>VDFB02358134.1:203765611-203806887 GCA_007258455.2 Sequoia sempervirens
ATATGGCACAGGACAAAGAGTTGTCTGACAAAGAGGAACAACCAGAACTCGTCCTGATAAATGGATTGGGATTGGAAGATGATTGGCTGACAAATAGAATGAACTTCATGTGAACCAGAAGGTATCCGCCAGGCCTCTCATCCCAAAAAAGAAGGTATTACCGGCTTCAAAATTGTGGATACACACTGATAGAAGGAGTTCTTTTCAAAAGAAATTTTAATGGTGTGTTCCTACGATGCATTACTTCAGGGGAGGCACAGAGGATCCTTGACGCATTCCACAATAATGACGAAGGTGTACATTTCTCTGCTAAAGCTACCGCCATCAAGGTCCTACAGGCTGGATATTACTGGCCTACACTTTTCAATGATTCCTACTCTCTGGTAAAGACTTGTAAAAAATGTCAATTCTTCTCCGGCAGAAGGAAGAGTTTAGTGATGCCCCTCAAACCTATCGTTGTGGATGAACCATTTGCGCAATGGGGCCTGGACGTCATCGGAATGATCAACCCGGTTTCTAGCGCCAGACATAAATGGATTTTAACAGCTACAGACTACTTCACAAGGTGGGCGGAAGTCATTCCCCTTAAAGAGGCGACAGAAACAGAGATTGTAGACTTCCTTGAAGCCCTGGTGACAAGGTTCGGCCCTCCGAAGACAATCATTTCAGACAATGCCAGAGCATTTGTAGGTATAAAGGTATGTCACTTTGCATTAAAAAATGGCATATTCCTTAAAACATCATCAAACTATTATCCACAGGGAAATGGCCTAGCCGAGTTGACAAATAAAAGTTTGGTCCAACTCCTTAAAAAGGTCGGCTCAGAACACCAGAGAGAGTGGCATAAAAAACTCTGAAAGGTGCTTTGGGCCAACTGCATAACTCCTAAGCAAGTCCTCAATACTTCACCCTATGAGCTGGTATATGGGAATGAGGCACTGTTACCTATCTCTATAGAGATCCTGGTGATACAGTTGTTGAAATCTTTTGAGATGGAACAAAATGATGCCATGGAGGTTCGGCTTGCCGAACTGCTGGAAGTACAAGAAAAAAAGGAGAATTCCCTAAAAGCAATGATAGGTCGTCAACAGGTGGTCAAACGATGGTTTGACAAGAAAGCTTCCGACCAAGGCCTAAAAAGTGGAGACTTAGTGCTAAAATATGATAGCAGGGCTGCAAAGCCAAGTCAGCACGGTAAGTTTGACATCCTATGGGAGGGACCTTTCAAAATCATTTGGTGCATACAACATAACGCTTTTGAGCTGGGAAATATGGAACACGAGCTGTTAGGAATCTCCGTCAATGGGATTCATCTTAAGCTATTCCATTAGGCAAAATGCCCTACCCTGTACAGTTGTAAATAACACTTTTATTTATTTTCTGTTTTTTGGCCTATTCTTTTGCTTAATCAGTTGTCTTGCTACGCATTTGCTCATCATCATTAGCAGGTAAAACACCGGAGTTTCTTAAACACAGAGTATACTCATAAATGGAGAAAGGGCACACAAAATTTGCAAACCCAGAAAATTTTAAAGCACAGAAGCAAAAAAGAGCATAGTTTTTCCTTAAAAAGAGAAGTATATATTTATATATATATGTTCCTAGGTTACAAAATGGCTGAGATGCCAATTTTCAAAATGTACAAGTATTAGAGTATACTATATATACATAGCCTTTGTTCGGGCTTATCCAGAGCAGGTGAGTTACATTATCAGGCAGGAAGGCAAATAAGTTATCTATCCAATGGAATGGCTGGTGCAGCAACTGACGCATTCACCACAGCCTCCGCTTCTTCCTCATCCACAGGCTCCTCGGTGGCACTGGTAGCATCGTTCAACGCAGCTGTCGTCGGTGGTGGATACACCAGGTCCCTGAAGTCAATATACCATTCTACGTCGTAGAAGGGTATCACGTTGTAGCTCTGGAACAGGAAGTGTAGGGCTTGAGTAACCCTTTGCTAGTGCTGGCCATGGGTCTGCAGGCAAAATCTGCTGAGAAATGGCAGCCAAACAACGATAGCTTCTTCTTCAATAAAGCGATGCAGGTCGTTAGCTGTTGGCAGACCTATCCCATATGCGGCGTGTGTAACAACCTCGCCGAGCCCATTCAAGTACTTCTTCGGGAAGATTTCTTTGACCAGCTTCAAGATAAGTGGCCAGGGAACGCAAATGTCCAGTATGGACGCTACAAAGTGCGAACACACATCAGTGTTCACCCTATGCTTATCTTCATATTCTACGCAATCCTTGCCTAGGACCCACTTAATGGCTACCAGAGCCAGTGTGTGCTTGTTTTTCGTCATCCTTTTCAGCCTTCTAGTGGAGATCTCACCTACAAATGCCGTCTATGATTTGAACAAGGTAAGGCAAATTGGGGTATCCATTCTCCTAACACTATCCCTAAGTCTGCTAAAAATGCCGAACCTGCTCACCACCTAACCTATGAAAGGACTTGCCGAGCAATCTGCTACTGACCTATCACTTCTTGAATGCTAAGTGTGTTTGTTTTCTATCTACTGGCCCTTTTATAGAAAATTTGACAAGACATATGCCAATCCTCCTGTAAGAAACATGATGTATACTGGCTGCAATCTCGAGGGCCGAGTCTGTGTTTGCTCACAATTTGGGCCGATACATGCACGATAGCACGACTCAAGGCGTGCTTAATTAAATGAAGTTAATTAATTAGGCCTTAAAAATGTGGCACTTGTTGGTGAAGGGATGTGTGGCCGTATGCTATGGTGTCATATCTCAAGCACATCCCAGAGCCCAAGGCGATACTCGTATCTTTTCAGGCCGTGATCGTTTGCTTGGCGTAATCATTTCGGCCAGAATATTAATTGCCAGTGCATGCTAACACAAGGTGAGAAGGCCAGTTGCAAGCTCAATTTCCAAGGAGATCAGGGCATATCACACGATCTCTTAAAAAATAATGATGAAAGCTGGCCGCCTCGAAATAGCAATCAGTTCATCTTGCACGAGTTGTAGAATTAACGGTACATGCCGAATTAAATGCAAAAGACTTGCTTTCACCTACCACTTTGGGACAAGTTGCTATTATTGCATGCAAAGGCTTAGTATTTCAAAGTCTTTTTACAAACACAGAGAAGGCACAAAGTGTTTTTTGTCTGTCTATCCAGTGCAAGCGTATTCGCAGGCCAGAAAACTTACAAGTTCTGCAGTGAAAGAAAAATGTCAAAATCTTCAGCTCAGCTGATGCAAAAGGAGATTAGCCAGGATCTGTATATGGCCATTCGTTCTTTGGATGAGGTATACGTGTACGAAGATGTAGTATATGCCACTCCTGGCATACCCGCAAAGATGAAAAGAGCCAACACAAAGGAGCTGGAAAGACCCAAGGAATGTAGTAACTCGAAAAAGGTTAAGGAAAAGTGGGTTAATATCCATGACTCAAAGCTGGCAAAGAACCCTAAATCTCTCAGAGAGGTGTCTTGTGCAAGGTTATCGGTGGCAAGGGCTGACCAATCCACCGCAGAAAGAGTCTGGTTTAGCGACCTCCCACAGTACATGGTCCCATTGGTGCACTATTGCCCAAAGGTGGTCGACACGGCTGTTCAACGCTATAACCCAGATACCCACTGCATTGAAGGTCACCATTTAAGGGTTCATATCAGCTGAGAAGCTATATGGCATATGTTATGTATCCCTGACCCAAGCAGAAGAAAGGAAACTATCGAGCAGTTCTGCCCAAGCAAGGGGGAGAAAATATGGAAGAGGATGAAGACCGGTTCCGATTTCTTATTAGAAGAGACTAATAAGAAAGGCCTCGCATCTGCTAAGGCACTAAGTATCCCATTATCGCGTGATTCATTCTGTGATGATCTCCGGGACCCCATGTCCATGCTGTCATTTGTTTGCGGCAAAGATTCCGATGAGAAGATCGAGGTTTTTCAGCTGGGACCTGCGATACAGTTTCGCAAGCAGCACGACCTCTTCTGGTATGATTTTGCTGAGTTCATGGTTGAAGAAATGATATAGCAAATAGAGAACTATCAGGTGGAGAAGAAATTTAGATTTATTTCCTATCTGGTCCACATGTTCCTGCATCAGAATCCAAATTTCTTCACTTGATTTGTTCCGCTATCAATTTTTGATGAACAGAACAAAAGAAAGCCGGTGTCTATATGGACACCTCTCCTTTCCGCAACATATGACTATTATGCCTTCGCGGACTATTTCATAGCCCCGGTCCTGAATGATTTGATCGGAGAAGGTGATATCCTCCATCTCAACATGGAGCAGACTGGATTTTTTCAAAGCTACACCCCCACTTGTGACTGGTTCTTAGGCAAGGATTTCACAATCCTTTGAATGCAGAGCTTTATTGGTAAGCCTTTCCTACTCCCGGCTTGCGTCACCGATAGAGTGCTCGCGCTAGAGGTTTTCTGAAAGGTGTGTATCATTGATTTTATGTTCTGTATCTGCGAAAGTGTCAAGAGGAAGAGATTCTTCACTTGCCCAAAGATTTTCAAGTCAATAACGCTTGTTAAAAAATAATCTCATGAACTGCTAAAGGAGAAGTCGGCGCATCTAGGGTTAGTATTGGTAAATGATAAGTGGGATTACAACCCTTTCAATGACCTACCAGAGCCCCACATGAAAGTCACACATGTTCCTCGACCATACTGGGAGAAGCGGTGTAATAAGCAGACTGATAAAGATGAGGATTTTGTTGAATTAGCACAAATCCCTACACCGGATACTAGAAGTCCATGGCACAAGTTCTACTTTCCAGTGGCCATGGCCCGGGACAACCTTCTGATAGAGCGCAACATGTATAACAAGTTGAAAGTAGGTGAGGAATGGAGTGATGAAAAAATAAAAGCTTTCTAGAGATATTGCCAGGAAACATCACAGTTGAACGCTCCTTATAATCAGTTGAAGGACGACCAGGAATTTGAAAGATGGTGGGATGAGGGCCATCCCAGCCCGATTTCTAGTGCTGACAGAAGCGAAGTAGAAAGATCTGAGGAGCAGGAGGAAGAAACGGCGGTATCATCCTCTTCAGCGCAAGGAGGCAATGTCTCTGAGCATGCCGCATATGTGGGCACTAATGTGCACTTTAATATATCAAGAGGCTCGCATACACGCACATAGGCTGTTAAACCGGTCAGGCTGATGCCTCAGCAGAGGGATCCAACAGCTGAAGTTAGTGAGCTGAGGCCTGCGAAAAGACAGCGTATGGAAAGTATTACCGGAACAATTTCACATGAACCCGCCGAAGGAGAAGTGCCCGCTGCTAGTCAAATGCCAGAGTTAACCAGCGAGTCAGGAACAATCTGAGAGCCACCACTGACTAGTCAGCAGGTACATTTCACTCCTTCCTCTCTCACATCTCATTCTTTCATATCCACCCCTGCTCTGTCAGCAACTCCTATCATCGGTCCGAGCCCTCCACCTTCTACTTCTGGTCCAGCTTATTCAGTTGGATTTGCCCAGTATTCGCAGGCCTCACCATTTATAATTACTCCTCCGAGTATGCTTACGCCTACTACTGCCGCTCAGACTATCCTCACCTCGCTTTCAGAAAATGTTCCTCCTATCGGCCCCCACTCTTTTTCCGCTATGCTTACCAATTATTTTCCATTGCAACGAGCCGATACCTAGGCAGCAACTCTTCTTCCCCAGCTAGTGGGCCTTACGACTGAACCTCCAACTAAGCCGCTACAAATATCTAGCCCTGCTGATAGTCCTCAGGCCAGGCTATGGAATGTGCCACATTTTTCTCTGCAAACGGTTACTCTCCAGAAGAAGCAAATGCGTGCGCCTATGAAAATTATCTATCCCTACGCCTTGCCTTCTGGTGTTCCTTTCGCAGGTGGGCTGGTTTCATCACCAGCTGAGTTCATAGAATAGATAGATTGCGGAAAGGAGGTGCGCGCAAATAGGATGAGGCGGTGCAAGGCGAAGGATGACAATGCCCCCGCCGAGCCAAGAGTACAGGCTTCGTATGATGAGGCCCGGTAAGAACTAAAATTTGCAACCATGTACCTAAGGATAAATAAGCCCCAGGGAGAAATGCAACTGGAGGACTATGAGATCTATGCTGTTGGGCTTGACATGAAGGTAGCCCAGCCGCAAGATAAAGTTGAAATCATGGAGACACAACGGGTGGTCACATCTGACTTCCTCAAAACTGGTCACCAGTTAAAGAAGAAGGATGAGCAGCTCAAGGCAGCCAAAGAAAGGGTGAGCTTTCTAGAGACAAAGGAGAAATCCTTAGAGGCAGATATTGCCCGAATGACAGAAAGAGCGCTAACAGCAAAAAATGAGAGAAATAGGCTTCAGGGCGAAATTGCCAAGACCCAGGTTCTTGACCCCGGCCTAGTAAAAGAATTGCAGAGTCAAAACCAAGCAGCGCAACAGAGCCTACGGTCACTAGAAGAAGAGCTTGAACACCTCCGTCTTGAATACAGTCAAAAAATGGCAGAGAAGGGTGAGGAGTTGGAACGCCTACAAGAGCAGCATCAACAGAAAGTATAGGAGAAGGAGGCCAAATTCAAAAGCCTGAAAGCTAAGCTAGAAGAGGAGCTCCAAGAGACAAAGGCTTCTCTAGAGGAGCAATCGGCCAACCACTCCCGAGATGAACAAAATTGGAATAAAAAAATGAGCAGCTATGCGGAGCAGTTAGCATCCGAGAAAAAGAAGAAGACAGAATTAGCCCAGGCCCTCATTTCAAGAGACGCGGAGATTTCTTCGCTTAAAGCCTCTCCACTACGTGCCTTTGCCCTGCCTGATGTCATCCCGATGGTCAAAAAATTATACGTTTCTCACTGGGAGAAGGTCAAGACCTTCTGCCTAACTCTGCAGCCTACTTTCCGATTCATTGACAAGGCATCAAGACTCAATCAGGAAGCCCACGACACAATGGAGCAGTTCCCGCGTTTCATCCTGGAAAAGGTTTCTAAGGAAAGGGACTTGCTAAACAAGCTATACTCTATCTCGGACGAAATTCTTGCTGAGGCATGTATTGAGGATCGGGACATTGCTGCTCAAATTGCCAATAAATTCATCCATTGTCACTCCACTTTCCAGCGCACTAAGGCAGCGGTGACTTTTCTAAGCAAGGCGCTTGATGGCATATGGGGGAGTTTCTTTGAGTTAGGTAAGCTGGGTTTGCCATCCCCGTTTCTCAAGGATGGCTCCATTGCCACAACTACTCAAATTGCGGAGGCTATCGAACAGAAAGAGAATGACCCGGAAGCATTCAGGGAATTCAGCAACTCCCCAACGGTAGCCAACATTGAGGCAATCATTCATCCCCTCTCCCAGCTGCTTTTCCATATCCAAGCGGGAGCCAACCTACCTGAGGTACTGCCTCACAAGGAAGCTATTGATCTCCGCAGAGCACAAGAGAATTTACGTAGCATGGCAAAGCCATCCGAAGGTGAATGGTAGCCTTTGCAGGCTGCACTTTCCAAACTCTAACTCCATTCACCCTATGGATGAAGGCTCTGGTCTGCAGAACTAGAGAGTTTTTGGGTTCTACGTTCCTTGTCAGAAACGCCCCTGTTAGTCGCCAAAAGCTGTTTAAATAAATATTGAAACAACTCCCTCTGGGTTCTTTTGAAGAATGTGCGCTGGCCTGTGCGTCGCCAAGGTCTAGTCTACTTTCCTTCAAGTTTTGATCTCTCACTGTTCACATCCTCTCATCGTAGCTTCGGGTGGTGGCTTCCCTTTCGGATCTTAAGAAGCTACGCTGGGTGTCCACGTGTCTCACTTGTGAAGGCTTTTATTTCCTTTTAGCCTTGAGGTCCCTTTGAGTTGCGAAAGCCTTCTGCTGAGGCTATCACTTCTAAAGATTGTCAGAGGGACCCACATCTTGGTACGTGGCGCCATATCGCAAAATTTTTATACATGGATGAAATAAGCAGCTACAAGCCGCGAAACACTTCCGTGGGCCTTCTTTATTTTTGGCAGGCCCAACCTTCAGCCACGTGTCAACTGTTCGCATCCTTTTCAAAGTGGCAAGGAGGTGAACACCGCGGGTTGCGAAACGCTGCCAAGCATCTTTCACGCCTAGTTCATATGGCTTTCCCTCTTTTCAGAGCGACCTCAGTCCCTTAAACACGTGTTGCATCTTCGTAAGCTCTCGGCAGTAGGGAGTAAGGTTTTCAGTCAGGCAGCGATAGGCTACCATGTGCCTTACTCTAATCCTTGAAGCAGGCAATAAGCTGATTGAGTGAAAATGTGCTATCAGGTGCCACTCTTTGCAATTTCTTCAAAGTGGTGGACGACACTCGTCGCCATGGATGCTGCACAGATCACTGCCATCATTACAAAGAGCACGCCTGCAACCGATCGACTAGATATTGTGTTCTAACTGGTTGCTATTTTAATGGCATTAGGAATATTCTGATTCAGGCATCATTATAGAAGATTATGCGATATTTTTTGTTACGGCCTTCCAAGCGGTGGGATTTTGCTCTTCGGCTATATATAATCTCTCTATCATGGAGAGAGGGGTCCAAGATTTTTGAATTTATACTGGTTTTAGCAAGAGACACCAGGCCTCTTTTGCATGTTTATTTGCAAGAAAATTTCAGACTGTGCCTATTGTTCAGCCTTTCTGTTTTTCATGTTTTGATTAAACTGTAAACTGTACTTTTTATTGTCTTAAGCATTTCATTTGAAGAGACTTCTATATATTGAATACAATCCTGCTTATATAAATCATGTCTAAATGACTCTTTTACTAGTAGGGATGTATGCAATACTATTTTATGTCAATAAATGAATTGTTCATGCTATAACTTTAAGTTTTTGATGTTTTAGAACATAACAACAACATTTAGGCCCTTAAATCTATGATTTATCGTGCTCCTCAGCAAGTTTTGGTGCATCGCCTTAGATTAGAATTTGCTTTATTATATCTGCTTCCTTTTCCCTTTCCAAAAACCCATTATAGAAGAAGTCAACTTCTTTAAAAACCCAGAGGTCACTCAGTTTGGCGCAAAGGGTCCCCCTTGAACTGAGTTTCCCATAAGGCACTGATACCTTGCCAAATTTTGGCGTCAACAGGTCCTTATGTCCCAAAATTCACTATCCCATCTCCTCTATTATCCCCACATTCTCCATCCATTAATCCTCTTATCCTTTCACATACACCACCACATGTCCCAATGTTGGTCCTGAACTCACTACCCCATCACACACCTACCCCATCATTCTATCCATACCCTTTCTAGCATCCCATCCATTATCCCACATATCTTCCCCATCAAATCCCTCTAATTCATCTTCTTGCATAATCCATTTATCCTAATAATGTTGTACCAACATCCAATAGTAATTTCAAACATGGGCTCTTGATACCTTGTATGGAACTTGATGCTTGAGTCCTTCATCCATCTCCTTTATCATAAGTCTTCTAAATCCGCTTATCCACATCCCTATCCTTACCCATCTCCATCCACATGCTATCCAAAAAGTCAAAAAAAAGCAAAGAGAAATAATTCTTCCAATGGTGAAAACTTGGCAAACAAGCACCTTGGATAAGTACCATAATGAAAACCTAGCAAATAGGCATCATACATAAATCCCCATCCATCCTTTTCCACACTTGGGGGCAGCTTCCTGATATGCATTCCCCCCATTTGCTATGCTTCTTGATTTGCTCCCAACTATGCACCCCTCTTCCTGCTATACATCCTCTTCATTCATCCCCTTCATCCCACCTATCGTCCACATCCTACCATCATATTTCATTTATCTCCAATCCCTCCATCCTTCTTGTGATCTTGATCAAGACAGGGGCACCTATTTATGCATGCTTTTAGACACCTCTTGGTATACATTCCCTTCACCCATACACTACTATATTCCTTTTTCACATCCATCAAACTCCCTCATCCACCCATCCTATCCTCCACTAGTTATCTCCTTTATCTTCCCATCTAGTCGTATATCATCCTGTAGACATGCAAAATGTACAAGTTGACATTGCGCATCTAACTTTGATCTGCTAACATCGTTTCTTCCTAAATCATCCCTCGGTCTAACTGTTTAATCAAATTCCCCTATCTGATTAAATTCATCAATATTCGTCTCTTAATTAAATAAATTATTTTGTCTAATTAAGTCACTTTCCCTTGTTAATTAAATCAATTCATCTGATCTAATTATCCCTATTTAATTAAATAATCAATTTATTTGATTAAATCTCTAAAGTCTATTGTTAAATTAAATAAATTAAAACCTTATTTAATTTAATCTAGTACATCCATTTTAATTAAATAAATCAAAATCTTTATTTAATTAGCCTCTTATCATATTCCTCTCTTTTGATTTAAATTAATCCAAAAATCTAAATCAAATTGTCAAATCAGCTAAATATCCCTTAAATTAATCAAATCCTGATTAATTTAATCCTAATCACTCAAATCCTCTAGATTTTGCAACTTGCACAATTAAATCATTTATTTGATTTAATAATTCCCTATTTTCATTCAAAAAAGGCATCTAAGTGGGAATATTCCTCAAATTTGAAATCTCCCCCCAAAAGGACTTGTCCATCCAACAAAGCATTTAAAGCTCTTACATTGTCTCTTACATGTCTCCCACTTGGCATTTAACTCATTTTTTCATCCCCCCTAAACATGTCATCTCATCAAATTCAAATTTCAAACTTGCACAATCCTCAAAACTTGCTCAACCTTCATCCTCTCACATGTTGACAAATGGCATTATATCATTGGTTGAATCTTTGTCCCACATTGATCAAATTTGGACATCTCTTCAACTTATCATTCTATAAATACAATGCTTCACCATTCATTTTATCATCCACATTTCAAGCAAAGTTACCATGCTAAAATACTTAGCAATTCTCATCCATCTCATTGAATCATAGCTAGGTTTTTTTGCAGATTTTAAGCTTGGAGCATACATTCAAAGTCTTCATCAAGTGGATCAATCATCTTCAATCAACATTTGCATTCAAGGAGTTGGGAAAGGGCAAATCTCCACACACCTATTTGCACCAACTCTCTCAAGAGATCAAGAGTTTGCTTGCATTAGATAGGATTTAATTGTTTTATTTGTGTTCTTCATTTTCATTTCTCATCTTTTGCAAATTTCAAATGGATTTCTTGAGGAATCATTGGTTTCTAATCTTGTGTTTGATCTAATTGTTTGCATGTTTATTGTGTTTGTGCAAGGTATAGATTCAAATGGTTCACACATCCCTCTTACCTTATCACACATCACATATCTACAATTGGGGCATATACCTTCTTTTGTCACATAGTCCTTGGAGACATCATTCATCCATCTTCCCATCCTTATCTTCCTATCCATCCCAACAATCCCTTTCGTCTCCCCATCCTTATCTTCCCCTCTAAACAATCTCTTCCATCCCTTCATCTTTATCCTCCTCCCATCTCATCATCCCTTGTCATTGGTATCTAGTTATAGGCTCCTCCTTCATGCCGCCCAATGCTTTGATCGAATCATCACCCTCATCATCATCATCGAGATGTATCCTTCCCTATCCTTTGGTGTTGTTTTGGGATACATCCTTCCCTCATCAACAACCCTTTAATGGGGATGTATCCTTCCCTATCCTCAATCATCTTTCCAATCTCCTATCACTTCTCATCATTCATCTCTCCATTATACCATCCTCCCAATTCATCTTTTATTGATTTGGATAACTATCCCATCCCTGAGCTTCATGTAATTCCCATCCAATCCAATAGGTTTACCTTGTCTCATCATATCAATCCCATCATTTTATCCACTTATCCTGGTCATCTGATCATTCCTCATCCATCCATCATTTGTCTTGGGTAATTTTTTGAACTACGCTACCCCTGCACTTTCACGTAGGAAAGGTTGATCATTTGATCCACCCCTGGGGCTCCTTTATTGTCTATCATCGGTCTTTCTGATTTTTTTTGTCCTATCTCAGTCATCCATTGTGGTCTCCATTGTCCTCTTTTTTCTCTTATCCATGGTTAGTCATCATCCTTTTATCGAACTATGAGGGCTCTACACTTTCACATAGGCACAGCTAATCTTTGATTGGCCCCTGAGCCCCTAGTTCATTAGGGTGTTTTGGTCTTGTGTCAGTCCCGCGTTTGGTCTCTCTTGTGTCGTGTCATCAAGCTATGCCCTTCTTTAGATGGTTCTTAACAAACAAGATCCACTTGTATCAGCAGATCCAATAAGTTTCAGAATTTCTTGCATCATATCAATCTTTTAGTTTAGTATCCATCATCAGTCTCAATAGGATGCATCCTTCCTAACATACCTCATCAACCTTATCCATCCCCTTGATCCAATGGCAAAAGGATGTCTGAAATTGGTTGCAATCTCTTGATGCTTTTGGCTTTTTTTTATCATTTGAGCTCCATATCATCACTTGTCATGGTCGCCTTGATCCATCATATCATGGTGTGCTTTGACTGGTAAACATAGGGGCATATCTTGATCTTTTCTTTGTTGTTTTCTTCTCGATTGTCTCGTGTAGTACCCACCAAGATCCTCGAGATCTTGTGTTACACTGGGGCATCCCTTTGTGCTTGTGGTTATCCTAATGCCTGGCCCGACCAAGGTGTGATCTCTAAAAAAGGCAGGTTTGAACCATGAAAGGTTGCCAAGCTTTCACAACATTTTAGGGTAACATACAAGGTCAAAAGATTTAGACCTTCTACTCTTTAAGTGCTGCTAGACCTAGGCGGGTGTACCTATATGAATGAAGTAGACTTAATATGATTATCTTTCATGAAATGCTTTGCCCACAATGGTAGATGGAGTGGACAAAAGCTTATCAAATTTGGTATAGATCGTATAGCAATATTCAAAACTAAATCCTAATATGCTCAGTTAACAGATGTAAAGAAAATAAATGAATCTAAATGGTGAAATGCAAAGACTAGTGCCTTATTGGGTATGCAGAGTCAAATGAAATAGCAATGGGCAACCTCTTTCTGGAAAACACTCAAATTGTTGGCATATATTTTGTTTATAACTTGTATAAACA
Organism: Sequoia sempervirens; assembly: GCA_007258455.2. NCBI lineage: Eukaryota > Viridiplantae > Streptophyta > Pinopsida > Cupressales > Cupressaceae > Sequoia > Sequoia sempervirens. The sequence goes on from VDFB02358134.1 coordinate 203,778,617, forward strand.
TGCAAGATTATGATTGCTAAGCTCTACTTAAAAATCCAGATGAATCTCCCTGATTACTGTGATCAACCAAAAGGATTTAATCTTTTCTTGAAAGAACCAGTCAATTAACCACATAGATACAACACATGTGTACTGATAAAATTAATATAAACTTGTTATATCAATTTAAACAACCAAAAAGCATCAATTTTGGAGACAACTTAGTAATACTTTCAATAAATTCAACAGACAATTGACACCAGAAATGAGCTGCGACATCAACTAATTCTCATTAAAAACTCCATTTTGAAAACATACATCATGGTCTCTGTTCTATGGAAAATTTTATCCAACTGTATATCAAATCTCTAATCTAATGTCTTCATTTACAATTGAGAATGAACATTTGTATATCTACATTTGAACAGACACATCGCTTTGTGCTCCATGTTGGCGGGCAACTATTCGCATTTAGGCTTTTGTTAATCATCTCTAAGACAATCATCGAGACATCCCGCAGTTATGCCAAAGGAAAATGTATCGCCGAAAGTCATCCTGTGCATCGCTGTAATGTTATGCCATCTCATCAACACATTGAGTCTCGCCAACAGTCGCCCTTTGGTTCTTTGTGTTTCGCTGTGACCTTTTGTCATCAGGGAAATGTCATATTGGTTACCTTGTGTCTCACTGAGATATGTTCTTTTGTATACTTTTCAGTCGCTGTAACATTCTGTTGTCATAGAGACATCTCACAGATACCTTTGTCTTATTGAAACACCTCGTGATGCATTCTTTTCACTGAGACATGGGCTTTCTCGCTGATGAGACAACATATCGGCGTGACATAAGAATCGGCGAGACTGTATAACTTCATGCCAAAAACCATCGATAAGATTTCTCCTGTGCATGTCAGCGAGACTGGAGGTACTCGCCGAGACCTCATTCTGAATATATTTTGTTTGGCCGAAGTGTTTGCTCATGCCGCACTAGTCAGTGAGACATAAAGAGTTCGTTATGACTAACTCCGATGAAAATTTTCTCACCAATAAGCCTCTTCTATCACCAGCCAGTAAGACATGAATCATTCGGCAAAACCACATACCGAGACCTCATAATCTGGCCAATAAACCTCCTCATGCACTGGTCGATGAGACATGACCCATTCAGTGAGACCTCACCCTGGTGATATCACTCTCGCCGATGTGTTCTTTCTGCTGTCATTCAGTGAGACAATATGCGATTGGTAAGACCACACCCCGAAGTCTATGTCTGGCCAATAAACCTTCTGTCGCCAAGACAATGTGTGTGTCCTACCAAATGGTGCCTGTAGATGAATTTTTATCACTGTGACATCAAAAATGTCTTGCCAATAGGAAACACAAACGTATATAGACAAATATGTATTATGGGTCGGGGAAACCTTGACAATCTCATGCCGATATGAATCACAAAGTGAAATACTTAGACGTAGATGGATTTCATGGGACTACACAACAAAAATGGGAAAAATGTTATGAAGAAAAGGCCTTTTTTTCACATGACGAGGACTCATTTGGAAACTTATGAGTATGAACAACATGTAAAATCATCAAAATTTTACAGTTCTAACACAAGGTCTTCGTGACTTTGGGGTGTTGGGATATCCTTCTTGTTTGTTATGTTTTTTTTATGCATCAGACACGAATCGGCCTTGGTTCTCCATACATTGGCACCTTGTGTCTTATGCTATAGATAAAATTGGTGCTTTGAAGATGGAAAATTGCATTAGGATTGCATTTCATTTTCCATTCCATCATCGTGCATGTATCCCCCATCCTCTCATCTATCAAAATATCCCCCATCCATTCATCCTTCATCACTCTTCCTCTCCTATCCATCCAATCTCTTATCATCATTTCTTCAATCTACTTAGAATCATATAGATTGGTTATTCTAAAAATATTGTTCCCCATCATTTTTATTGCTTTCATCTATCTCCCATCCCAATCCTATCCTCATCAACTCAATCTAGCACAAATCATCTAATCACACCCTTGGTCTTGTTCTCAACCTTGCTACAAGCCTTGATCCAATCATCACCATCATCATCATCATCAAGATGTATCTTTCCCTATCCTTTGGTGTTGTTTTGGGATGTATCCTTCCCTCATCAACAACCCTTTTGTCGGGATGTATCCTTCCCTATCCTCATGTTGTTTTGGGATATATCCTTCCCTCACCAACAACACTTTCATCCATCATCAACCTATTTTGGCTTGTAGCTTGATTGGGGCAACATCATATTTGTCCTAAAATCCATTTGTGCTTCATCCATCTCCTGTCGTGATAGGGAATGGGGTTGGAGGAACCAATCACTAGTTCCTGCTCTAGGTCTTTCCTTATAAAACCCCCTTTGGTGCTTGGCTTCACCAATCTAACCTATAGCCCCCTACTCATGACTAGGTGCCCTTGTTTGTCTGACCAACCCCTCTCCTATCAACATGTTGTCCTTCTACCAAGCTAACCTTGGCGCTTCACCACATTCTCTCCATTGGCCCTTACTCTTCCTCAAAGACCAAACATCCTCAACCTTCAATTAGATTCTTGCAAGGGGTGAGAGGTGTTGTAAGGCTTCAAAATGATCAAACTAGGGTTCTTAAACAACCACAAGTTTGTAACTTGCTATCGCTTTCACAAGGTTCCTTTCTTAGGGTTTGAAAGGCTAGTAGCCCTTGAGCCCCAATTAGGCCTGTCAACAGAGTCAAACTGCACTTTTCTTCTAAACCCACTAAAGACTTAGGTTCTTTTGTTAAGAATTAGTGTTTCTCATGCCTACACCTCAAATATTTCTAGGGTTTTAGCCCTGTACAGGCTGTACTCTGTCTAAACCCAACACTGACCCAAAACCTAGGGTTTTGAAACTTTCCAAAGCTGTTTCCAAACTGTCAAAGAACTCTCACTCCAGATGAACTATCAGAACCTCCTCCTAACCTCCAAGCATAGCTAAGATCCTCAAGAAAATTCACAAGAAATAATTTCTTTAGTATCTCATTTCCCCTGCAAGTTATGGATCTTTTTCTCCAAGTCTGCCCTAACCGGACCTGCATTGGCTTGCCTAGGGCATCTTTTTGCTAGCATCTCCTGCACTCAACCAAAACCTACTAACTACCATATTTACAATGAAGGATCCTAGACACTAATCCCAAAGGGTCGTACAAATTGTACGGTGGGGAAGTGCTCTAGAGCTCCATTCTTTCAAAACTGCCTGTTACAGGCTAGAAAAAGACAGTGAACTAACTATTTACAAATAAAGGATGAAAAATAGTCTACAAAGGTAAATGAATAGCACACCAAGCTTGTATAATGTGAACACTACATACTACACACAAAATAACAGCAGGATCACTCCATTAAAACTCAGTTTGAATGCAAAAATATAGAAAAACTATCTTTTGAACGTTGTTTCCTTCAACTTACAAAAATGTCACTCAACAATAATACCTCTAATCTGGGTTTTAGCATATATATTTTTTCTAGCATCTCCTGCACTCAACCAAAACCTACTAACTACCATATTTATAATGAAGGAGCCTAGACACTAATCCCAAAGGGCCGTACAAATTGTACGGTGGGGAAGTTCTCTAGAGCTCCATTCTTTCAAAACTGCCTGTTACAGGCCAGAAAAAGACAATGAACTAACTATTTACAAATAAAGGATGAAAAATAGTCTACAAAGGTAAATGAATAGCACACCAAGCTTGTATAATGTGAACACTACATACTACACACAAAATAATAGCAGGATCACTCCATTAAAACTCAGTTTGAATGCAAAAATACAGAAAAACTGTCTTTTGAATGCTGTTTCCTTCAACTTACAAAAATTTCACTCAACAATAATACCTCTAACCCTACCTCAGGGTCGATTCATGCCTTAAATAGGCTTCCAAAGTAGTTGGGCTTCATGGGTCGAGCCTTTTAGATGACCTAGAGCAAACATTATAAAACACACTATGTTTTCTAACCCTTTGCCAACTTTTGACAACTAAGCAAAATGATGTTATAAAACTATTTAGCACTTGTCAACTTCTTTCCCAAAGTTCAAAATCAACCCAAAGCACCCAACACAATGGTCAACATGACCTTATGATAACACAACAAAATTTGAACTACCTGCTAGACTTCAGGAAAACCCAATGTTTCCCAGGTGCTCCTGCACCATATCGCTTATCCTCATCTCTTTTCCATCACTTTGCATCATCTTCCTCATCTCCCCTTGCATCACATCATCCATTTTGAGAGCACACCTGTGTTCTCTTGAACCCGCATGTCCTCTCAAGGGGGCATCCTTCATCTAACCTTCATCTTCACCCCCATCATATTTTTTCCCAATCAATCCTTGGATGACTAGGGCATCTTTCCCAATCTGACCATCTTCTTCTCGATTATATGTTTTAACATTCTTTGAAATGATGCTACTTCGTAACACCATCTCAAAGAGGGGAAAAATGTAGACATCCAGATTTGGACACTTACATTTGTCCAAATTTAGCCCTTTTCATCTAAACATCCTCTTATTTGCATTAATTAAGTAATATTGCTATTATTTAATTAATTTCCTTAAATTCTTCCAAATCCCTAAGGTATTTAGTTAATAATTAAATACCTTACCCTTTATTCCCCTTTTCATCAAAATGAATTAAATAAATATTGCATTTATTTAATTCCTCACATGTCACATCACTTTCACTTAATCCTAATCAATCTCCTAATCTCTTCATTAGGGATGTGCACATGCCTAATCCTTGATTAGGATGTGTAACATCCTCCAACTTTTTCAAGTGGGCTTCTAATCCTCAGTAACCCCTAATTATTGATCAGTTAAGCCTAATCAGTATCTTGGTCAACTCTCCCCATCCCCCAAGGAATTTTTAATTCCTTTTTATTCATCCAAGATTCCTCTCTTCCCCATGTGATTTTTTTTAATTCACATTTATTCTTTCAAAACTCCTTATCCTCATGCAAGTTCTAGAACATTTGACTTGTCACATCACTGACATGTGCCAAGGTCTTCTAGAACTTTTGACCTCTCACATCACCCACATGTGTCAAAATCCTACCCTTTTAAGAACATTGTCTTACCCACTAGATTCTTCCAGTCATGTGAATTTTAATTCACATTTATTTTCCCAACTACTTTCCTCTTCCCCATGAAGATTTTAAAGGAATTCTAAAATCCTCCAAGTGTCACTTTTATTCTCACTTGGGGACAAGAAGTTTCCTTTTGAGGAAATCTTCTCATCTCCCAATGTACTTTCAAGGTACATGTCCTTCTTCCACCTCACCTACACCTCATCACACCCTTGGCCACTTCACCTTCCACATGTCAAGATGTGAGGGCTTGTGAGTCCTCAACTCACCATATCCCTTCATCTTGGCCATGGTGGCTCAATCTTGACCATTGAATTCTCTAGAGAATTCAATTATCTCTATAAATACCCCCTCTTCTAGTGCATTTAGAACACTTAGCCATTTGTACCCTTATGCCACCAAATTGATCACTCAACTTGCAAGTATTTTCACTCATCTAGCCAAGCCACTTAGCCATAAGAATTAGCATTCTATCACATAGTTCATCTTGCATCTAGCCATCTTCATAGTCATCTTAGGAGCACACAAGCATTCAAACATCAAGGGCCAACCAAGGGATTGCAGCACAAAGAAGGTATAATCAATTGTGCCTTCATTTCATTTTCATCTTTTTTCTTTGTGTTATCATTCCTTAGGCTAATCTTTGAAGTGTTCCTTGTGTTTTCTTTATTGCATAATAGTTAGTTTGCACACTTAGAATAGAGTAAAACACTAGGCTCACAAATAGGAATGAAGTGGAAGCTCATGTGGGAGAATGAGGATTGTGAAGATGTTTTGTAGCCAGAGAAGACCCTTAGGCCAAGCAACATATGAGTTGACCTATCCTATGCACATAATTTAGGCAGTTGCATTGAATTTTTGAATCTTTTTGAATCTTTGTACTTAGTTTTTTGCATCAATATAAATACATTAAAGTGATTTTTGTTTCCATTAGTGTTTGTGAGTCACCCTAACTTGTGAGTTTTAAAATTTTGATTGTATTGAATATGGGAAAGAGGGTTGTATTGATCTTGTCACCCTGGTCTATGGATCAATCTAATCCATAGAACCATCATTTTGTGAGAAGTTTACTTGATATTTTTTAACTCTTGCAACTGCAAGTTTGTGAAATTGTAGAGGAGTTGTAATTAAATAGTTTCTCTAGTTTATCCTTGAGTCATCATGTATTAAAAATAAACATTATGAATGCAAGGTTGAGACACCTTTTCCCAAAATTAAGAGACCCTCTCAAGAAAATTAAATTATGAAATATATTTATAATACTTTGCATTGTTATTCTATCATATGCAAGTATATTAATAAATCTCCTAAATGAGAAAAAATAATACTTGTATCATCCACTTGAATGAGGTTATAGGCCTTGACACCACTAAACTAACACATTTCAAGTAAAGTAGTGATAGGATTATTAGAGTCTTCTCATGCATACGACATGGTTTAGGTTTAAGACCATTTGTGTCTTATAATTTCTCTTTAATTATCCTATTTTAATCTCACATAGCATCCTTCTAGTTCTAGCAAAAACTAAAGAATAATAAGAGTGAATCTATCTTATGAATTGGCCCATTCCTGATTATTTAATTATCAACACTCCATCCTAGTTATCCTAAACCTTAGGCTTAGGTCTTGGTTTATTATTTAGGATTTATAAAGTCACAACTCTAAGAGAAAGCACACCTTTTTGTTTTATTATATATATATTTATCTAGAAATGATTTCCCAATGGAAGATAACAATATGTGCCTAAAATGTGCTTTATTATTCTTGCAAGTGTGAATTTCATAAATTTAAGATCTACTAAACTATTATTTTCCCTAATTATTTAACTATTTTAAAATTTTCTCCTAAATAATTTAGGATATGATGGTTGGGATTCAAAATATGAAAGATAAATGAAAGAATATAGTACATGTGTCTTGTGAAATAATAAATTGAGGTTGAGACAAGGAAAACTATGTAAGAAATTCCACTTATTATAACAGGGTCATTGAACCATCTTTGGACAAAGATAACCGAAGTATAATATAGAGAATATTTTTTTCTATGTCATTGTTCTATAAGGGTTAGGAATGCTTACTATGATTCATTGGAAGGTATAGTCAAGTAGAGACCACTCCACAATTGGATTTGTCTCTATAGATAATTGTAATATTTCAAGAGGTTGCATGAGTATATTTTAGGACCCCTCAAGTCATGTTTTTTTAACTTATTTCATTAAGGATTTGTTAGTGTGATAGCATTATAAAATATTGCAAAGACTTTGGAATAACATTTTTTTTTAATACATGTGGAACATTCTCAATTGGATATGGATGTTTAAAGAATATCATCGGTGTAATGTCTCTCAAATATTTGATTTATATACATGTATACTTCTAGTTATTCTTGGTATTCATATGTATGTCATCCTTTCTCTTTGTAGCCCCTAACCTTATTGCCTAATGAATTGACACTAGGCTCAATGTTTGAATAATTAAAACTTTGTTTCAAAAAAGTTTATATTTGATCATCTCTATAGTTTAGGCCTTTTCCACTTATGTAACTTATTTTTGTAAATTCTATTATATATCTCAGACAAGTATAAAACTAATAAACATTCAAATAATTTCACTAGTTTGGTTTCTAGATTGCATATATATTGTGAGCAATATAACGGGAGTAATCTAAGAGATAAAAAAATGTTTTCTATCATTAGTTGCATGTGTATTCTTGAAAGTGAATTTAATTGGGGAACAAAAAAGGTCAAATTAGTGATTTTGGCCATTACATGTAATCTTGTTATTAAAAATAGTAATAATATGATTACATTTTGGCTTGATAATACCAAGCCATAATGTGATCACATTTTATATTCTACAAAATACGTCATGTTTTATATTCTAGAAAATTTACAATCAAAATTTTTAAAACATAAAAAGAAAAAAGGAAAAATGCAAGCATTTCTTTAAAACAAAAGCACATTATATAACATGCTTGCATTACATAATGCACTTCCATTTTTCACTCAATTTTTTTTTTCCCTTTTTTCTTTGGAATAGGTTTGAATAATGAGCCTTAAGGGTTGTACTTCTAATTTTCTCTTATTTAATGTTTTTTATGTTCAATGATATTTTTCAACTTTAACATCAACAAATTTACTTATTTTATAACAATATTTGACAATATTACCACAAAAAATTTGCACATATTCTTAATTTTCTAACCATATAATTTTATTTCTATTCAAAATGCATTAAAATTTTTATTTTTATTTTCTTTTACCAATGTTTCAATATTTGTACTTGATATATATGTGTTTATTTTTCTTATAATTTTTTTTATTTTATTATCAAAATTTAAAATAAGTTACAGAGGATTGTTCTATGCTTCATTCTTTACAAATGGAAAACAAAATATTTTTAGTTATTATCATGTAAGTTATGTGACATGCATGCTTAGTGAAGAAATTTTTAGGATGCACCCACTTTGAAAAATCACAAGAAAAATTCAATAAAAAATATGCAACTTTGAGTATTCACTCTTAAATATATTTCTATTGAGTATTTAAAAAAAATACTAAATACAACAAAGAATAGGGGGACACACATTGAATACTATGTTATATTTTCATAAGGAGAATAGGAATACTTTTGTATGTGCACAATATTTGACTCTATTAGTCTTAATGATTTAAAAAATAATAATAGTTTAAACAAAATAGATTTAAAGTATTGCAATTATTATTCTTGTTGCGTCTATAAATTTTGATTGCATTCATCTCAAATTATGAATCCAAGTTCATGTTTAGCTAATCTCACAAAAAAGTGGCTAATTTTGACCTACTTTTGTTCCCTATTTTCATGCACTTACCCTTAAATATTATTTCATTTTCATAATAGAGATCTTATAAATCTTATCATTAGTAACCAGTATGCTTGAATGATTGTTGATAAACGATTGAAGTGTTAATATACATATATAATATTGTTGTTGAAGACCAATTATATTGTTTATATTTCTCTTTAATATCTCATTGATGGAATCTAGGAACACTCTATGAAGTTTATATGGGACTGAAGTGAAAAGGGTACCCCTCTCTTACCAACTAGTCCTCAATTATCTACTACCTAATTATGATTCATAGTACTTTGCATATGTCAACATGCCTAGGCTTAGGTTTTGAGCATATTCTCTTAGATATTTGGAGATATTGTTATGATCAATAAATAAATGACTAAAAAAATCAATATCTCTATTAATTTCATGATCTCATAAATTCCAAATATCATAATCTTTAAACATGCTTTTTTGTGTGATATTAGTAAATAGAGAATTAATAATTCAGTTTAATTGAAATGAGTCACCCATTGTGGGCTTGATTTTAGGAGAAACTCCATGGTTAAGTGTTCCTGAGTGAAAATAATATTGGGATGGGTGACTTCCTAAGAAATATCAATGTTGCACCCTTATTAGTATCACTTAAATGTAATGAGTACTAGGTGTTCATGGGATATAGGTTCATGTGAACCACTGCTCATGAAATATGGGTTAATAATTTTGAATAAAAAATTAAACAATTTATCTTTGAAAAACCATCATAATTTAGTATAAAACAATAAATACGACCTAATTCATATTTAGTCACATATATTTAAAACCATTCATATAAAGGAGTTATACTCATATTGTATTGCTTATGATTTTTTTTAACATTATAGTATCATAACAAGATTATTTTGAAAGTCATTGTGATATACTATCTTGATGAACAATACAAAATCTCACAAGCTTGGTCAATAAGCATATCTAGCATATTTATGATTTATCAAAGAAAGTATGGAGTATTGATCATAAGTCAACTAAAAATGACTCCTAATCATCATATAATGCAATATATTAAAACATGTCAACCATTGGATATGTATGCATTATTTTAAATACATGTTATGATATATTATGATTATAGATCTATATTGTAAAAAACTTGTTAAAAACTTTATGATGTCATTCATATAATTATCATAATGTCAAATCTTTGTACAACAAAGTAAAGCAATTCTTTAAAGGTTAAAATATTATATTCATAATCACAAATTTGAAATGTAAACATGGAATAAAATCATGCAATTATTATAAAAACCATCTTGTATTACAATTAAGAGGCAGAAAGGTCATTTATTTGTAGAGAGAAATATTCAAAAGGGTAGTAAGGTCTCTCTATTAGATCTATTCTTATCTAAAAAATGTATATGCCTTTATTGGACCCCTCTATTTATTTTTATTTCTTAATTTCTTACTGTTGAAAGTTAACAAAATATTATTAAGAGAATCACATCATTTTAAAAAAATATAATAAATAGAAGTGTATTTATAAATATTTGAGGGTATAATTCAAAGTTTAGTCTCTTCTAATTAAGAGAGGTTCATAATAAATATAATTTAATCCTTTGAGTCCAATGAAGCCTTTTTCAACCCTTATTGTTTTTCCTTCCTCTCTAGTTGGTCATTCCTAAAAAGAATCGACAAAGGAGAATATTTTTTGGTTAAGAATTTTGTGACCCTTCTAATTTGTATTCTAATCCCTCTTTAAAAAAGACAATGTATTTTTTCACTTTGAAGCAAGTTATAAATGGCAATAGAATTATGCAATCAATTTTTTTGTACACATCATGAGGTTGCCAAAAAAGGATATTCAATTCTAGAACCTTTCTCTCAACATTAATAAAAATGATTAAAAAATATAATACACCACTCAAATATGTTCTAAATGGCCATAACAAATAAAAAATAAAGAATGAACAATTAAATACAAGAAATCACTTAGGAGGACGAAAATAATGGTATAGTCAAATTTGATTAGCTAAAATCCTTAATCCAAATAATCTCATCTAATCCAAAATATTAAAGGGCTAACATAGACGAAATAATATCTAGGTATATAGTTACAAGGAAATTTTTATGCTATTATTGAAATTTTTGCAATTGAAGCTCAAGATGCTCATTAGATTCATGAGAATTCTCATGTTCATGAAAAAAAGTGAGAATAGTGTAGGTAGAGAAATGAAACATATTGATAGATTCTTGGAAGGATGAAATATGGTAAGGCCTCTATAGCATACATGTTTGTTCCATTTTAGAAAAATAAACACTAGTTGTTTAAATATGTTGCTAGTTATGCATAAATGGAAAATTTGGAGCCAAGGAAATTGTAGTTTATTTTGGGAATGGACATGTTTAACTATATATTATTTACAATTAGCTAATACACATTGAAAAATTTATATATTTTTATGTTATAGTTGTGAACTCAAAGATGTTAAGGAAAGGTACATACAAACCATTTATAAATTAAATTAGATTAAACATAATCATTAATAATTGAAAGCATTTCCACATTAACCTTTGAGGAGAATATTGTAGTAATTAAAACTGTAAAAAAATTAGCAACATTTTGACATATAAACACCAAATTAGAAAATAAAGAATGAGAGAGATAAAGGGAAATCAACCACACAAAAGAGAATGGCCCACCCATCATCCAAAATATCAAGCAAATATACTATTCAACAACAATAAACCTATTACAATATAATATCAAGCCATTGCTTCCATGGAGATCAACATCCTCTTCCTCCAATAGAAATTTGACATCATAACCTTAGGAAAAATCTCCTCTTATTGTCTCTAGATCTTAAGCCTTCAACATGTAGATTCATGGAGGCCTATAAAACCTTAATAAGACATTACCATGGACCCAAAAAAAATCCCAAAATATCATGGTATTTACATATATACAAGGCACATTCTATTATTTCACATTTTTCCCTTAGAAAGATGCTCTGTGATGTTTCATATAACATATTTCTTAAGTCGGCCAAAATTCCTAATTAACTTTGTAACTTCCCTCTTAATCATGTTCTTACATATATTGTAAAATATCTTAAACCATATCTTGTATAGGTGCTCTTACACATCTTGCATGAAAATTTATTATTTTAAATACAAATATATTTACATACATAAACGAAAAAATAAAAACAAATCACACAAAATAATAGTCAAGGTGTATTTAGTGGGATGTCTCATTTCATTAGAACACATCAAATAATAAATAACTAAAAAACCCAAACCTTAATATTTTCAAGGTGTATGACATGCCTAAACATAACATTCTCTCACTTGTCATATACCCTCCAAAAGAAAAATAGATCACTAACAAATAGTGAGCTAACCATTGACAATATAACCATGCTACACTAATTGACTTCTAGGTTCTGACAAGCTCAACCAAACATCTAAAATATCCATCAAATGACAACCATCTTGAAAACAACACTCTCATCCTCTATCATGCCGAAGCATAAAAGATAATATCATCCTCTATCATGCCGAAGCATGAAAGATAATATCATCCTCTATCATGTCGAAGCATGAAAGATAATAAACCAAAGGTAAGATCACACTTTGAATGCCACACTTCAATTAAACATAAGGAGGTCATGTGGAAATCATAATCATGTATCCACTCATTAGACAAGTTATCACAACTAGAATCTATAACTTGAAACTCAAAATACATGAGAATAAATGACTTAAAAAATAACACATATAAAATTAGGTGGGAAATACCTATCAAATCATTAATATCATTGAGTGCAATAGAAGTAGGTTATGCAATTTTTATATTAATTAAGAAAATTGTCCTCAAAAGGTCCATGTTGGAATCATACCCAACTCTAGGTGTAAGATCATCGATCTTTCTATTGAACCTCATCACTTTGAGTCACCATTGTAACATGTGATATCTAAAAGAAAGAAATCTAGCTTTGAACATAAATTTGATATAAGTATAAAAACAATAATATCATGGTAATTTAACTTCAACTATAACACCACAATAAATAGAAGCTCACAAGGTGAAATACTCACAACACTCATGTCTAGTAGATTACCACAAACCACAACCAAATATCCCACTACATAATCTAAGAACTTACCATGATGTCATGATTAGCTCATAACCATTTATCAAAAAAAAATCCATAAGAGCTATGTATGGAAATAGGCTGATCACATCCTCCTAAACCAAGGATCATCCATATAAATTGATAGATCATAACTTACAACTCAATGAAAGAATTATGTGAGCACTTTACGACACCAAGCTATCAACATCTTCAAAATCACAAAGATAAAAATCCCTTGTGAATAGAACTAACGATGTCAATGAAAATTTCTTGCACACATAAGCTATGTAGTAGAAGCTCTTCATGATCTACAAAAATCGACTATAGAAGGTGGTCTCAAGCTACATAGACACCATGATAAACATATCCTAATTGAAGATCACTCATGACCCTTATACAATCCTAAGTTAGAACCATGATCTCCAACCAAGAAGATATAAAAACCATTTAGTCACATAAATCTCCCATTGAATAGTGATCTACAACCTTTCATGCTACCATAGTCACCTCAGGTACTCCAAACAAAATCTCTAGGCATCACTACAATAAAAATATCAATTCATTAAGGTGACCAAGAAAGGTCAATCCAATAAAATTTATACTACATAAACCATAAGATCTACACACATGCAACATATTAATAGTGATAGAAAAGTATGACCAATGCACCAACCAAAAGAAAATAAGTAGAAAATTTTGAATAAATCTCAAAAATTATAATAAATAGATTAACAATATGGCTCTTTCCACTCCTTTCACTATGACTCCTAGTGAAAGCTATGTTTGGCTCCCTTTTCCACCACACATGATTTTGTCCTATCTTAGGGAAACATGCTCATTCCCCATATTTGCATCCTTGTTATGGGTGCTCACACTTAGGGTGCTTGTGTTGGTTCTTCTTATAAGGAAGTTAATGTAACATAATAACTTCCTACACTAACCTTGAGAGGAGGGTAATGCATAACTTTTCAGATCTTTATAAAAGATAAAAATTAAATAGAAATAAAAATACATGTCATCTATACCACAACACAATGAATAACATGGGGAAAATCCTTTCGAAAGAAAAACCCTACACTCCAAAATCTACCCAATATATTATTCAAAAATCACAAAGATTATAGTATACTTGCAAAGAAATCTGAAATCATAAGAGTATTACCAAATAGAAATATGGAGGTAACACAATAGTTATTAGAATCTCATAATACATCACAATGCACAGTCGTAATATAATGCCCTCATAAAATAGGATTGCCTCTAGGGCAAGAGAAGCCGACAAAATATTTATCATTATATTTGATTTTTGATGATGAATGGTTCAAATTTGCAATAATCAAATATACATAAAATATGGCTTTCAAGGGCATCACCCTCAAACCCTCACTAGGGTGCATAGCCCCTGAACCCCTTGCTAAGGGGATGGGACTCTTGGACCATGTAGGGGGTGACCCCCTACACCCCCCATACTCAAATATATTAACATGTTATAATCATAAGGTTGAGATACCATTTTTCCTAACACTTCCAAGGTATCTTTACATAGGCCCCTTTTGGATGGCCCATGACAATTATATGGGTTTCATTTCTTCTAAAACAAATACTTTTTCTTCTAGCACTAATACTATAGGTTTTGTAGCTACTACTAACTTGGTGATGGTGGTTCCATGGGTGCTACCATAGAAATTTTATTTCAAAATAGGGATTCTATTTATATGTCCCACTTTCTTAGTGTACATGTGGGTTCTTTTGAAGGCTTTGCAACTACCCTTAATTCCTTCATTGCTCTATCTATCATTTTAGGGAGGGGAAAAATTATTTTCTACTCCTACTTAGGGAAACCGTTGATATGGGTTGTTGGCCTTGCCATGTGCTACAAACCCTCTAGTTATGTCATTTAGGCATTAATTATTGATGCATATATATGTGGTCTAATTTTTATGTTATGGATGTGGCCCTATCAAATCTTGGGTTAGTTTTGTTATTTTTTTGGTTGTTTATAGGTGTTGTTGTGTTCCCTATGTTGGGATTGTTATTTTGATATTTATTTTGGCAACTTTGTTGCTATTATGCTAGTACATCCTTTGAGTTTAGTTTATCTCATCCTTTTTCTACATTGTAAAAGGTTTGGGGCCCTTCCAAAAACCCCTTTTACCTAATTAAAAATATATAAAATCGAAACAACAAAAAATGTGTAGATCCTTCATAACTCAAATTTCAAATAAACTCTAAATCCAATTACTATAAACCTATAATAGAGTAACCATAGTTTGGGAACCCAACAAGAAACTCTATAAAAATTTAAGTGATGAAGCACATACCAAAAATTCCAAACTTGAGATCGAATACAACAAACATCCTCAAACCATGCATGAAGCATCCATGAAAATCTGCAACTATCTCCATCTAGAAAATGTTGAATAATAGTCTCTTCATAGGTTACACAAGCATAGATTTTGAGTAACTTATCAAAATTGTAAATCCATCAATATAAATTTGAATTTTCATGCAAGAAAGGATTCCAAGTCACCAAAAGACCAACTTCACAACCCATAGTTAATCAGAGGTTATTTGTTTATTGCATTTATGAAATCAAGAGCTACAACCATCAACCTAACATAAGCACTCCTTATTGTAGTCAACATAGTTAAATTTCTTTCCCATGTGATCAAGTTGTCAAAAATAGGCACCCAACATAAACATGCTCTTTCACTACTAAATAACAATAGAATCAAGGAACACAACCACCATATTAAAGGGTAATCACACAATGCCAAACAAGATATCTAAGTCAAATCCATGTAACATGCATGCACATGACTAAATCCATTAAACCTTTCTTCTATTCCACCAATGCTTTCTATTATGTTCTTGAAATGGAAAACTATATACACTAAAAAAATCTCACTCATACAAGGATTAATAAATAGCCAATTTCTTTCAACATATTCCCACAAGCTTGCCAAACTAAGAAATTTTAATGGAGGAACACCAAGAACCAAATCACCATGGATCTTGTAGACACTTGAAATGTGAGCTTAACCTAACCACACTTGCATTTACCTTATTTATTTGTTTAATTAATAATATTTTCTCCATCCTAATATATATATTTTGATGAGTTCAAAGGTTGTCATGTGGTGGTAGTTTCCATATATTCAAGATTAAAAATAAACTTACAATATCAAAATGGGTTTGATTAGTATTTCACCCATACCCAAACACCTACTCCATAGTTGGAGCAATTGCAACATACAAGACTCCATAATAGTTGACAAAGATTATAAGCTTTAACCCTACAACATACATACCATTAATGACCAATACACATTCCTACAACCTACAGACTATTGCATATGATAGAATACTATAAACCTCAACCTTCAACAAACTTACTACCCTCATTCCAACATTGCATCACCATTGTTGTCATCCATGAGCACATTACTATCCTCCCTCCAAGCCACTCCCCTAGACACCTTCATCCAATTCACAATTCCATGTTTATACACCATCCACTCCTCATGGATGAAATCTTGGAGCCACTTGACACCCTCATTTGTAGCCAAACCCAAGATGAGTTTTAGAAATAGAAGTCCCTACCTAACAACCACCCAAAATTTTGGCAACATTGGTGGGTCCTCTACAAATACTAGTGGATATTTTTTCGTGGGTTTCCCCCTTTTCTTGATCATGTAATATTCACTAGGCAATGGCATGCCCTTGTCATCCACATTCTCAAGGATGCCATCTAGATCTAGAAGAAACTTTCCCAAAATCAACTTTTTTCATATGCCTTCACCATCTCCTTCGACTTGCTTGCCTCAAAGACCGTAGCCAAGAGCATTTTAGAAATGTCTGAGTTCACACAATGTCAATGGTCTACCCGTAAAAACACCTCCCCAAGCACCATTTTGATAGCATGGAGAATCGTACCATGGCAAGTTTTGAACACCACCCCTAGAAATTTCACTGAAATCTCTCCCAAAAAAGACATTTTCCTTTTAGAGCTTTCTAAGCAAACTGGGGTGTTCATCGCAGCCATCACCACTAGTATCTTTTCCCACCAAGCACAATTGTTAAAATGGAGATATGTCACCATTATTTAACTTTTTAGGTAGATGCCAACTAGCCTAGCCATTACCATAATTTATCATTCCCATGAAACATCATCTAAATTCCCTATCCTTTCCCTCTAATCAATATTCAAGACCCCAACCTCGTCTGCCACCAACTTCAAACAATTATTGTCACTTTATTCCCTTCCTTCCCTCATGGCAACTTTTTCCAAGTCATCGGCCAAGTCATTTCGCTCCCTATATATATGGGAAATTTTATATTCCTCCACTTCACTTAGTGTAGAGTCTTAACTAATGTATTGTAAACTTAGTAATACCTACACAATTCAGAGGCTTAACTGACTGAACATTCCACTCAACATTGTAAGAGTACATTAAATTATCAACCCAAGGTTTGTAAGCTTGTGATGGTGCAACATTATATATGCCTTCAGAGACTCAAAACTACTTAAGCTACCCTATTCAAGTTATTCTACTTGATGAAAACTCATAGATTTGTAAAACAATAAAAGACATAACTAGAACTAGTGGCTACAAGTACCTACAACTTAGGCTATAACTGAACTGTTGCTAATGAAATGATATTGTGGCAACTCAAAACTGATAAAAACTAATGACTCAACTAAATTAACCTTTGGAACTCGTACTATTGGTTAACCATTGCATGCATATTCATAAGCATTCATTAACAATAAGCAAGATATGAGATTTTAGTTAACTTGCATATAGTTAATGAAGTAATGATAAATAAAAAATAGCTATTAAACAGAAATGAATAACTAAAAATAAAGTGAGGAATAGTACCTTGAGTGGCCTACTCAAGTAGTTGTTCTCACTTTAGTTGAACCCTTGTAATTAATAGATTCTATGCATCCCATGAAATTAACTCCATTCATTGCATATCATGAAATATTACAAAAGATCTCTTACATATTGTATTCAATCATTCTGAATATTTCATGTGTTGAAATTGAAAATAATTGATAACATAAAATTGAAAAACCAACTAACTCATATGGATTCAACAAAAAACTATATACAAGCATGAGGGAATCTTATTCAAAGCAACAAATTAACTGAAATCATTAACTCCACTCCCATATATTAGACCGTAGATTTAAGAATGATTTATGCAACATATAACTGAAAAGGAAAAAGAATCCTAATAGGACTAAAACTCTATCAAAACATGATTGCATTCAAACATACAAAAATTTGTCAAAATCCTATAAGTGAAGGACACCTCTTCTTGAATTTTTATTAATTGGTTATAATAACACATGTTCAACCTTCATCAAGTGCCTTTAATCAACTATCATTGTGTTCAGTCTAATTTGGAACTCCCTTGTTTTGTTGTTCCAAACTCCTTTTGTTGTGGGTTCATCCTACAATTGTTGCATGCCACGGTTCCTCATTGGTTGCAAAAGGTTAATTCTACAAAGTATGTACAAAAGACTAACTATCATAATCAAAACATAGCATTCCATCAATATTTCATACATATCTTCATATAAACCACACAATATTAGTACATATTATAACCATAATTCCATAATTATATTTTAGGTTCAAGTTTGAATAATAGATGTGAAAGGATAGTATAATATAAGAGCATTGTCTAGAAAATGTACCTAAAAGTGTCTCAAAATATGTATGAAAACAACAAAAAATGAGCTATTATCTATACCTATCACTTAGAATTTGTAGGATAGAAGTCAACCACTTCCTAAGCTTCCAATTCAGTGTCCACCCCTATCTAATGGTGTTAATTGTTACCAATGAATCTCCTTCAAGATAGATTTTTCTCATATTCTCCTTTTCTTCCCATTCAATCCTAGTCAATACTTCTTTGAACTCTACCTCATTATTCATGCCAACCCCTAGGAATGTAGATTTGCATAATATAACATCCTCATTATGATCTTTGATCACACATCCTGCACCAATAACCCCCGGATTACCACTTACAACACTGTCAAAGGTCACCTTCACCTATCCCTCCTCTAGAGCAATCCACTTCACCCCCTTCCTAAGATTATTGGTAGGATGATCCCTTGAAATCCCCTTAATGGGAGAAAAATCTCCCAGCCTAATATTTAATTAAATAAATATTCATTATTTATTTAATTAATTATATAATTTATCCCAAAATCCTCCAACTAAATTAATTAATTAATTAAATCTAATAAATCCCCACCACCTTTTCCTCTAATATTTAATTCCACTTTATCCTTCAATCTTTGTCCACTTGATCCTAGCCCTTGAATCCATCTACATGGATCAAGATCTAAACTTGTCACCATGTGACAAGTGTCTTAACCTACCTATCCTACCCATTGCTAACACATATGTGAGAATATCTTTC
Source organism: Sequoia sempervirens (assembly GCA_007258455.2). Classification (NCBI taxonomy): domain Eukaryota; kingdom Viridiplantae; phylum Streptophyta; class Pinopsida; order Cupressales; family Cupressaceae; genus Sequoia; species Sequoia sempervirens. The sequence goes on from VDFB02358134.1 coordinate 203,798,116, forward strand.
ACACATGTGAAGCCACCCTACCTCTTACACATGCCAGAGACATATCTCTTTCATGGTCTTTCCAATGTGTGCTCACACATCCTTTCCTCTTGTGACACTTGTCAGAAGGTTAAGCCCCTATCATCTCATTCAATCTTGACCTTCCATCTAGTCAATGCATCTTGGTCATTGATTTCATCCATCAAAAATATATAAATTGAGGCATTCTCTCTCATTTTATCAAGTCACATTCATCATACCTTTATGTCATCAAAATCATTTCATCTATCAAGAGCATATCAATAGGACTTGGGTGCATCCTATTCTAGCTCAATCATGGAGTTTGAAGGTGATTTGGGGTAAATATTTATGTGTTTATGCATTTATCTTATCTCTTTTATTTCATTTCATTCTCTCATCCTTAGATCCATCACATGTAATGACATGCAAGTACATGCAATTCACATGCAAACTAGTGAACAACCTTTGACCAAACTAAATTTAATTATTAAAAATTACAAGAATTTCCACATTAATCCTTCAAGGAGAATATTGTAGTAATAAAAAATATAAAACAATTATAAACATTTTGATATTTAAACATTATATATAAAAATGAAAGAAATAAAAGCAAAATCGACCACAAGAAAGAGAATGACATGAATATACTTTGGTAAAATTCAACCTCCAAATTATTGAACAAATGTATGATTCAACAACAATAAACCTATTACAATACAATATGAAACTCTTGCCCCATAGAAATCAACATCCTCTTCTTTTGATACAAATCTAACAACATAACCCTACAAAAAATCCTCTCTTTTTGTCTTTGTCTCAAGACCTTAATCTATAGATTCATAGAGGCTTGAAAAACCACCATAAGGCATTAACATGAGCCCAAACAAGGTCCTAAAAGACCATGGTAAAAATCCATATGACTCACACTTCATTAGTTCTCATTTACCTCCTTTAAGAAGACAATCTATAATGTGTCATAACATACATCATAAGTGGGTCAAGATTCTTAGTCCACTTTGCAACCTCCCTCTTAATCATGCTCACTCATATCATAATATTTCATATACTATGTATTTGTTATAGATGTTCTTACACATCCTTCATGAAAATATTTTATGAATATATTTACATACGTAAATATTAAAATAAATATAAATCATGCATGATTTAATGGACAAGGCATAAAATAAGACATCCCATTTGGATACATAAAATAATAAATAATTAAATAATATGAACATTTAGACTTGCAAAATATATGTCACACAAAATCCAACAAAAATAAAAAAACAATTTACCTAGGATGAAATTAGATGAAATTGCACCAAAATAATGATGACATAAAAAATGGTTTATCATATGGCAAAAATTCTTGGCTCTTATTATTATCATTATTTCAGACACATAAAATAATAAATAATTAAATAATCTGAACATTAAGGCTTGTAAAATATACGACACATCAAATCCTAACAAAGAAAATCCTTGGCCCTTATTATTATCTTTATTTCCGCCATATCTTAAAAACCAAACTAAACGCCAATCATATTGCTTGTAATTGAAGGTTTTTAATGTTTTATAAATAAAAATCTAAGAAATAATCATAAGAGGTTATTTGTTTGGATAGTGCCAATGAATTAGATTATTTGTTAGTTTTTTGCATCAAGATTTCGGATCACACTCCATCGAACTAAGTGAATGAAAAAATATATATTTAAGATTTTGTATTTTATAAAATAAGGAAAAAATGATGCAAGAGATGTTTCACAAAATTAGATTAGATTATGAGATTAGTTTTTTACATCAACATTTCAAATCACACTCCATCATTAAATAAATGAATTAAAAATTAAATTTATTTAAGATTTTGTATTTCATAAAAGAAAAAGAAAAATTGATGCAACTGAATTTAAAAAACAACCATGAAAGTACTAATAAAAACATAAATATAACTATGAAATACAGTTCTGGTAAAAATATGTTCAGCAACTTTCAACATTTCCTTGGCTTTTTATAAAGAAAAATCTGTGTCAAAAATTTTCTACCAGGAAACTTTTTTTAAGCTCTTCCATGCGCCTGCACCGGCAACTTCCCACTGTTCAAACTTTACCCGTTCTTTAATCCACAGAAGACATAACGCAAGAAGAAGAAGAAGAAGAGGACTGCGGTCGATCCGCAAAAGATGGTTTCTCCCAGATCTTGATACTTTCCTCCTCTTCACAAATCGGCCCGAAGGAAAATTCAGTCTCACCAGGTGGGTCCAAAATCTCAACATGCCCCTCAAGAATTTGTACCACACTGCCCATACTCGGCCTTAACGCGGAATTATTCTGAGCACACCACAGACCCAACTTGATCATTCTCTCCAACGCCTCCCTTGCCTCTGCGGAAACCGACCCAAGTCGACTGTCAAACAGATCCGCCAATTTCCCCTGCTTCATCTTTTCCAAGGCAATGGAAGGCAAATACCACTGGTCACAGATTTCTGACTTATCCACAACCCGGCGCCCGCTAACGATTTCAAGAAGCACCATTCCGTAGCTAAAAACGTCAGTTTTAGCAGTAATTCTATAATCCAAAACATATTCAGGAGCAATATACCCGGGCGTTCCTCTCACATGCACTGTCACGACCCGGCTTTCATCCTTTCTCAGAACTCTGGCCAGCCCAAAATCAGCTACCTTTGCTGTGAAATTCTCGTCCAGCAGGATGTTCTGCGGCTTTATGTCTAGATGAAGTATACGGGAAGACGAATCCTGGTGCAAGTATTGGAGGCCGCGGGCAGTTTGTAGCGCAATGGAATGCCGGGTCTTCCAGTCCAGCGGTTCTCTGTTCGAATCGAACAGCCAGTCGTGAAGAGAACCGTTTTCCATGAATTCATAGACCAACAAATAACGAGAATCGTCGGCGCAGAGGCCGTGCAAGCGAACCAGATTGGAATGGTTGAGGGAAGCGAGTGCAGTCACTTCTGCAAGAAATTCATCCATGCCTCCGGCGGCGCTGTGGAGGCGCTTCACAGCCACTTTTGTGCCGTCTTTTAGAGTTCCTTGGTATACACACCCGAATCCTCCTCTGCCGATCTCATTGGTGAACTGGTTTGTGGCGGCCTTGAGATCTTTGTAACTGAACATATTTGGAAGGCCGCTGCTCTTCTTCATGATCCAATCCATTGCAAGTTTGCTACCACCCTTGACATAATTTGCCAGACACAACCGTTTAGCCCACGATGTCTTGCAATAATTTGCTGGACACAACCGTTTAGCCCACGACATATTGCCAGCCATTTGGTGTTTGGTGTTTGCAGAAAATTGGTAGACAGAGCCCACAAAAGGGAGGAGAGCCACAGAGTAAAATTCATGATACAGAGATTAATTTACTGACAAGAACCAGTTGGTCAATGATAAACCCAGCACGCAACTCTCCAGATCTAGACATGTGTGATCCGGATGTTAATGATCATCAACATTGACTTCGAACCATCTCTAGTACTAAATGATATGATTTATGATGTAATGTTGTATTATTTTATATAAAGTTCTATTCTACATTTTTTTTTAAGGATTTGGAAAAATTCATATGTCAAAGTTTATCTAAACTTCTATATTACATTATATTCTTAAAAATTTGGAAAAAGTCATATATCAAATGTAAGATTAAGTCTTGAAAAAATATTTAAAGAGAAAAACTAATAAATAGATAAGTAGTAGAGTTGTTAAGCAATAAAAAATATGGAGTTAGTTGGAGGAAGATGTGGATCATGGTCATTAGGTTTGTCTCAACTATCAGGAAGGTATTGATTGTTTGGAATTGACTTGTAACCTATAATAACACCTTCTTTGCTAGCATGCTCAACATCAAGAGGCTCGGTATCATTCTTGGTAGGAGAAAATGCTAGGGCAAGGCAATCAAACTTATTTTCTACCCAGTTCTAGGAGCACCTTTATCATGAGGCTAAAAGTAAATTGAATGAAGATGAGAAGGTTGGGACCAACCATGAGTATTGTGACCTTAAGCTCTATGTTGAGGTGGTAAGGAAGCATGTGAGTCACGAGAATCAAGCCCATAGATATTATGACTGTGTCTATGTCAATATCCCCAAGGAGGGGATTGATTCCTATTGAAAGGAGGGGAGGTGGAGCATTGACAATCATACAAGTTACATTACCTTGATGGTCAAGAAGCACATGTAGGTGAGCAAGTTAATTGTAATTTTATTAGCTTGTATTTGTATGTGTATGAAAATATTAGAGAAAATCATGCTTAGTATGCATAGAGAGATAAATATCAACATAACATCATGAAAAGAGAACATTTTTATCTTTTCAAAAGTTGAATAGAATTACTCCAAAATCATGTCATATATAGGTGAAATTTGCAAGAATTCTTACCCAATTCTTTAAATGGATCACATGCCAACAAAATGGCTTAGGTCTAAAAGGCTTATAAAAATCATGGATCCAATTTCAAGTAGCTTGGGATCTAAAATTAAACTAGAAGAGACACTTGAGAGTCTCCTAGTGTCTACAAAAATGACAAAGGGTATTGACAACTCCCAATTGAATAAATCGAGAAAAAATAAGAATACACTAGTAGAGAATACACCAAGAAAAGTGAGAAAGCTTTGGATCAATAATGGTTGACCAAATAATTTACACTTTGTGATATCAAGATCCAACAAATACTATAAATCCATGTTATTGATTTTTTCCACCATAAGAAAATACAATGAGAAGCAAGCATGTCCTTTGTTAGGTTTGTAATCACAAAATGGGGTATCACCTAATATTGGTTCCACTAGGGTTTAAAAATCCTTACCCATGTTTTATGTAACATCTATGTAGGTATAGAAGCAACACCAACTTAGAAGGATATGAAATTCTAGTTGGTGAGTCTGTACTTCAATTTAGCTTCAAGATAAGATATTAAATTTATGGTGGTCTTTAAAAAAAGATTTAGAAGATTGTTAATTAGATTCTATCATAAAATTTCAAAGTATTCAAACCTAAGGAAAATTAGTTGATCAATTTGGTTAAATTTACTTTTTACTCATCAATCAAAATAGTTAACTAGTTAGTTGATCAAGTTAACTTTCAATCAAATTAGTTGACTGAACAATCAAACTAGTTGATTGAACAATCACGTTAGTAGATTAATCAATCAATCTAGCTAACTAGTGAGTTAGGTTAGTTGACTAATCAATCAATTGAGTATTCTTGTCAATCAAATTAGTTAACTATATATCAAATTTTTAGTCCTTCAGATTGATTAAATCAATCTTGGTCATTCATATTTTCAACTAGAAATCTACAAATTTCCTCCACTATTTTTTAGGAATTGGAGGAGCTCTTTAAATAATCTCTAATACATTTCTAAATATTTGAATTATGTCACCATCATATTATGGAAGAGTTTGCACAATAGGTGAAAATCTACAATCCTTTGAATGTCAAAGGACAAGAAAATTAAATTCAAACTTCATTTGACGTTTGCATGTGTTAAAAATTGGTTTTTAGTTTTGTTCTACATTTACTTAATTCATTCAAGTGCACCTGATGGGATGATCCTTCATCCAAATATATTTTTCTAGATTGCTTAAAAGCTATCATTTATATTATGGACCATGATTTGAGGAATTGATTTAATTATTTTACTCAACAATATTCATGGATGCAAGGTCAAATCAATTCATATGCAAAAAATAAATTATTTTATCATTTGATAAATTCTTGTGGAGATTTTAATTATTTCAATAGAAGGTTATTTCTAGATTTATAGATATAAATTATAATTTGACACCAAAGACTTCAACCTCCAAAATTTTGCTAGCACACACTACCTCAATGAAAGAAAATCTTATTTAAAGACTTGGGAGAAACATGCACGGTTGTGATCCTCATTTCATCTCAAGCAATTTGATTGAGCCCATTTTTGCATGTTCTTTTTATCAAAGATCATCCTCAATCATATAAAATTATTTTTACATAATACAATATAAAACAATGATTCTAGAAATACAACACTAGATTTATTTGAGTTGAAGAGGCAACAACATTTGTTAGAACCATTCATTAAACTAGTCATGTACAACAATTATTTTTTGTGGAAAAGAAATTAATTGTCTTGTGTTCCAACATTTCCAACTACAATACCCAAATTTTCTAAAAAAATTTGGTTGAAATTGTTATTTTTTGTAGGTCCATTAATTTAATTTTCTTGTCTTTCAAGACCTTACCATTCTAGACTATGCCAAATGATCTATATATATTATTTGGTTCATTCCAAGTTGTATGACATGCAATTAGTTCTACTATAAAATTTGCTAAAAATTCAAAAATGAAAATATTTTTCCAAATTTATGTTGGTAGCCGCTTTTCCATGAAATATGCTTCTTGTTCATTGCGATTGGTGTACCACTTCTCAAAAAGCTGAATTTATTATTAAAAATCTCCAAGATATGAGACCACATTGAACAATTAAAAGACCATTTGAATTTGTTAGTTCATATTTGTTAGATTTTGTCTTATTCTCACTCTTGTTATCCTTAGATAGGACTAACTAGCAATTGCATTTTAGGTGTGCAATGGGGTACGCCGAATAATTGTATGGCTATATTTGAATTTGTGGACATATTGGTCTATTTTTTTACATGTCAAGGAAGAGGTGTGGAAGTTCAATTATGGAAATTTTTGGTTTGATTTTTAGGCATGCATTCAAGGGCAGTACATGAATTCAATTGGTAGGGCAATGGAGAAGTGGTAAATGCAAATGACCAAACCACAATTAAAAAAAAACTACTAAGTCAAGAAGATATTAATTAATTTAGGGATTCAATGGAGAGAGAGGAAGAGATTCTCATTATATGTTTCTGTCTTAAAATACATGTCAAAGAACGCGTTAAAACCCTAAAAAAATTATGGCCATAGGTTTCTTTAACATTACATCTATTTTGGATAAAGTAATATTGTTTATAAAATAAACAAAATTCTAATTTTTGTATTGCAGGGGAGAGTTTTGTGAAGCTTTTTTTTATTAATTTTTTTTATCTATTGGTGGTTGTTTACCTTTTCCAGCCACCCAAACAGGGGAGCTCCAATGATTCTACTGGTCCCTAGGGTGATCCCATAATAGTGGTTTACAATTTTTGGCCAAACTGGACACTGATATTTTTTTTATAACAAAATCTCCACATTCGGGCACCTATAGCGATTAAACCATGAGGAATTTGAAGATGATGCAAACTAGAGTCTTGTCACATTTTGTCTGTAGATTCTAAAAATATTTTTTCAATTTTTTTGGAATTAGATTGCACTTCTTTATCTATCTCCCACGAAAAATTGGTTTTTTTCAAAAAACAACATTTTTAAAAAGTGACGCACACCATATAATGCATAACTTTTTTTCCTTGAAAGATAAAATTCCAATTATTTTAAATTTAGATTTATAACTCCGATATCTAGTGCTTCCACTTGGTTAGATAGTTTTTTATTGAATATTTTTTCTTTAATCAAGTTTCAAAGTCAAATCAATTACAATTTAGACATAACACGACTGTATAATGCATAACTTTTATTGTATGTATCGAAATTCTTTTTTTTTTTTGTTGGATCAAGGACTCCAATATCTGGTGCACTCATATTTTTAAATTTTTTTTTTGATAATCTTCTATTTTTCCACTTGTGCAGAACACAGAGTTTTGTTTTCAGTGAAAAACCTATATTTAATAAAACTTAAAAAATAGATAGATAATATATTCAAAACATGTTAAAATTATATTCGTTGGTTAGCTTGTTTTGAGGGGAACCCGATACTAGTTGGGTTTTTGAGATCTCATCCATTTTCATTCTCAAATCGAGCTTCGAAGTGCAAAATTCTCAGCACCTTTGGTGCCTTAGGGAGCAAGGGTGAAAAAACATGGGTTCGGCCGAATAGATGTTCGATCGAAGAAAATAAAAGTGTTCGGTTGAACAGGGGTTTGACTGAACCCACTATCAATAGAATAAAAAAATGATTTTAAATGGGTTCGACTGAACATTCTAAAGATGTTCGGTCGAACACCTTGTTTTTAATATTAATATAAATATTAATTATATTCTTTTTAAATGATAACTTAAGAGAAAGATATGGAGGGAGTGGGGGTAGGTAGCAAGGCTTAAATTTGATGGCCATATGACCGTATTTAAAGATTTTTTCCGTAGAATACAATCAAAATTTTAAGAAGATTGTAAAAGGAGATATTTTGGATAAACTGTAAAAATTTAAATATAGAATTATAATGATATATATGTTTGATTTATATATAATTTTACATACACTAAGGTATATCATAATGTTTTAAGGGCACCCTTGAATAGATAACCGTAATTAAAAAATTTGTTGACAGGCAAAGTCGACCATCAAATTTAATCCTTGGTAGGAGGGAGATACTTCAGAGAGAGAGGGGGGAGTGGGAGAGAGATAAAGGCTAGGGGGTCCTAGGGTTTAAGGGTTAAGGGTAGAGGAGCTCGAGAGAGGGAGAGTGGGTGGGAGGAGAACTTTTTAGAGAGAGAGTGGGAGAGATAAAAAGGGTGGGGGTGTACAAGGGTTAAGGGTAGAGGGGAGGAGAGAGGGGTGGGAGGGAGAGACTTGAGAGAGATGGGGGTGGGAGAGAGATAAAAGGGTAGGGTTTAAGGGTTAAGGGTAGAGGGGAGAGAGGGAGATACTTGAGAGAGAGGGGGGGAGTGGGAGAGACATAAGGGGTAGGGTTTAAGGGTTAAGGGTAGAGGGGAGAGAGGG
>VDFB02358134.1:203806987-203830886 GCA_007258455.2 Sequoia sempervirens
AAAATAAATATGTCATATTACTTGAATCAAATCCAATAAAGTTTGACTTCATTGCATACTTGTTATAAATATCTCACATGAACCAATGAAACTCAATGTGTCTCCAAATTACATAAGAAGAGAGAACCTAAATGTGAAAAATAAAAATAAATTCAAAATCCATCTTTTGTAATGAGTTTGTTAAAATTTAAAAACATTCAAGAACCCCAAAATGGTTTGAAATTGATGAGCATAATAGAAATTCTTGAAGGCAAGAGGTCATCACAAACCATTCGGTTGTGGGCTTCAAAATTTTTCAATGAAATAAGATGTATTAACCAAAATATTCCAAATTTTTATACAATTACTAAAGATGTACAAAATGAGACCTTTACTAAATAAATTTCAAAATGCATCATTAAATGTATATTAACATCATCCGCACTCTAATTAAGAACATTAAAAACAACACCAACACAAAGAGATAAAATTAAAAAGTTCCAACTAATGATGTTATAATAATCCTCCCCAAGTTGATCCTCTCATCCCAATCATCATACTTAATGTTTTGGTACTTGAATCATGTTTATTATATTATGTGCTCCTCAACACTATGTAAATTAGAACTCTTAATAAACATGTTTTTTAAGAGGAAGCATTTTCTCTTTCTATTACCATAATGATTATTCTTGTTTTTGTAACTTGGTATTTCTACTTGTAGATTTTCAACTTTTTATTATGTAAATCATTCTTTGATACCCAAGTAGTTTGAAGACCCTTTTAAGATGAAGAAAATATAGATTTATCATTTGTAATCCTCATCCTTCCTTGCTACATGAGTAATTTTTTTTATGAAAACCATGTTTAGGAATGCAAATATCCAATCCCTTATGCTTCTGAACTAAAGTTTGCAATGCTTATGGTTCTTTTGGCCTTATAGATTCTTGACTCATTTTATAATATAAAACCTACATATAACCTACTTTGGCTCTAATAATTGTAAACCCTTTAAGAATTCTAAATTGCTGCATCTTGTCTTGATTTTCCCACCATTGTTATTCCTTTTGAAATTTTTACAAATTAGGCAAAGAATCATTGCACTTATATAGAGGATCCTTAGGTATGTTCTTAAAATTATTTAAGGTTAAATGACTTAATCTAAAATAAAAGCATATACGGATCTCTTGCAATTGTAACCTCTTTACTAGTGTGAACATATTTGATACCTTGATGGCATGACATAGATGATGTTGCTTGATATTGCTTTATCCATGGATACCCAAGTAAAATATGAGATACATCTAAAGAAGAAATAATATGACATAGAATAAGAACTTCCCTCATCTTTTAGACCAAAAAATTAAGGTAAAATAATGTATCTTATAGTTTCAATCAACATATCATTAGTCAATTTTAAAGAAACCCTCAAATATGCATATGCTTGTTTATAAAATGATGATAAGACAAAAATTATTCAATGCATACATTTTATTGGTGAGTAAGATCAATAAACACACCCTTACATGGTTCATGATCCACACAAAACCAAAGGACCATTATAATTATTTGGTAATATCTCACAATGTGAAAAAGGTGTTGAAAAAATTAGCATACCTAAACCGTAAATTGACTTGTCATAAAGTGGGTGGGTAGCTTAGTGGTGGAGATTTGCATCCTAACTAGTTCATGAAAATTTCAACATGGTATTAGAGCCAAGCTAGGTGCATTTGACACCTAAATTGTGGCTCAAGGGAGTGTGTTGGAGAAATGATACACACCTAAGCCATAAAAAGAACTCATCACAATGTGAGCCATTAGCTCAATAGTAGAGCATCCTAACACCAAATGGGAGGTCCTAAGTTTGAATACTGGTTAGTCCATAGAAATTTCTATAAAAGTCAATCAGTAGTACATAAGAAGAAGAATAAGTACCCTTATAATTTTTATTAATACCAACAAATCATTCCTCACATGTAGGTGAATTAATGATTTCAAGCTCATCAACATGTATATGTACCTCAATCTCATGACCCTCATATAAAACCATTTTATTAGATTTATTTAGTGTAAAATATTTAAATTTTCATTAGGAGGAACAATTGAAGGATTGACCCCAATATTAACCCCCTCAACCTAATTTTTTTTAGTTCTTAACATTCATCTCACTTGCAAATGCAAATGTTAAGAATGTATATACTTTTTAGATCCTTGTTTACAGTCAAAAAATCTAAAATAATAAACTTCAATCCAACATTCCCAATATTTGCATAGACCAATTTCAATATTAAAAAATAGACCCAAATGGAAGATAATACAATCATTTAATAGCATAATATTTTAAATTTCATGGGAAGAATTTAGCCAATAACTTATCATCATACACAAAATCCAAATATGTAGCACTAAAGAACCTTGAATGTGTCATGGGATCTCCTTTAACATTGTGCATCTCAAATCTAGGATCCAAAAATCCAACAAAAAATGGATATGTAAAATTTTCAATAGAAATTGAATTGTGTTTGATTTTTATATGTATGTTTTTTGTTTCCATTAGGTAAGGAATCAACATTACTTTTCATCTCAACAAGCCTTTAAACATTAATGTCAAAGGGCAAGATAGAGGCACACTAGGATTAAGGACATGAATGAAAGTGGCAAGATGAGAAATGGAAGGTGGTGTATAAATTTGTCGTGACATAATAAATGAGTGTGGAGTGACAAAGACTGTAAGGAAAACTAGTGAGGGGAACAATGTGGAGTGTAAACAAAACTAATGAGAACTAATGTGGAGACAAGAGAACTATGTGCATCATAATAAGTAAGCATGAGATGAGATCTAGGAAAAAGGAGAGGATAAATTTGGGAGATTTGGTGGAAGGAGAAATAAATTGCATAAGATAGATAGGAGTAAAACAATAAGGAGGAATACATGAAGAAGAAGCTTGGGATGGAGGGAAAATAGCACATCACTCAAAGGGATTGTTGAGCTTATCCTTTTACCTATTTAACTTTAAGTACTTTCTTTCCACATGGCTTATTAATCAACATAGTATATGAAGGAGATCAATCATTGTACTAGGATTAATATTACTAGCAAATTTGCAAGATCCAAAGAAAGGTTGTGTGCATCAAAGCTATATCTTGATTACCATTTTCTCAACAAGGGCCTCATGGTCAAATGATTCTTCTCCATTATGATAAATTTAGTATCATGCATATTCCCAATCATACCAATTTTAGCTTGATTCACAACCATGGTGGGATTGAACTATGACTTCTTACTAGGAAAAGAGGATGATTTTGGTATTAGAAGGAAATAAGGATCGAACAATGTTTAGATTTGATTAAGAAATTAGACAATGAGAAAGCACTTAAATCTAAAAACTAAATAAGATTCAAGAAAACCTTTATGGCCAAATCGTAGGACATACCAAATTAAATGGCTTTGCCAAAATGAAAAGAAAATAATTTCTTTAGAGTTTTCTTTTCTAATTAGCTAGGATAAATAAATACAATAAGTAAACACACAAATTACCTTCGAACATACAATTGAATTTAAAAATACTAGACAAGCACACTATAGAATTGACAAAGAGGGTTAGGGTTTTTAGCTTCATTTGTTATATGGAGATATTTTATTGTAATGTACACAATCAATGATATGATTCTTGATTTTTTATAAGATTTAATATTATGACACCTTAACAAACCAAGATATGACTTTCATGGTTCACTCCTACATGTATGGAATTTACATTTTCATCTACAAGTTTGACCCTAAATTTGTAGTTTTAAAATTATTTTGTGACCTTGACCCCTACACTTCTAGTCTTTAGGAATTTATTTATCTCCATTTCTTAGACTATGTTGAGAGCCATTATAATGTTTTTTTGCACTAACTTTGGGAGGAAACTCATTTTTCCTTACTCAAACCCTTGGATTGATTTAAAAAAATTGAACAAGTTAAAATACATGCCAAATATAAATGCAAGTGCCTAGGTATTTTATCCTTGTAATCTTAAAATTTGATGTAATACTCTAATGATCAAATCATATGTTGATCTATGATACATATGGATCGATATCTAAATGAATTAGAAAATTTTCTTTTATATAACACTGTAGCTCTAAAATTTTAATATTCCATGCTCAAATTGTTGAGAAATAACTAATTGGAAGTATTTCAACTTGGGACCATATTTAAATTTGGATATATAAATGTGTGTGCCAAAGAAACAAAATGAAAAGAATAACATTTGGATCTATATCCTTGATATGTTTGAAGCTAAGTCTAGTCTAGGCTCAAGTTAATGGCTAAACTTTTGAAAATAAAAATGCAACTTGGTTTGTCTAGTACATATGTGTTTAGTTTATTTGTTGTGTTATTAGTTGGATGATAGTTAAGGTGTCCACTACAAAATGGTAGATGATGGGGAGGTGATGTTGGAGCATTCTGACACTTGAAATAATGTTGTAGATGCATTGAAAAATCCAATCAACATAAAGAAGTTCAACGGGTGTAGTTTTGAATTATAGACCTCTCATCCCCTAACAGATAGTTGATAGTTTTGATATTCATTTTTCTCTTGAAAGGTGTTTAACAAGACAAAAATATATGCAAAACGGGGAAGAAAAATACTATATTGAAAATGCTTTAAAAACTTTCAAACAAATGCAATTTGAATTCAACAAATTTTAAAAAAATTGCATTTAGGGTTTCAAAATTAAACAAATAGATGCATTTTGAACTCTAAAAAAATTGAATTTTAAATACCTAGTGCTCAATAGTGCTCGATATGCAAACTAGAATGATGAACTTTGAAGAGACGAACGAAAATTTGCTTTCACCAGAAAGAAAAACCTTGTTTGGTCGTCGTCACAGTCTCTGTTCACCGCACGCAGTAGGGACAGTGACTGGTAAAAGAACAAAGTAAAAGTGACAGGTTAAAATGAAACAATTTTTTGTTTTTGTCATATTAAGGGGGTTCGGTCGAACCCATGTTCGACTGAACCTATTTAAATATGTTTTTTTATTTAGGTTTTCATTTGTTTGGTCAAACCATGGGTTCGCCGAACCCATTCAATATGGTGAAAGAAAAAAATGGGAAATTTTCTTCCTCTTATAAAGTGTAAACCACTATTCTAAAGCCACCCCCTAACAAAAATTGACTTGTGAGACAACTCCAAGACCCATTTGTAGAGTTGAATTAGGTTGGAAGCTCTTGATTTTTAATGACATTCACCATCTCTCCGCTAAATGTCTAACAATAGAAATGGGGACCTATGATAGCTCCAAAAGTAGTGTAGCAAAGAAAAGCTCTCAATGAATTCTGCTTTGGTACCCACTCTTCTATTCCAAGATCCACCATAGTATGTACTAAAGAAAGCCGAAACCCAAAAAGTTTGTACTAATTATTTTTTATTAGAAGAAAAAGTGATCTAAAGCATTCTTAAGATGTAATTTCACATTTCCAGAGTATTGTGTACTCTATGCTATGAATGGCCAAACCAAGCATGTGCCTACAAATATATGTTTTATTATTGTACATACAATTTTATATTAATGTTTATTGTTTTTAGTGTCCACTAATAGAATCCCTCTGCCATAAACATTGGATGATATGTCTACTCATGATAAGAGTAAGGCTAAAAATAAAATTAATGTTTTCATGACCATAGATAGGTTTTACATGTTGGTTGATGAACATATACATGGCAAAACAAAACAAACTGAAAGCAGAGGTAGCAACTTGGCATCTTGCAATGTGAGGGAAGGATATTTGTTTGGTTATGGCCAAGAAGATGTGTTAAAATTTTAGATCATCGCATTAATGAATTTTTATCACAGTTAGATGCATAAAATGGTTCATTTTCTCAGTTGGAGAAATCTAAATAGTAAACAAGATGAATAAATAAGGGCACGTGTCATAGAAGGAAATGTAAAATGGAGAGCTCTAAGGTTGGACACAGGTTTTATGTAGTAGGGTATGTGTAGGGTTTTATTTAGAATTTCAAAGCTTGCAATGACAAAGTTGTCAAGCAATAAGAAAGTTAGAAGGGTACGTGGGAAAGGAGGAAATTTAAAATGGAGATCTCTTAGGTATGTGGGTGGGTGCATGGAGATGGGTAGAAAATTTGTGGACACTTTCAAAAAAATGTTTTGAAAAGTCATAACACGAATGCGCTATAACGTGAGTGTGTTATAATGTGTTCACATTGTGGCTTAGTGTGCCAAGCTTGAGGCTCAAGCACAACGAGCCCATAACATGAGTGCGTTATAACGTGCTCGCGTTATGGCAAGTTAAAAGAAAAAAAAAAGTGAAACTCTCATTCATTCTTCATTTTGACTGTGTTTTATGTTGTGTTCGCGACCAAAACCCCCATTTTTTGTGCTCGCATTCTAGGAGGAGGAATTGTGAAAAAATATTCACCAACGGTTGCTATTTCTTTGCAAGGATGGCACCACGATGAGGAGGAGGTGTGAGAGGTAAGGATTGTTTGCATTTTGTTTTGAATTTGTTAGTTTTAGGTTGTATTTGATATTTATTTTTAAAAAATTTGTAGGAGATTAAAATGAACCTACAAACCCTCAAAATCCTCAACAAGAAGAGCAACCAAATCCTCAAAAACAAAATCCTCAACAAGAAAATCAACCTCAACAACAACCTCCTCCACCAATCACTCAACGCCCTCCTGGCACTCAACAAATTTTAATGAGTGAAATTGAGAATGTAACAAAAAAAAAATAGATGATTTAATCAATAGGTTGAGTGATCCAAATGGTTCAATCATGGAAAGAATGGCCCTAGCAAGTTCATTGAAAGATATGTTAAAAAATGTAGATTCAATTAGCAAACAAATAACTGGATGGCAAGATAAGAGGTACACGACTAGGGCTTATTATGCGGCTAAACTATCATATAAAGATGTAAAGGATTTAAAAATTACAAAAGGTGATTTGTGCTCATTATTCACTGACCCACACACAAATCAAAATCTTACCCTCAATGCGAAGAGGTTTCCTATTCATTGGTGCCACCACCAAAAGATTAGGAACTACTTTTATGAGAGGTGGTACATGGTCTTTGATTACCCACCATGCAATAATTGTGAAGTCCCACAGTATTTTCTTAGGAAACTATATAGTGAGTTCATATTGAACAAAATCCCAAATTATTTTGATATGAGGACTTCCAGGGGAGAGGTGGGGGGTCGACTCGGGATAGCCCCGGTGCACAGCCAGATCCTACACAGCAAGAGAGATGACCTCTCACTAGGCTGCCTCGTGAGAACGTTGCTATGTCTTCCATTGCAAAGGAGAGTGCCAACGTAGAGACATTGTAGGTGATCAACACTTTGACCCATAGTGTCATCCATCATACTATCCCTATTCTACAGTGCCATCTAGGGGAGTCTTCGAGTGATGGCCTTCAAACCCATGTGTGTCAATCTTGGAGGGTGACTTGTTCATATGACCCCACCAACACTCAGGAGGTTGCTATGCAGGATCCATCTGCAACTATGGAGATGGAGAGGGCAACTAACATTTTGCATGAGGCGTATGGAATTGATAGTCAGGTAAAAGTTAGCATGTTCATTGAATTTAATTTATTAAATTTTGATTTTGAAATGCAAGATTAACTAATTTAGTTTTATGATTTTAATAAAATTGTAGGGTCACAATGTTGAAACTGGATATACCGGCCCTCCACCTACTTATTTATGCAGTACACCTATCGGTGGGGAATGCAACTAGTAAGCAATTATAAATTTATTACATGTTAATAGCATTGTTTAATGAATGGTATTTTAATATGTGATTTTAGATGTTGAACATGCTAATATTGAAGGTTTATAGGGAACACCTCCCAGTGCCAATGGATTTACTCAAACCTACATGTAGGTAATAGAATAAAGAGTTTAACTAATGAATTGTACTTAATAGATTTGTGTAGTTTATATTCATATCGTTGATTACGTTGCATTGCACATCATTCAAACTCAAAGCATTACTTCACATTCCATAACTAATAACTAGATGTTGATAGATGACAAAATTTCAACTACAATATAGTTGTTTAGAAATTCAACATAATCATTAATGAAATTACTTCACATAGCATAAGTAACAAGTCTAGTCCAACAACTTCCAATTGCATTTGCTTGTCACCTTTTTGCATTTTTACAACATTGATTGACAACTTTTGTTAAGATTCAACAACTTTACAATTTATGCCTAAAATGACTACCAAAGACCATTACAAACTCAAAAATGGTTATTTAAGCCTTATTACATCATGAAAATACCTATACAACCTCATACATTATAAGTCGTGATGTGGATTGCTATTGTAATTTTTGTGATTGAATAATTTGTTGTTTTATTTTCAAATGTTGGTGGCAGAAACACCTCCAAATTTTATGAGGGAAATGGATATTGGTGTTTCATCTGCTATACAATCCTCAATGGCTCTGACAGGGGAGGTATGAGGCAAATTACTAAATTTTAATTTACATTTGTTGTTATAGATGTTAGTTCTAGTGAAAAATCAAACCATTATTAATTCGTAGTTTAATTTCTATTTGGATGGTTTATACTAGGTTTGAGCACGCCTCAACATGGGCGTGTGAATATTTCCCTCATGGAGAGTGATCGTGAGATGGTGGTAAGTGATTATTTTGTTAAATATATCATTTTTTATAATGTAATTTCTATATATTAATGTATTTACTTCTTATTGTAACAATTAAAACTTCACCAAGAACTTAACATTAGGAGGAGTAGCAGGAGCACTCCTCAAGTACAACACAAACAAGTGACAAACTTATTTCCATCAGATCGACAAGCAAAGGGAAAGAATTTATTTTTAGAGCATGGAGAGAAATGAATTTTGATTCCATAGCCCTTTGTTGTATGCCTACATGGCAGTTTTGTACATATTTTGTATTGGATATATTTTACATTGTATGCCTATATGACATTCTCGTAAGCCTATATGGCTATTTTGTACCTATATTTTATACTTATATCATCATATATTGATGTATGCATACATGGCTATTTGGTTAATACAAATCTTTTTATTGATGGTGTCCATATTTGCATTATAAATTCATGGTTCAATAGATATATGAGTTACGTGTATTCAAGTGTATACTTTACAAATTACGTGTATACTTTGTGACTTACATGTGTTCCAATCTATACTTTGTGACTTACACGTTTTCATGCATATACCTTGTATTCGTGCATATACTTTGTATTAAGTTGTGTACACTATGTATTCATGTGTATACTTCAAGGCTTACGTGTTTGTGACTACTTGTGCTTCCCTTATTCACACATGTACATGTTTGACTTATTCACATGTACACTTATTAATTGGTTAGCCCTCTAGACATCTAAATTTGATCACTCCCATACAATCAAATTCACCTCTTTATTCATCTATTCCATCAATATTAATTTATTTAATTTTAATATTATGCTTTCTGCCTAAAGTCCTTAAAGTATTTAATTTAACAATTAAATGCTTTACCTAACATCTTTTTCCTCTCTAAATTAAATAAATACATGTATTTACTTAATTTATTCATTTAACCTTTTTGAATAAAATCAATTTTAAATTCTTCTTTTTTCTCTCTCCTTATCACATTCTTCATAATCCCTTTCTAATCTAGATTAATTTAATTAATTCATAATTATGATGTGCATCCTCTTAATCAAGGATTAATGTCATATCCTCCTATATTTTCCACTTGCTTCTAATCTTTCATTAACTTATCTTAATCATGTATTTGCACAACTTTAATCAAAGTCATTAGCCACATTTAGCATCCCTTTTTAGTCAATCTTTCCATTTACCTTTCTTAGCATTGACCCTATTTTCCATGTGAATTTTTAATTCACATTTATTTATCCTAGGTCCCTCTCTTCCCCATGTGAATTTTTAATTCACATTTTATCCTTCCAAGGCTTACTTTATCTCCATGCAACTTCTACAACATTTGACTTGTCACCTCACTCACATGTGAAAAATTCCCACCTTTTTGGAAACCCTCTCTTATCCACTAGATTCTCCCAAGTATGTGTATTTTTAATTCACATTTATTTCCCCAACCACTTTCTCATTTTCCATGAAATTTTTTGAGGAATTCCAAAATTCCTCAAATGTCACTTTCATCCTCACTTAGGGACAAGAAACTCCTTTTTGAGGAAATATTCTCACCCCCAAGGTACTTGTCCTTCCTCCACATCATGTACCTCTCTTCCACATCATCTTATCCTAGGCCATCTCACATTCTACATGCTAAGATGTGAGGGCTTGTGAGTCCTCAACTCACCATAGCCCTACATCTTGACCTTGGTAGCTCAATCTCAATCATTGAATTCTCAAGTTTCTCTTTAAATACCCTCTCCTCTAAGAAATTTTCAACACTTAGTCATTTTAGCATCCTTATGTTGTCATTTTGAGCACTCAATTCACAAGTAAATTCACTCATTTAGCCAATCCATTTTAGCCATTTTGCATTTGCATCCTATCATATTGTCAATCTTACATTTAGTCATATCCATAGCCATGCAAGGAGCATACAAGTTTACATTCACAAGGGCCAACCAAGGGATTCATCAACATGGAGAAGGTATAAGCACTTGCACAATTTCATCTATTTCTCTTTGTATTATCAATTTCTTAGGCTAATTTTGAAGTGTCCCTTTGTGTTTTTCTCTCATTGCATTATAGTTGTTTTTGCATATTTAGGATAGATAAACATTTAGGATCACAAGCCCTAGCATTGATCATTGTTGTCCTTCATGGTTTGTCTTGAATAAATTAATTGATTGATGCTAAACAACTTTATCTAAAAGCAAAAAAAATGTTTTGAATTGGTATTCCATGAAATGATTCATAAAAAGATTCCAATATGTTTAATCCTTTGATTGGAACAACTCAATTAAGCAAATGATACATAATCTTCATAACACTTACAAAATATAATATTCAAACTAGATGAAGTAGTCAACTTCTTGACACATTATCTATGTTACCGAGTTCTTCTATTTTAGCCCTGGTTCTGCTCCTAGTTCGGTTCACCTGTGGGTTTGACCAAGGTCCTTCATTTTTGGGTCTGGTTCACCCAAGTAGAATCCAAGAGAACCCGGGTAAAACCTAGACAGAAACCAAGTGAACCAAGATAGAACCCGCGTGCCTAGGCATCCAAAATGTGTTTTTTGGACTTTTTTAATGTTTTATGGAGTTTGACTTTGACCCATGCCCAAGGGAACCCTAAAAGTGACCTCTAAATCACTTCAAACACCTCAACTACCTCATTTTTATTCATTTGTTTTTCAAACAAGCATTTTCATTCCAAGAGGCCGAGCTTTCATTTTTGCTTGCTAGATTGAAAGCAGATTGTGACATAACTTTCTTTTTTCAAAAATTGTTCTGCATCATTAAACTAAGAATTTACCACACATATGTAGAGAAACAAAGGAATACTACAAACTAAAACACATTACACTTTTTTCTCACTGACTTGATGTACTCTCCAACATATCTCTTCTCTCATGTGAAGAGTTAGAACTGCTTGGCCATGTTTTTGCATCATTTAGGAAGTTTTGCTCTTTTTGACAATGTCAAAAGCATGGCTGCATACAGATTAGGAAAAAGACTTTTCCGTTTAGATTAGCAATGCATGGAAGTTTCAAAAAGTATCCTTGATATTACAAAAAGATATGTGTTTATACACTTCAATTGTGCAGTCACCCTTTGGTTCTTTGAAAGAAAAAACTGCCTATGCCACTGTTACACTGCATAGGTAAACCATATTTTTTATTGTGGAGTTATATTAAGCTACCACTCTCAAGACCAATGTAACAAGGATACAAAATAATGTTTGAGACTGCAAGAAGACATCAAAATGGCTAGTGTACTAAACAAATTCTTATGATTTATGAAGAACGTTGATAACTCTACTCAATTGGCTTCTTTTTTTAAAATCATACAAATTGAACCCTAGCATCAATAGACTATGTATATCAAGCTACCACAGTTCAAGTTTCAATGATGAATATTTATAATGCATGTTTTAAATGGCATTCAAGTTTATGGTGGTTTTGTTGTTTATATGATGTTATGTGATATTCTAATCCCAATTCATGCTTCTAGGTTGTATATATTTATATATATTGTTTTTACATTTTTGTGTACTAACGAACCCAAAATGAATTGAACCCCCTCCAAATTTTTTTTGGCCGAACCAGCAAACTGAACCCCCAAACCTGAACCCAAACCTCATACAACCCCAAAACCTCTTCCAACACTCTTCATTATACCTACACAAACTTAATTGACCACCAAATTATGTTGCCCCTTGACTTTACACACTTTTACTCCCTCAAACCTCTTTTTTTCATTCAAAACCCCTATTTTCTGAACTAGGGCATCATGTCATAACATAATTTTGACCTCCCCTGTCCTTGAAGACCTTTTGAACACATCAAAATCCACAACCTCACCCTATTTCCAACCTATTCTAACTTATTTTCAAGCAATTTATTCTTTTCACCTCTTCTAGCCTTGCTTTTAAGGGATCTCAATTCTAAATTTTCAACAAGGGCAACATTAGTAATCTCTTTCAATGCCTTTAATAATGCTATTTTCTTATTCCTACTCCCTATCCTACTTACATTAGGCCCATATCACCGAGACACAACCTGAACAATAAGTGGAATGGCCTATTTCAACATATTACACTCAAACCCTTGTATGAGCAAGTTCAAACCTATTTCAAAAATCTACTTCTAAGTTGCTTGGTCATTAATAGAATTCAACAAGAATGGATTCTAATCAAAGATAAAACCATTCTACAAGAATGGATTATAATCAACCATCGTGTGTATGTTTCTCTTTTCGATTGTTTTGCATGCCATCATAAGGGATCAAGCTGGTTGAATGTAGCTCAAATCAATTCTGTTTGTTTGGGTGTGAAAGAGGACTATGACTAGTGTAAACGTACCTATCGGGACACATTTGAGCAATTTTTTTGGTCACACGAATTGCAAAATGAAAGTTGCACCACTTTGTAACTTTACATTGCTTGCATTTGACATTTTTTTCCATCAAGTGAAAACTGGACACCATAGGAAAACAACTCTGAGATAAAAAAAAACTAAGAGAGGTTATTGTAGAGGGGCCCAACGTGACCTTGTAGGCTCAAA
Organism: Sequoia sempervirens; assembly: GCA_007258455.2. Taxonomy (NCBI): domain Eukaryota; kingdom Viridiplantae; phylum Streptophyta; class Pinopsida; order Cupressales; family Cupressaceae; genus Sequoia; species Sequoia sempervirens. The sequence goes on from VDFB02358134.1 coordinate 203,820,189, forward strand.
TGGAGACTTCGTAAGCATCACGTTTTTGAGTAATAACCCGTCAAAGATTGCTTGCCTTTTACACTTTGGACCCTTAAGGAATCAATCCAGTTGAATGTAACTCGAAGCGATTCCACATGTTTGGGTGCAAAAGAGGATCATGTATAAGGTAAATGTACCCATTCAAATGTATTGGAATAGTATGTTTGGTCACACGAGTTGCAAAACAAAAGTTGCACTATTTTGCAACTTTTAATTACTTGTATTTGACAACTTTTCCCCCAAGTGAAAATTCGCCACCACGGGAAAATGCCCCCGAGATAGAAAAAACCAAGAGAGGTTATTGTAGAGGGGCTCAACACGATCCCATTAGATTATATGAGAAGTTTCTAAGCATCACGGTATTCAAGTAACAACATGCTAAAGTTTGTAGCCATTTTGCACTTTGGACCCTTAAGGGATCGATTTGGTTGAACGTAGCTCAAAGTGCTTCCGCATGTTTGGGTGCGAAAGAGGACCATTCCTAGAATAAACATACATATTCAGATGTGTTGGAATAGTCTGTTTGGTCACACGAGTTGCAGAACGAAAGTTGCACCTCTTTGCAACTTTCAACTACTTGCATTTGACAACTTTTTCCCCAAGTGAAAATTCGTCACCACCAGAAAATGCCTCTAAGATAGCGAAAACCAAAAAAGGTTATTGTAGAGGAGCCCAACATGATCTGATAGGATCAAACGAAAATTTTCTAAGCATTACGGTATCTGAGTAACAACATGTTGAAGTTTGTATCCATTTTGCACTTTAGACCCTTAAGGGATCGATCCAGTTGAGCGTAGATCAGAGTGATTCCACGTGTTTGGGTGTGAAAGAGGACCATGTCTAACATAAACATACCTATTTAGACACATTGGAATAGTTCATTTGGTGACACGAGTTGCAGAACGAAATTTGCATCACTTTGCAACTTTCAACTACTTGCATTTGACAACTTTTCCCCCAAGTGAAAATTTGCCACCACGTGAAAATGCCTCTGAGATAGTGAAAACCGAGAGAGGTTATTGTATAGGGACCCAACATGATCCCATAGGATTAGATGAGAAGTTTCTAAGAATCATGGTATTTGAGTAACAACATGTTGAAGTTTGCAGTCATTTTGCACTTTTGACCTTTAGGGGATCGATCCAGTTGAATGTAGTTCAGAGCGATTCCGCATGTTTGGGTGCAAAAGAGGACCATTTCTAGCATAAAAATACATATTTAGATGTGTTGTAATAGTCCATTTGGTCACATGAGCTGTAGAACAAAAGTTGCACCACTTTGCAACTTTGCATTACTTGCATTTGACACTTTTTCCATCAAATAAAAACTGGACACCACGGGAAAACCACTCTGAGATAACAAAAACTGAGAGAGGTTATTATAAAGGGCCCTAATATGATCTCATAGGATCAGATGATAATTTCAAGCGCCATGGTATCCGAGTAACAGCATGCTAAAGTTTGTAGCCATTTTGCACTTTGGACCCTTAAGGGATCGATCTGGTTGAACGTAGCTCGAAGCGATTCCGCTTGTTTGGATACAAAAGAGGACCATTACTAGCGTAAACATACATATTCAGATGTGTTAGAAAAATTTATTTGGTCACACGAATTGCAGAATGAAAGTTGCACCACTTTGCAACTTTGCACTACTTGCATTTGACACTTTTTCCATCAAGTGAAAACTGGACACCACAGGAAAACCACTCCAAGATAACAAAAACTGAGAGAGGTTATTGTAGATCGACCCAATGTGATCTCATAGGATTAGACAATAATTTTCTAAGCATCACGATATCCGACTAACAACATGCTGAAGTTTGCAACCATTTTTCACTTTGGACCCTTAAGGGATTGATCCAATTGAACGTAGCTCATAGCAATTTCGTGTGTTTGGGTGCGAAAGAGGACCATGAATAGCGTAAAAATACATATTTGGATGCATTGAAATAGTTTGTTTGGTCACACGAGTTCCAGAACCAAAGTTGCACCACTTTGCAACTTTGCACTGCTTGCATTTGACACTTTTTTCATTAAGTGAAAACTGGACACCATGGGAAAACCACTCCAATATAACAAAAATTGAGATAGGTTATTATAGAGGGGACCAACGTGATCTCATAGGTTCAAACAGATATTTCATAAGCACCATGATTTCCAAATAACACCCCGTCAAAGATTGCTACCCTTTTGCACTTTGGGATTTGATGTTTCCTTGAACTATACGGTTCCGTACAGGGTGATTGTGCAATATTTTTGATGGAATTCGGTGGGAAGCATATTTAAATCCATTTTAGTTTTGGTTTGGTTGGATTTCAAGTGATTTTGTGCATTTTAGAAGCCAGTTACTGAGGGTCAGATTGTATACCCTATTTTAAGGGTTTTGAGTGCATGAAAATGTCATATTAAGCCTTTCACCCATTGTATGCTTCTATAAGTCGATGGAAAGGCTTAGTTAGGGTTATAAAACATGTGTGCAAAGTTTTGTGTGCAAGGGAGGTGAATAAAAGGTTTTTAGGTGATTCCCTAGATGTCAAATGGTGCATTTTTTAGTAGAAAATGGTGGTTTAGTCCTAGGGTTTGAAGAAATCTTTGGGAGAAGTGATATCTCTTCAACTTTTAAGCTTGTGCAGACCTTCTTGAAGGTCTTTCAAGCTTTTGTTGGCTATGGGAAGGTTTGGAGTATGCATTTTCAATAAACCCTTGCTTAACTTGTCAAAGAAGAGGGTTTTGGGGTTTGTTATGTTAGAGGGATTATTGATACAATTCAAGCTGGAGGAACTCTTTTCAACATCAACTAATCAATTATTAAACAATGAATCCAATCTTTGATCACTAAAACACCTAGTTTCTCAAAACACACTCAAAAGGCTTCTAGCCTTCAATATTCAGCAAATGAAGTTATCCTACTACTAAGGCCATAAAAAGTCCAACAAATAATCACTAGAGACTTACCATAGCCCTACTATAAGATTCACAAAATATCCCCATAAGTTTCTTTGTGCCATCATGTGGAGAACCAACAAACTGATCTGCTAAAAGGCTACTAGAATTACCCCACTTTTCCAAACAAAGTACCTTTTAAACTTCTTGTAATCACACAATCCATTGGACAGTCACTAATTGTAACTCAAAACATCAAATTCACTGATCATTACACCAACACAAGTCTTCTAGGGTGTTGTCCCAGCAAACCCTCCCTTTTCATGCATAAAACTAGGGCTTTACTAGATCTACCATAAATTGGGCTTTCCAAACTTTGAAATTGTTTCCAACACACCTATTTAGGTCTACATAGATATTTTATGCCATAACCAAGCCAAATCCATCAACATTTCATTAAAACCATTCATAAAACCTCCATTTTCACATGCATTTTGCTCTGCCCAGCCCTAGGGCATCACTCAAAACTGACCAAAACGACCTCTCAGCCTTTCAAATCCCCTGTACAATTAGATTACACTTTTCATGATGCATTCCACAAGAAATAGTGGAAACATAAAGTGGAATGGGTCAAATCCACATTTTAGAAGACCCTCAATAAGCAAACGGTGTTTTTAAATCAGGGTAGTAGCAGAGTACTGAAGAGAACTCACTCAATATTTTGTCTTCGAACCTCCAAAATGAGGAAAACTAAAGCTAGTTCACACTACCACACAATGTAAAAGGTTTTAGAGAAAGAAGGAAATGTACGAGTCTGTACAAGGGAAAGAAAGTTCAGAAAACTCAACAAAATACTGAGAAAACGTTGTTTTCAATTTTGAATTTATTCTATCAGCAAAATTACATTGTGGCCAAGCCTTCAAGAGGATTTAAATAGATTTTACAAATTATTCTACATCTTTCTAATTGTGCCTAATTGTTGTTTTTATAACTAACATGACTTACTACATTATAAATCAATTGGTCTAATATGACCTTATTCAATTGACAAAACTCAAAACACAAAACTAACTTAAGACTTCCATGAACCAAATTTGCTCAATAACTTTGGTGCCCCTGCACCAAATTTCAATATTTTAGTAAATCTCATTACAATGCCTTAGGTACTCTGTTCTCATAGATATTTTACAATGTCACTCATACATTCGAGATTCTCTTATAATGTCTACATCATAGGTTCTCATTATGAGGTTAAATTCAAATGAGTAACTTGAGATTCCCTCGTAAAGCTTCACATGCTCTTTTATAATAGCTTCAAATTAGAATTGAGATTTGTCAAGATCGTCAAAATAAGGATGTTCCATTGCTTTTTTGGCTGAGATTCTCTTCGATGGCTCATATATCGGCATTTTCTGCAAGGAGACACCAATCATTTTTTAGTAGTTTAGTTATAGATACGCAAAGTAAAAGAAGAAAAAGAAATAGCATCCAAAATGGAAATGAAATGAAAATAGATGGAAGGCACTTACAGATAGGCATGGCAGTCTCTCAACTTAGTCACTCCTAGTCATACATCTTCACTGTAAGTTCCAAGATACCTATTGCACACAACACCTCTCATGAATAGAATATCTTAAAATTTGAGATGCACTTATAATGTCTACATCATAGGTGCTCATGATAAGGTTACTTACAGATACACAAATAAATATGCATTTCTTTTCTGGCTGAGATTCTCTTGGATGGTTCATAAATCTGCATTTTCTGCAAGGGGACACCAATCAATGTTTACCAAGTTACTTACAAACGCACAAAGTAAAATAAGATGATAGCATTGGCATCAAACAAATTAACGTGCATACAAATATAAATTAATAAGAACCATTATGCATATACTTACAAATTAATCCAATGAACCATTCAGGTATGCTCTACTCTTTATTGTGTCAAGTATTGCCTCATGGTCAGACTCACGGACCTTCCATAAGGTCTTGTTCAAAGGTCTACCCCCATATTTGGTCAAATGAACATTGGATGCCACGACAAGGTTCGAGTAATGAAGAATCTTACGATGTGTGTCAAAATCTTGAAACAACCATTGTTTAACACTCTTATGTGGGTACCTTCTAAGCCACGTTCTAGTAACAACAACTGAGCCTGTAGGGTATTCAATGTTTTCTCCATCTATAACTAGGGCTTCCAATTTATTTTTGGCCTCAACACAACAACACAAGTAATTGTTTGTTCCCTCTTCATTGTATTCATCTGCAATAACTGCATAAACATGCCCTACATTGATATGTGCATCAAATCACTTGAAATTAGTCAACATTACAAATATAGTACAAAGTTAGATAACAATATGGAATTTAAAAAACTAAGCAAGTAGATATATTGCCTGGTTGAACTAGATCTGAGACATGGTCAAAGTTGACTGATAATTCCATCTGTGTTAGTTCCAATTCCGTTAGAGGGAAATACATGTGAAGTTGGCTAAGATAACTTTTCAACCATTTGTCAACCCACTCCCTTGACTCACAATCATTCCAGGCTTGCATTGTACATGAAGAACAAAAGCATGCCATCTTACATGTATCGATACTCCATGAACCTACATTTGAGCTAAGGAAAGAGTGTAGCTCACTCGATCTTGTTAGTGTACAACAATCCTCATATGGTGCAATGAACTAGTATCATCCATCAACCAAAAAATTCTATGAATTGAAGACGTACCTTCATTACCTAGACCCCTTGAAGCATTACACCACTCGATGATTGATCTTGCATCTTTCAACTTTGCACTATCTTTATACTTTAACTCTTCTCATGCTAATACTCTTTTCACACATGCTCCTACACCATCATGCTCCCCCTTTCCATGCCCAGCCTCACAAAAGTTCCACATATGCTGGACACCTGTAGTGAGATGCATCCTACACAACCAATAGAACATGTGAGCGTTCTTGAACTGTATTGCACAGTTATCCAACCATATTATATGCTGACCGTATGCTAGGCCCCTATGAGCCAAATCACTGTAGAACATCTGGAAGCAACCTTGCACAAACTCTGGAGAATGTGTGCGATCATCACTAATATAAAAGTAATACTCCCTCAATACCTTCCTTTGGTCCTCTCTACTATCAACTACATGAATGAATGTTATGTGCACAAATATCGAAACTTGTGTGGAGTTGTAATACTGTGACTGCACCTCACATTGTGGCTATAGAGTGTAGTTCTCTACAAATTCAACCACTGATACTATGTTGCCAACTGGAAAGTTGTCCTTGCATAGCTTGAATTGTGTGTCCATCCATCGAGCTCTATGGGTATGCCTTGTATACTCATACACTATATTGCCACAAAACATGGACATAAAATGATACACTGGAATCTTTTGAATAACCAAAGCACACCTTTTTGGTTGAGACCCATCTTTTCTAACGCATGCACTATTTTATACTTCTTGAACTCTACTAGTTTCTTTCCCACCTCATCTATGCTTTCCATATGTTGGCATACTAACATTCATTGCAAGCCATCACAATGCTCACATGAACTATCTAAACATGTTGTCTTGTAGAATATTTGGCCATCTAAGCTATTTCACATAATTTTTTTGATAAGAACTCTCTTGAAGATTTTGGTGGGGCTTCTATGCCACAATCCTGCAAAACATCATTAGTATGCAAATCTAAACATATAGAACGATAAACATCATAATGGTTAGAGAATTTAATATGTAGTCTACAACAACAAGTAGTGCATGTGTGATTTATCTTGACATAAAAAGGTTTAAGCATTTCAAAAAATCTCTGAGAAATACTAATTTGAGGATAATCATTTTAAAATTTACGAAAAAATTGGGTTTGAGTCATATCCAAAAAATGCTTTGGATGTGGCTCATGGTTCTGGCTACCGATTCTCCTTCTTACGACATCCCTTTGATTAAGAGATGGCCTTGTATTATTCTTCGAATACTCTTCAATTAGTATTCTCAATGCTTCAACAACTTTTTTATCTTTTTGTGGAAATCTCCCCGAGAATGCCCATAATTCATTTGAATTGGTGCCCTCAATTCTTTGTCGCCTTTGAACAAATTTTGATAAAATTTTTCTACTAATTCTCATTTGTTCACTTGTTTTTTTAATGAGATGAGCTCTCTTTGTTTGATAGCTTACCAAAGTCAATGTAATGATGTGTTGGGTGACATTACTATCCTTTGAGCATGAGGTCTTACCCACACTCTCATAAGCATCCATTAGATTCTTAACAATAGTGTTTTCACTTGATGCATTCGATGTTCTCAACCCAAGAGTCTTCATGATGTTTCTATACTTTAAACCCTACAACATTTCAACAAATATTTGACATCTCGGGGTCTCATTTAGCCTTTCAAAGAAGAATTTTTAAATTTTATCAGCATATCTTCTACAATAGGGTGTTGAAATCTTACATTCCATGTGCAACAAAATATCCTCATCAATATTAATCAAATACTTTGGCTTTCTACACAAAATTCTAGGCAGTGTTCTCCTAGGTACATACATCTCAACATTAGCAATTTCATCAATATTTAATTGAGGTGGGCTAGATTATGTACCTTCACTCGAGTGTGGAGTAGAAGACATACCTTGAGGTTCACATGGAGATGATGGCATACCTTCTTCGTCAAATCCAAGTGATGATGTACTCTCAACTTGAGATGCGGTGGATGGTGTCCAACCATATTCACTTGCAATAGATGGTGTCCCTCCATATTCTCTTGTGCTTAATGGTGTCCCTTCGTATTCACTTTTGGTAGAGGGTGTGTCTCCAACTACGGTATCTGCATCTTTCCTAGCACGATGCTTTCTCATTCGTTCCCTTTGTGCTGCCAATTTCTTTTCTCTTTTTGACGGTTGAGGTTCCTCTTCAATTGGCTTGTTTTCATCAATCGTATCCAATTTCTTCTTTTCATGATATGTTGCCACCTGTTGTCTCTCCTTTTCTTTGAAGGTTTCATAATCTTCATCTGTTAGTTTCTTCCTTGTTCGTTTCTTCGGCATGGTAGATAATTTTACTTGTAGCATGGTAATGAGACGAATATTAGTTCCTCAAAAATGAATCCATTAAAATAAATGAAATATATGTTATTCAAGGCTTCATAAATAGACAACATAGGTGATGAGGTAGCTTTACTGATGAGGTAATTTAGAAATAGAGATGAAAACCAAAATAGTTTAAATTGGTGCTATCAATGTGGGAGGAGTTGGTGCAGGAGCACCATTTAAAGTTGTTAATCCATTTAAGGTTGAATAAGGTCTAGATTATAGTTTTGGAGGAATTTTGTCTCAATAAGGTATATAAGACCATGTGCTGATTTAATTGGTAATTCTTTCAATAGTATTTAGGGGTCTAGGTAGTAGAATTTTCAAAATGTGCAAAAAGTGCTAAGTTGTGAAATTAACAAATAGTGAAGGGTTGTAAAAGTGTATTAAAGAGGGAGATCAATGATCACCCCTTTCAAATGTTAGTTTTGGAAGTTGAAGTGGTTTATTTTAGGAGGGAAACATTTTAAAATTCCACGAGAAACTCAAATGGAGGATGATCCTTGGATTGGAAAGAAGAATTTGGACAATAAAACTCAGAATTTCTCCATTTTTTCTATATTTTCTAGTATAGCAGCAGTTGGTACAGGCTGTACGACATATTTTTGATTATTTTTCTCATGGAATAGCATAGTATATTTCATCTTCTCTCATTTCAATCCATTTTAAGTTTTTTCCATTAAGTTTTATGTGATTTATCTTCAGATTTCTCTAATCGTCTGAAACAAGGTTTCTTGTAAGTTTGTAAACCTCAAACATGTATTAACTCCATCCCACCTAATGTAAGGATTGTAACTCAGTGGGATGGATTGGAAACAATGGGTTTTTGGTGGAGGAATGTTGAACTAGAGCATGGGAGGTCTGGAAGTGGATTGGGTGTCAAACCCTATGAGGAAATGTTGAGTTTTCCTTAAGAAAAATGAGGTTTTGGTGAGTGAAATTGAGTTTCTAAGTTGGGTAGCATTATTTTATGTTAGATTGAGCATTATTAGGGTATTTTAGGCTTGTTTGAATAGTTTTCAAGTTTTGGAGTGTTTGGCAAGTGCTACTTTCAATAAAACCTAGGGTTTCTAAGCCTAGCGAGAGGGTTTTATGGTTTGGGTGGTAAATTATTGAATCTATGTAATCTAGTGCTAGAATTTAAAGTTTTGACAAATATAAAGTGCTTCCCCAAGGTTTCAGGAGATTTGGAAAGTTTTTAAGGTGGTCCCTTTGTAAAAGTGGGCTAATTTGGGCCCTTAAAAGCATAGAAAACCTAATTTGTGCAGTTTGGTACAAAACAAACATTGGTGATTGTTGGATATGTTGAAAGGCTTTGTAATGGGTCCCTAATGTGTGTTGTGTTGTGAGTTGAAAGGTTGTGTGAGCGGAATTATACCCAATTGAGTGACTTTGATATGCTAAAAGGAACAGTGTGAATTTGTTGAATGAAGAGGTCCTGATGAAATTGTAAATTGAAAATTGTGTTTGCAAATTGGAGTTGTGTGTTTGTGTGTTGTAGATTGGAGTTGTGTGTTTGTGTGTCCATGCTTCCATTTTGAGCCATGATTGCAAGATAGGATGCACCTTTCCCCATGTTGCTAACTTAGTCTTCAATAAAGAGTCTTCTAACAGTGGAGAGAAGGGTTAGAATCCCTTGTAGGTAGACAAATCAAGGAAACATTTAAAATATATCACAAATAAAAGTGACGAGGTAGGTTTAGTGATGAGGTAAATTTAGAGATAAAGATGAAAACCAAAATAGTTTCTAAGATCTATCAATGTGGGAGGAGTATATTCTAATTTTTTAAAGAGATGTATGGAAAATTTGGTAGCATACACAAGGCAATGAGCTGCTTGGTATATTTGTTTGACAAAAAACCTCAATGAAAGCTTCAGAGAGTGGTATGCACTTCCATAATAAAGGATTGAGAAATGATGTTTTATTTTACTTCCATAAAATGTATGTCATATATATGTGTATACAAAATGTGGAAGCATACACAAGGTAAGTCAATTGTTAAATAACAAAATTCCTCAAAGAGATGTGGTTTAAAAATGTAATTGGCAAGTGTATAGAATTGTGTAATTTAAAATGTGCATTGACAACCTAAGGTTATAATGACAAACAAACAATGATCAACATGGAATATGCAAAATAACAAAAATGAAAGGAAGCCATAATAGAATGAAAGAAAATGTGTAAAGACTTCATATACTCAAAAAACCAGAGTTTCAAATGGAGGAGTTCAACCCAATTATGTAGCGTTAGCTTCTTGTTTCTTCAAACTCCTCAACAATTTGAATTTTTCAAAAGTTTTTTCCCCTCCAAACTTAAATTGTATATCAGTTTTCAATGGAATTCAAACTTGAATTGATATTATATGTCTTTCAACATGAAAACTCTGCTATTTCATGCAAAGGTGGTAGAAAGATCATGAAAAAGGTGGTGGGATATGAAAAACATGCATGCACAGTTGACAACATCATAAAAAAACTACTTTTTGTCGGAGCATGCAAAAACCAGGAGAATATGCAAAATGTGGGCCTTGAGATCACGGGTATATTGAGTTTTTTTACCATTTTTAGTGCAACACAAAATGCGCTCACATTATAATGCGAGTGCATTATTTCTTCCTAAAATGGCCATCTCTACTTCAAAATGTGCTTGCGTTATGTGAAAGTTGGTTTTTTAATAGATTTACTTTCTCTCTCTTTGTCCA
>VDFB02358134.1:203830986-203890386 GCA_007258455.2 Sequoia sempervirens
TTGGAATACCAACCCAAAGGCTTGGAGGGAATTCCCAATGACTAGAGATGTGTTTTTTCAAATTCTACAATATTTCACATAATCGGGTTTGTGCTCACCATCAGGATTGCACGTGGTTCAATGTCAAAAAAATCCAACATCTGGGTATTGTTAGGTTCTCTTAGCTATCCAACGAGATGTAATTTTTTTCACTTTATGGCAATGTTAAGCCATTCATCCATAATTTATTTTGTTTGTATGTCTCTTTTTTTTGGGAAAAAGCAATGTTTGGTGTTTTTTTGGTTATAAATTAACCGTTCATCTAAATTTCAAATAAATTACATTTTAGAAACTTGACTCCATCCTGCTAATTTTTTTAAAAAAAAAATTCAATTAGTTTCCAAAATTTGTAGGGGTAGCACAACCAAAATTTTGTTTTTCAGGAAGTGTCCACTTCGAAAATTAGTAAAAAATAAAATATTCATTAAAAAATATTAGAAAAATCGTGCATCAAGTACATACTATTACTTAACTTTTGACCATAGTGATTTTAAAAATACTTAAAAAAAGTTCACCGTACGAAGGTCGTACAAGAGTTGCTATGTTATGTTTTTTTGACAAAAACAACACCAATTTGTGTATGTCCTTCATTTGAACCCTTTAATCTCAACCATTTTCAAAATAAATTAGTAGTTTAGAAAGTAGACTCAGAGCACTTGAATCCTTAGTAGTTTAATAAGATTTAGTAGAAACTCTGTATTGAAGGAAGAATTTCATGTGGTTCAGGGCTAGATGAGATCAATGGGTTTTTGGGTATTTTGTAGTGTTTTGTAAGATACTCTGCAACATTTGCACATTTATTGATATTAAGTTTTGCATTTCTTCGCACTTTTTGTCGTGGACAACAACAATTTCATGGGTGATTTTTTTTCTTTCTTCTGATTTGTAAAAAAAATTCATCAGAATAATTAAGGTCAGAATGTTTCATAAAGAAACTAAATGGTTTGGGCCTTTTCTACCCCTGGAGGTTATAGTTCTGGCTCAACTCTATTTTGCTGCGATGGAGACTATTCTTGAGATTCATGGATTTTATGAAGTAATAAATCTGACTTTCCTATTTTCTCATTTGAAATTCTTGGGTGAGCATGGAAAAAATAAATCAAGAAAATTTAAGAATACTTTTTCATTTTGGCTTTAGAATTTTGAAAAGAATGTTTACAGACACATGGAAAGGACATGTAATGCATAGCTCTTGCTACTACATGTCTTGAGAAGTGGCAATGGCTAGGTTGGATGTCATAGGCATTGCAAAGTGAGCACTACATATTTCTTACGCAAATTTAAACACTCAATATTCTTTTGTAGACATTTCTTTCATAAATCTAAATAGAAGGCACATCTATTTGTGAGATTATCTACAGAGACAAAAATCCACAGAGAGAAGGTGATTGGGGAGGAAGGGATAGTTATAATGCTAGGTTGTTATGATGCACTGCTGCAATTTTTGAAGGGATGGATACTGTGGGCTTTAGTGTGGGAGTCATTTTTGGAATTGTCTCTTCAGTTTCTCTTCTTGGGAAACTAGACATTGGTTAAGTGACATAAGAATTTGAAATGCCATACTTTCTCGTGTTCCTGTTACTCATCTAGCAAAATTAATGGTGAAACAAAAATTAATGGTGGTTCAAGGCTAGATGAGATCAATGGGTTTCTAGGTATTTTGTTTACTGGTCTCAATAGAAGTAGGAACTGGAGTTGCAGAGTTAGTAGAGACCAAAAAAAATTTTAGAGCACAACACATATTTGTAAAGGAATTAAGAGATAAATGAATACCTTGTTCACTGGATAGGTAAGCAGGTGATTCCCACAACAATGATGACAACTATCAAGCAGTTCGTGAAAGCTATAAAATATTTCAGATAAACTACTCTTCAGCTAATCTTTTGATTTCAAAGGCAACCAGTTTTGCAATGAAAATCTCATTGAAAGGATATATAATTATGAAGAAAATATATGACAGAGAAGACGTCACAACAAGTTGTGCCTGTAGCAGATTTGATAGGCTTGTAGAGAAGATGTCACAACATGCTATGAAATGGAAGCACAAAATGGTTTTGTTTGAAATAATTACTGTAGAAACATTCAAGCAAGTGTGATTGCTAGGTGTATAGCAAGTGACAAATATTTCTTTTTCCTTAAATGCATTTCCTTTGAGTTGAGGATGATCAATTGTGCAGTCCATTCCAATCATTGGCCAGGTGCTGTGGACAGAGGTCCTCCGTGGATTTCAAAATTTAGGTTGATCTCTCTCAAATTGGATACGCCTTCTGCATAAATGATTTCTACTCTTAATATACCAATGATGATTATGATAGAAATTATTAAACTAGTAATATACATAGATTAGAGTCTTCATATTCTTTGATACCTTTAACATGATTGATTTTTTTATATATTTAACTTTTCTATCCTCTATATCTATATTGTATACATGCACACAAGTAGTTTCATAATTATTCATAATTTCAATAACTCTATTTGATGCTATGTGAGAAATAACATCAATGGGTTTGTGACTTGTTCATTGTAGATCGTAAAAATGATTTTTTAGGAATAATTTAGGATTGCAATTATTCTTGAAAAATTGCAACTAAATTCTTAATAATTTATGAAGTATCAGTCCATAGCCCTCACACAAATTACCATCAAATCCTTTTGGGTATCCAAGAATGGTATGCATCATACTGCTTCTTGTCTCATGAATTTCAAAACTAAAAGGAACATGAAACCTCCAATGGATTTCTTCCCACCCTTGGAAAAAGACAAGATAAGGTGGTTGAATATTCCATAGGAACTAGGAGCCATTGTTTCCTAGTTCCCATGAAATCCCTAACAAAGGAATGTTTGGAAAGAAAAGTAGAAGTGATTAGAGGTTCTTTTTTTATCAATAACCAAAGGAATCCTTGATAGGTTCTCGCTACCTCTCCAAGCCTCAATAGGTAGGGTAAAGAGAAGGATGGAAGGGGAAAGTGAAATGACAAAAAGGGAGAATAATTTTCAAATTTTTTAGTGGTTTTAGGAACCATTGAAACCATCGATAAGTTCCATGTTCCTTCATTTAGGTCAATGTCAATCGTTTTCTAGTCAACTAGACTTGGCACCTTGTTGTTTTTTGCACCTACCTTCTCTTTAGAGTGATTAAGGCTCACAACTACCATTTTTTTATTTGTGAAGATTTGTAAGGACTTTAAATTCATTTTGGCATAGATCCATGAAGAAAAATGACTAATATCTCCATTTATATTTGAAATGTACCTGCTAATGATAATTATTACTAAATATATCTCTAACATTTTGGTTTATGTTTGTAGGTGTGATAACAACAAGGTAATCTTAGTTGTCAATATTTTACATCTTAAAAACATGATATATCTACTCAATATATATAAATATGGTGGTTATGAATCCCTACTTGACTATTGTTATAAAGTTCACATAATCATTCAAGTAATGATTCATGTCTTGACTATAGAAAGATGCATTTTTGTACATAGATAAAACTCACTATTGGGCCTAATAGTATCAAACCTATATTTACTTTATACAAAGAAATAATATAATATATGTGGTTAGATTGCTATCAAACTCAATTCACATTTACATACAACAATCACATAATTTATTTGGTTAGATTGGTATTCTCCCAAATTCATAGTTTACACACAACAATATTTCTTATATGGGCATATTATTTCAATCCAATACTCTTTTTATGCATAAAAATATCATGTTATTTGCATGTGAAGATTGTATCAACCCAAATACTCTAGCAATTCCCAACTATATCATACTTTATAAGACCATATGCATATATCTATGTCAGGTATTACAAATGCAACCATAAGGTTGTTGTTAGAAAGACACTTTTACATCGCCATAAAATCATTATTATGGCCAAGGATTGTATAGAATAAAGATTTGAATATATGTACACACACATATTATATAGAGTCTTCTTTCAAAAATTATACAACCAAAAGATATTTTATAGAAAAACTAAAGAGTTAAAAACTTGGTTTGACCCCAATAACATCTAGCATCTACAAGAGGTAAAACAAAGTGTTTATTGATGGAAAATATCATGAAATATATGTTTTTTTTTTTACATTTAACTCATTTTTTTTTTTAAACACAAAAATATTATACAATTATTTCCACAAATTTCTAAAGGGAAAAACATAAATTATGTTTACCAATCTGACCTATAATGGTTCATTGTTTTGTTTCTTTTCTTCAATCCTCCTCTCTAAATTTTCCCTTTCTTACCAAAATAAAATCACAAGAAATCATGCCTTCTCTTCCTTTGCATTCCCCTTTTAAAAGCAATTTTATATCCCCTTTTAATCTATCCTTCTATACCATGACCCCTCCTACAAATTAATATCCTTTCTTCCACTCCAATATTAACTCCCATAGCTCTAGAATAACCTATCTCTCAAATCTCATGCCCACCATGGAATGTAGTGATGGTGAGCATAATCAAAGCTCCCACTCTACATTAATTTTTACATTAAATCCCCATTCTTCAACTACACATAATTATTTAGTTTAAATTATTTTAAAATTAAAATAAACATAATTTTTTTTTTAAATCTTTATTTTAGATTATCAATTGAAATAATTTTAATTAGGAGGGCTTAAAATCCCAAATCTAGGATTAGTGACATAAGGTTGATGTCTTCAACATCGAGTGACATGATTAGACAATAGTGTACTAACTCAATAGACCCGATGGTAGTTAAAATACATATGACAACCAAAAAACTCAGAAAATGGAAAACATGTGAAAATTTATAATTTACAACACTAATAAGAATGCAATCAACTATGAACATCTAAACATGGAAAGATAAACAGTAAATTTTGGCAAGAATGACATCAATAAAAGTATAGGTAAACCTAGTGATTTGTGTTAGTAAACTTCTCAGATACATGGTATGATTTCTCCATACAACTTGATAAATATCCCTCTCCATGATGATGCTCTCCCTCCTTGACTTGGAGGGGGAACTAAACCTATCTTTTATCCACCTCATTCATCGACAAGGTAGTTAGTCCATCAAAATTATGATTACATTTATATTTAAATTAGCATAATTCTAATAAATAATTAATTCATCAAAATTAATGACATGATAGCCCATCACATTCATTTTATTCATTACTCAAAAATTGGTATTTATTTTCCGCATTCACATGAATACTCACAATAATTATTTCATATAAACCATTCCTATTTCAAAATTAAATGAGAATATGACATCATGAAATGTATTGAATTTGCTTCATATTGTGCCAATGTAATCTCACTTCCAAACTCATAGCATATTCGTTTACAAATTCCATCCATATGAGTTGATGCATAATAGTCTCCACCCACATGCCATTCCTTCAACACACTTTATCACTATTGATAAGCATTTCTTATAACTATATCATCTGATATTAAATGATTCATCAAAATGAATAACACAAATCATTTTTATCACATGAGACATTATATAATGTAGGATTACACCTTAGATTCACATTTTCCTTTATGCATGCTGGAAATAATTGATCTAACAAATCATTTTCTTCATTCAATTTTGATACTTCATCCTTTTAAGAACTATTTTCCTTTGTAAGGATTTTAGATTGTTTATCAAATAACTTCAACTTTTCTTCTAATTCTCCATTTTCCATTTTAAGTCTCACCAATTCTTCTTAAAAAATATCATTTTCACACATCAAAATTTCATTTTCTTTCTTTCCTCTTTTACCTATCTTTCCTATTCGAATAAATGATTTTTCCTTTAGTTCCTTTCCCATTTTCTTAAAAAATAAAAATAAAATGCCTCCTCCTAAAATCATCATCTTCTTTTTTTATATTTTAGAGGCTTAAATTATGTAAAACATTTCTTATGAGACTATGCAAATGTACTTTAAACTCTTGAAATTGAATCAATAACATACATGCTTGGTTATTTTAAGACATTTATACTACTTACTCTTGGAAATGAATCTTTTGCGCCTTACATGACTTAACATATTATGTTTTTCATTATTCTACACTCTTAATGAAATTTAACTAACATCCTTTTTTTAACAATTTATTTTGCAACAATTAAGATTCGACACCAATAATTGAAATTAATACATGAACATGTTTACATAGCAACTAAATCTATAGATCCAATTTTTTTTAAATAGATAATATATGTGATTTGATGTATCTCTTACATAACCCTCCATGACAAATATTTTAAAATCTGATTAAATATAATTTTTTTAAACAATTTTAACCCAACACATTAACAACGGCTCATTATCATATATTTTATGATTTGCAAGTGGGAGACTCACATTTAAACTAAAAATTATTTGAACCCTCTTTGTTTTGGTCATTTCTAAGTTCACACAACTCTCAGCAATTACAATCCTTGACAACTTTCGTTGTATTCAATTCGGTATCTTCCCAGTAAAAGAATCAATACACACTTTTCAAAAAAATAATGAAATAAATTATACTCTACAATAGCCCCATCAACCACAAGCTACTTGGGCTCTATGGTGCCGGACACCTGGTAAGCCCCGCTATATTCAAACAGGGTTTTATGTTTCTCTTTTCCTTGCACAGGGAGAACCATGGAAATGCCATCCTCATCGTCCTCATACAACTTACGAGTCCCTCTTACACCTCTAGGGTCGCTTTGTGGACTGTCTTTAATGGAGTGATATGGAACTTGCATTTCTACAATGGCTTCCAGTTCCTTCACCGCTTCCCTCATGGTGGGTCTTTCGGCGCCCGATTCCTTAACGCAGCTCAAGGCCAAATCTAAGAACTCCCCAAATCCTGTAAGTTTGTCTTGTTTTAATACAGGGTCCATTAACACCTCTCGTAAGTAATCAGCTCCACTTTCCAAGGTCTCTTTCACCAGTCGAACTATGTATTTCCCTCCCTCAATGGGGAGGCGTGCTGTAATCAGCTCCAGCAAAACAATACCAAAACTGTACACATCGCTTTTCTCACTGAGCTGCTGGGTCATGTAGTATTCTGGATCCAAGTATCCCTGCATCACGTATAATAAACACCACGTGTAAGTGATATTCTTCAAATTGGGAGCGTTACATGCAATTTTGGCAGGTTTGTCCCTGTTCTGTAGGTGAATTTTTTCTACTTTTCTGTTTTTGATTTATGGCCCCTGGGAGAGAGTTGAGTGCTTGTCCTGTTTATTCTTGCATTTTCATAGCTCTGTTGACCAAATTTGGTCATTTGTGGATGTTAATATAATTAATTTCTTTAAAGATGATGAGAGATCTATTCTATTTTCACCTAATTTTAATCACATTCCATGTAGGGGAGGCATTTATTGTTCAACTTTTGTTATTTATATTCCTCTTACCTATTTTAAGCTAGTTGTACTTTTCCAAGTCCCATTTGATCTATTTTACTGATTTGATCTATTCTAATGACTGATTGATGGTTAATTCATAATTTGGAGGCATACATACCAGTGTTCCTTTGACTTGAGTTGAGACATGGCTTTTGCCTCCAGCATCTACACCTCCATCGGCAACCAACTTGGAAAGACCAAAATCTGCAACCTTGGCAATCAGATTCTCATCCAGCAATATGTTACTGGACTTGACGTCTCTGTGTATAATGGGTGGATTGGCAAGCTCATGTAGATAGTTCAAACCCTTAGCAGAACCCAGTGCTATTTGTAGCCTTGTAGCCCAGTCCAGTGTAAATTTACCTGACATTGAAAGAATGGACTTTAACAGTCTAGAAAAAATCTGGAGTAGAAACAAAAATCTAAAACACATTTTTCTGTGGAGCAGTTTCTCATACAACTAAATCTTGATCTAGAAAATCGCTTCAACTCACAAAATATAAAAGCAACATATAAAATGAGCATAGTAGTATGCTGTGTTATTATGATCCATGTCAAAACTTCACAGAATCACGCTCTGAAAATCAAGCACAGCCTCACAAGAACTGTCCACTTGTATAGTAGGTAAGCTTGACATCCTGTGTATTGACTACTGAGTGATGCAGAGCATTCCTTCTAGAAAAGCAGATTGAGTTACAAGTGTGACCATTTGGATGTGAACTTCAGTTCAGCTTAGTTTAGCTATAATCAATCCACAAAAGGATAGTTCATTACAAAGAGAGTTGAGTTAACTGACAGCTATTTCAATTGATTACAAAGCTGAAACTTGAAAACATAGTTACGGCAGGGAAAATGAAGGGCTACATTTTCTCTATATTTTTCAGAGGATGTTCGAAATGGTTGTGGTACTGCTGGGTAATAGGTTTATAGAAATACCTCCTTGTGGTAAAGCTTGAGAGCAGTTTTATAGATTTCTAATTTTCTGCAAGAATGTCAATTCAGTCAGTGGTTTTAGTGTCTAGCAGCTATATATAGTAGTCTTTTGATGGCGAAATACTTAGTTTTACTCTTCTGCTGCAGGATCTTGAGATGCACCATTGCAAGATTGTTATGTACATTTGTTTTTTTAACATTGCTTTCATACTAAACTATATACCATTTTTTAAGTAAAACGCTCATTTTTTAATTATAGAGATGAAGATAAGATTTTACCAATGAGATTTTCTCTGAGAGTTCCATTGGGGACATACTTGTATACTAGCATCTGTTCTCCTTTCTCAGTGCAAAAACCAATCAGCCCCACCAAGTTTTTATGGTGAACCCGGGAAAGGAGCTCAATCTCATTTTTGAATTCGGCTCCACCCTGTAATGACCCCTGCTGAGCCCTTTTGATAGCTACCATTTCTTCTGCTAACATTCCTTTATATACCTGCAGATAATGCAGGAATGATGAGGCTTATATCCAGCACAATTGTTCAAAATCATGCATGACCAAAAACTGCTCAAAATCTCTTAAAATTTAAACGTGTTTCAAACCATAATCGAACACTTGTTAAAATCCCCAAAGATATTGCAACTGTGTATATACATACCCTTCCATATCCTCCCGAGCCAATTACATTATTTTCAGAGAAATCATTTGTCGCTGCCTTTATTTCAGCAAAAGAAAACCATCTGGCGCCTTTCAGTTTAGGGGCATTTCCATTAGCCATGCTACTGGTTCCCCATGATGCTGCACAATTAAAATAAAAGTTGAATATGAAACCAGTTCATCAAATTATACAGTTGGGTATAATCACAAATAATTTTAATCCTCCTGGGCTCAGCGAGTTAAACAATTCTTAAGGAGCTCCTGAGGATGAAAACCAGTAATTCTTTTCTGAAATTGGGCTAGACATGCTTAGGGTTCAATCCAAAAGCACTTTAGAAATTCTCCAGTAGAGGTTACACATCAATCTGGGACTAATTGCAGAATGAACCATCTCAACAAATGGGTGTTTACGAAAGAAGATTAAGAAAAATGACGGACAATACTTTACCAAAGGGTTTGTGTATTTCTATGGCCTTCTCTGCTCTTTTCTTTTGCCTCAGTGCATAAAATCCTACGACAATAAGCCCAAGAGCCAAAACAACAGCTCCAACAGCTATTCCAGCAATTACAGCTGAACTTAGACCTGTGCTAGAATCTTCAGACCCTGCAATCAATCAACCAAGCAATTTGGTCACTCAACTGTTTAACAGTCTCTTGTTATGGTCCATTATAAATAGGGCCTATGAATTTATAACCCAGCTTAAAATTCATGGTTTTCCTACCGATGATGTATGGAGTTGACATAAAGAAATAGGGCCCGAATGCCTCTGGAGGTTTATAAATTTGATTGCTTAGTTTGAAACTAATTTGAGTAACCTCTGACCGAGTAAAGAACTTGGAATCTGCTGGGAAAAACTGCACTGCCACATTCAGATACTCGGTGCTATCAAAATGGAGGGAATAAAGATAGATTGCATCTACACCTAATTTGGACATAAGATCGTTCTCCAAGCTTTTGAATCTCTGTGTATCTGTAATATCTGAAAATGAGGGAGCCCTAAATATCAATTCACCCTCATAAGGTTGTTGGCACTTGCATGTCTTGGGATTATGCTTCAGTTCTCCAGGGCAGTTTTTGTTCCCACATTGTGCCTTAGCTGTTTCATAGCTTTTCACTTGCACCATGTTTTGACATGATTCTGAACTTGAAAGAGTAGATCCTGCGTTACAAACTGGGTTTCCTGAAATCCTGTAAATTTTACATAGAGATAATCAGCATCAATATTTTTTTTTAAAATCATGTGAAATCAAGTTAAACTTTTCTTGTCTTCCAATTGAAACAATGAAATGTGAGGATGCTAATCAAAATACTACTCACCATAAAGTAGTACTGCCTTGGACATCAGCTCGAGTTATACTGTTATTTCTAAGGTCTATCCATTGCACTTGATTTGAACTAGTGATGTTAATTGTTACTGTTCCATTCAACTGGTTATTTTTCATTCGTACTGTTTCAAGTGCTGGCAGGTTAAAAATTGTTGAAGAAATTTGTCCAGCTATGCTGCAATTATCCATGACTCTGAAACAACCAAGAAATTTTTTAGACTATTCATCTATAATTTCGCTTCCAACCCAGATGAAATTGGAGTTTTGAATAACTTACATGGTGGTCAACTTTTGTGTGCTGGTTAGCCAAGAAGGAGCTGTGGATGAATTGAAGGAATTGTTGCTCATGTCTCTGAGAATTCAAATGAATTAGAGATGTTGCAATTTAGAAAAATAACTTTTTAAAAACAAATGTCTTAATTGTATCACCAACTTACATGTATTGGAGCCCAGTTAGTGTAGATAAATCTGGTATGGCACCAGTTATTCTATTATTTGATAGATTCCTAAAATAACACATAACGATCCATTTTAGTAATTAAATAACTATATATGTATTTTTTTAAACCAATCAATAAATTACAATGCCATTAAAAACCATCATAAACATAAAAATTATCAATACAAAATTTCATTTAATTACATATCAAATATTCTTCATATTAATTTACCTTGTTTTTATAAATTATAATGAATTTTTTTTTTTTTTTTAATTAAGACATGAAATTAATGATGAAAATTACTTAATAAAATATTATTTACAATTAAAAATATCAATGATATTTATTTTTAATACTACTCTTTATTGCCAAAAAAAATGTTAAAAAAAAAATTAATGTAAAAGAATAAAATTTGAGTAAAAATCTGTTATATGTACATATAAAAAACTTGCAATACAAACAATTAAGAGAGATGTAAAAATCTCCTGTGAATCACATAACACACATACAAATTCAGTCACAATTAAAGAGCTAAAGGAAGGAAAAGTTTCTTACAGTTCTTCAAGAATTGAAAGGTTGCTGATGTTGGAGGGAATTGAACCTGTTATCTGGTTTCTGTCAAGCCTCCTGTTTCCCAACAATATTACCAAAAAAACACATTAAACGGGCATCCATAAATTTCTGGTCTGCGAAGCAGCTGTGAAAACTATAAACAGGGCATAGCAAGAAAAATCATGGAGTCAGAATGTTTATACTCACACGACTGTCAAGCTATTTACGAGTCCCAAAGTTGCGGGGATTTCTCCTTCAAACTCATTACTGTCAAATAGTCTGCAGATGATAATAAAAAGTACTTAACACAATCAATATCTATATCACATGCTGAAGGTCATGACATATGAGTAACAATGTTTTTGACTCACACATGACGCAGAATCATATTCGTGGTGAAGAGTTTAGGTGGAATGGTGCCTGCCAGATTGTTTAGATTGAAATGGCTACAAAAACCACAAACAGTACTTTAATATTTCATTCCCATGATATCAAAACTCATAACTAAATAAATTTTTGTATCTTATTACTTACAAGTGTTGTGCATTAACAAGTTTGTCTAATCCAGATTGAGTGGCATTGGAGACGGGAAGACTTCCAGTAAGTTGATTGTCTGCAAGGTCAAGCCATTCCAGATTGGTCAACTTACCCAGAGTTGCAGGAATTGGGCCTGTAAACTTATTCGAATTCAAAGCCCTGACAAAAACAAATATTATATCAGTGAACCTTCATATTTCTGTCTATGATTCCCAGATTCGATTGCCAAAGTATCTCTTATGACACATGGAAAAGTATAATCTTACAAAAAACTGAGATTAGTCAGGTTCCCCAATTCAGCTGGTATTTGTCCATTGAAATTGCACCCAATCACCATCCTGTGAGTGATAGAAATTTACTAGTCATTAAAAAGAGAGCTCTGCAATTGAATGTTATTGTGAAACAAAAAATAATATAGCAATTTGCTTTGAACTTTATAGGATGGCGTGCATGATTTAAAAACAATACTTACAGAATTGTCAAAGAGACCAAGTTTCCTATACTAGTTGGAAGCCTTCCAATCAACTCTGGGTTGTAGGACAAATCCCTGAAATGTTCACATTAACAAAAGGTAAAAACCAATAAAAGTATAGATCCTTGTTATAATGACTACAAATATTGTCTTTTATGTTATTTTCTTCAATAAAATTGTGTAAAATCATTTTAAAATTTGACCTTTCCGAATCCTGATCATATTACATTGTCTATCATCAACCTAATTATCAAATCTCAACGATGTATTATGTAATATGGTCTAAAACATTCACATCTCAACGATGTATTATGTAATATGATCTAAAACATTGAATTCCTAAATAATTTAAGACAGTTTAATCAAAAACTATTATGGATTGTGAAAATATCATTGTTTTGTACATTTTTATTTACAGTATTCATTCTATATAGTATAGTATATGGAGCTTACAAAGTTTGAAGTGCAGTCAGATCACCGATTCGAGTTGAGAGAGATCCCTGCAGCCCCACACTTGATAATATTCTGTACAAGAACGGATGCATTTATAATAACAGCAAGTTTTATGGGATTGAGTGAAACAATTAAAATATGATTGACATACAGGTAGGTATGCTTCCCTATTGAAAGCTTAACATTTAACACAATTTTTAGATATTCTACTTTGTGGAGTTAAATATAAAATGTTGTACAAATAGATAGCCATTAGCCACGAATACATCTGAAAACATGAAGAGATTTAGAGTAATTAAACATCTAAATTGATATCAGCAAGTTTTTTCAGTTAAAAATATTTACAAGTTTTAGTGCTTAAAAAAACCAAATATCAAGTTAGAGCCAATTGGGGTGTCATCGAAAAATTTAAATTCACATTCGAAAATTGAAATCGATGGGAGCTGCGCGGACCTGGTGCGTTGAGGGGAGGGCGGCATTTTGCTGAGCTCTCTGCTCCTGCGCCCTTGCTGTTGGAGGCCCGTGGCCTGTAACAGGCCAGGGCTTTCCTTTTTGCTGCATTGGGTTATGTGGAAGTTGGGGGCTGTGGGTGGAGGCTGTACGGGGTGTGGGTTAGGTGTGGTTGAAGCGGGGGGTTCTGAGAAGAGGATTCGGAGTGGGTGGGAGGCTGATTTTCTGTGTGAAGGTATGGCAGAGGCTCCCAAAAGCATTGTGCTTGCTGGGCCAAAGCCTTCTCAGAATATTTCGGCAGCCATGCATGCACAAAAAATGGATTCGTCTTTTGTGGGTGAGAGCTCTAAGCTCAAGAAAGTGAACGGATGCTTGCCGCGGAGTCAAGATCGCCCTGTTCTAGTTATTTCTCCTGAATCGGTTCAAGAGGACATGGATTATTGGAGCCAACATGTTCTGATCTGCAAGTTCTTGTGTATCCGGGTCCCTCTTTCGGCTTTAGAGTCCTGGATCTGTCGCACCTGGCAGGTTGAAGGAGATTTCAAAATTTTGGTGGCTGCAAATGGCTATTTTATGATTGATTTTTCTTGTATCTCAGATCGTAATCGTGTTTTTGAGGGAGGGCCGTATTTTTATAATCATGTTGGCTTGTTCATTAAACCCTGGCATGGTGGTTTTAATGCGACAGAAGATCTTCCTACACGGGTTCCTGTATGGGTCCGTCTTCCATAGCTGCCGTTAGAATTTTGGAGGGAGGATATTCTTCACCGGATTGCGGATTTGTTGGGGAAGCTGGCTGCCATTGCTCAAAATACTCTGGATAAAAAGGTATTTTCTTACGCTCGCATTTGCGTTGAAATTGATTTAAATAGCCCTCTACCGGATTCTTTGGAAATTTGTATTGGCTCTGCCTCATGGATTCAACCGCTTGATTATGAGTCCCTTCCTTTCTGTTGCCGTTTTTGTCACGTGTATGGACACCTTCAGCGCCAGTGTCCTCGGGCACCTAAAGCTGCTGGGGTGTCTTCTTCTCCTTCTTCTGGACCTTCGGTGGAGAAAGGGGATAAAGGGAAGGTGTCTGCGGATGAGGGTGGGCCTGATAAGGATGGCTTTATCCCTGTTAAGCAGAGAAATAAAGGGAGGGGGCACAAGCGGGCCTTTAAGGATAGTCAGAGTGATCAGGGTTTCAATCGGTTTGAGGTCCTGGATAATCAGGCTGTGGAGGAAGGGATTCCTGTTGAGCTTTCTTCTGGGGCCACTGGTATGGATGTTGGGTTGGATACAGGGCTGGAGAAAGCGATTGTTGTGCAGAATATTTCTCCGGCATTGGAGCAGGGGAGTTCGGAGCCTCCTGGGGCCTCTGTAGATGTGCAGGATGATATTGTTTTAGCAGATTTGGCTAAGGAAGTGTTTGCTTCAGGCAAAGGGTGAGGATCGTCTCCTTCCTTGGGGGTGCTGCAACGCCCTCTCAAGAAGGGGCATTTTGAATTTTCTTCGAAAGCTGGTCGCAAGAAGGATGCTGACAAGCTTAAATCTACTGAGGATCTTTTGGTAGAATCTGGTGCTATTAAGACCCTTTGAGGCCCACTTCTCTCAACCTTCCTCATGATTATTCTCTCTTGGAATGCAAGGGGGTTGAATAGCACCCTCCGTCAAAAGGCTATTCAAGATTTGATTGTTGTTCATTCTCCTGATATCTTTTGTGTCCAGGAAACTAAGCTTCAGGTGGACCTCATGCTTCAACATGCTCCTCGTATTTGGTTTTTTGGTCAGTGTCAGTGTATTGGATCTAGGGGAACCTCTGGGGGTCTGGCTCTTTTCTGGGATCCTCGTAAGGTTGTCCCTCATTGGTGGATTTCCAGCCAGTCTGCTATCTCTATGGTGGCCTCGATTCTGGAATCTGGTGAGATTATTTTGGTCAGTAATGTTTATGCTCCAATTGATATTCGTGGTAAATCCCAGCTTTGGGCTCATATCAGGTATGTTAGGTCCTGCGCTCCCTTTCTGCCTTGGATTTTAGCTGGTGACTTCAATGCTGTGTTGAGCTTGGAGGAGAAAAGGGGAGGGCTGCCTAGGCTTGGCCTTGCTTCAGATATGTTTCGGACTAATGTGGACTCTCTAGCTTTGATGGATGTAAAACCCTCTAATGGAATTTTCACTTGGAATAATAGACAGAGTGGGCCTGAAGCGATTGCCC
The DNA here is from genome assembly GCA_007258455.2 of Sequoia sempervirens. Lineage (NCBI taxonomy): Eukaryota > Viridiplantae > Streptophyta > Pinopsida > Cupressales > Cupressaceae > Sequoia > Sequoia sempervirens. The sequence continues at coordinate 203,846,420 of VDFB02358134.1, forward strand.
AGCAGCTTGATTGTTTCCTTGTCTCTTGCTCTTGGGTTAGAGGTAGCTTGGTCATTTGCTATGAGATTCTTGATTGGCGTGGCTCTGATCATTGGCCAATTAAGTTCTCGACTTCAGCTTTTCCAAATCCTAAGAATCCTCCTTTCAAATTCCAGCTCATGTGGTTGCGTGATCCGTCTTTGTTTGATCTTGTGGCTCAATGGTGGTGGGATGGCGCCCCTGCCTATGGTACAACTATGTATTCTCTGGTTAAGAAGTTGCAATTTGTTAAGTTTCATCTTAAGCGATGGAATAGGTTGAGTTTTGGTAATTTTCAGGCTAGGAAAAGAGAAGCGCTGGACCGCCTTGCTGTGATTACCCGTCAGATTCGGGATTTGGGCTTCTCGGAGGCTCTTGGGCATGCTGAATCCCAGGCTCTGAAATTGGTGGAAGAGTGGGAGCTCCGTGAAGAGATTTTCTGGAAACAAAAGGCTAGGATTGATTGGCTTCAAGAGGGTGATCGAAATACGGCCTTTTTCCATCATTCTGTGCAAGCTCGTCGAAATAAGTGCTTTATCTCTTCTCTTGTTAACTTTGAGGGTATTTCAATCTCTGCTCAACATGCTCTGTCTAGAGAGGCTCGTCAGTACTACTCTAATCTTTTCACTGAGGATTCTGTACCTGCTGAGGCTGATGAAAATAGAGTCCTTGCTTGTATTCCTTCTTTAATTTCTAATGAGGTGAATGCTTCTCTTATCCGCCCGGTGACTTTGTCTGAAGTGGAGGAGGTGGTGTTTGGGATGAACAAAGGGAAAGCTCCTGGCCCTGACGGGTTCCCAGTTGAGTTTTTCCAGGAGTTTTGGGATATTGTGAAGCAGGATTTGTTAGAGGTGGTTCGTGAGTCACTTCATAGTAAGCAAATGCTTCGTGCCCTGAATGCTACTTTTCTAGTTCTCATTCCTAAGAAGGAAGGTGCAGACAAACTTGATCTCTTTAGACCTATTGCACTCTGTAATGTGGTGTATAAGATTATTACGAAGTTGATGGCTGAGAGACTCAAATCTTGTTTGCCAATGATTATTTCTGAGGAGCAAGGTGGCTTTGTGGCGGGGCGGCAAATTCTGGATGGGGTGGTGATTGCGTCTGAAGCCATTCATTCCATGGCTACCTCTCAGGATAGGTCTATGTTTATCAAGTTGGATATGGCCAAAGCTTATGACAGAGTTAAATGGAGTTTTCTTCAGAAGATTCTGCTGGCCTTTGGTTTTTCCTCTGATTGGGTGAGTTGGGTTTTGAGTTGTGTGACTTCTTCCTCCTTTTCGGTTATTGTGAATGGGGAACCTTCTGAGCTTTTTGGGGCTACTAGGGGCCTTCGTCAGGGGGATCCGCTCTCTCCTTATTTGTTTATTATTTTGGCTGAGGGGCTTGGCCGTCTTCTTAAATCTCAGGTTTCACATGGCTTGATTCATGGTTGGCAGTGGGGGATGGGCTTGCCTACGCTTTCTCATCTCCAATTCGTGGATGATACCTCTCTTATGGGTTTGGCTCGTATTAGGGAGGCTGATTCCTTCAGGAAAACCTTGGACATCTACCTTGCGGCTTCAGGCCCGAGAGTCAATGAGCAAAAGTCTTCTATTTTCTTCTTTAATACTCCTCAAGCTATCCAGCATAGGATTGCTGCTATTCTGCGGTTTCAAATTGGGACTCTTCCCTTCGTCTACTTGGGTATTCCTCTTGCTGTTGGCCGTCAGCCCAGATCTTCTTGGCAACAGTTGCTTGATAAGCTTAGGCGAAAGGTTAATCATTGGACTCATCGTTGGTTGTCTTCTGCAGCTAGATTGACTCTTCTTAAGTCTGTCATCCAGGCCCTTCCCATCTACAGGTGCTTTGTTCAAGCGGCTCCTATGTATTTCCTTAAGGAATTTGATGCTCTTTCTCGTCAATTTCTTTGGAGCGGTAATTTGTTGTCTTCAAAATGGAGCCTTGTTAAGTGGGAATCGGTGTGTAGACCAAAGCAGGAGGGGGGTCTTGGTTTACGCTCTGCTATTTTGAATAGGAAAGCTCTTGCTGCTAAGCTTTATTGGCGCTGGTGCACCCATCAGCACCAGTTATGGGCTCGTATTCTCAACCTTAAATATCTTCGGGGTGTTGCTTCTTTTGAGGTCCCTCGCTATCCTCTGGAAGGGGTTGGTTCTATGATCTGGCATACTTTGAAAGTGGGGGCGCAGTTGATTAAGGATGCTCTTTTTTGGATCTGCCATTCGGGGTCACAGGCTCTTTTTTGGTCAGATTCCTGGGATGGTCACCCTCCTATTCTTTCTTCTTTTCCTCATCTCCAGCCTCTTTCTGAGGTTTTTAGTGCGGCTGGCTGGGATACTGTGGAGCATTATAAGGTGGCGCAGCATGATGGTTTGGTTCTACGTTTTCGTTGGAAGCACCCTTCTGAGTGGCCACCAGGAGGGTCGGAGGGGGATAGGCGTGAGCTTTCCCAACTTTTGGCTTCCCGTGCTTGTAATTCTTTGAGAGGACCTGATGTCTTGGCTTGGGATGGTTCAGACTTGTCTGGAAAGTACTCTGTGGTTGCTGGTTATAAACAGATTGGTAGGCAGTTGTTTGGGGACATTGAGGTCCCTTGGTGGAAGCAAGTTTGGCACAAGTTGTCATGGCCCAAGTGCAACTTCTTTATGTGGTTAGTGGCTCAAAATCGGTGTCTCACTTGGGATAATTTATGTAAGCGTGGTTTTCAAGGCCCCTCTATGTGTGTTTTGTGTCAAGGCTGTGAAGAGAGTGTATCCCATATCTTCTTCCAATGCTCCTATGCTAGGGAGATTTGGCACTTCTGGTGGGGGGTGTGGAATACGGCCTGCTGGCATGTTTCCTCTTTGGTGGAATTTGGGGAACGATGGGGCAGGGCCCCTGTTTCTACTTCCTTTCTCCAGGCTGCTTGGGCTATTGGGCCTTCCTTTATTATCTGGAATCTTTGGTTGGAGAGGAATAGGCGGATCTTTCAGGATTTGCGGCTGATGGCTCCTCACCTTTGGAGGAAAATTTTACACTCCTTAGGAGAAACTATTGTGGCTAAGTGTGATATGACTATGCGGGTGGACCCTCGGGATGTTGATTGTTGTAATCGTCTTCATCTTCCTCCTCCGCATCGACAACTCATGCGTAACAGATGCAGGCATCCTACCCCGAAGGTGAATAGGGAGGGAAGATGGACCCCTCCTCCCTGGGGCGTCCTAAAAATCAACTCGGATGGCTCTTCTCGTGGTAATCCTGGTCATGCTGGCATTGGAGGTGTGGGCCGTGATAGCTCAGGAGATGTTCAGTTTATTTTCTCTGTGTATAAGGGTCTTCATACGAATAATCTTATGGAGGCTCAGGCTATTTTAGTGGCTGTGGAGCGGGGCAGTCAGTTGGGATGGCGAAGGATCATATGTGAGTCTGACTCCCAGGTTGTGGTGAACTTACTGAAAAGGCAGTATATGGATAATGTGAGCTGGCAGCTGGCTTTGATTGTTGAACAAATTCTCACTCTCTGTGCATCTCTGGAGCATGTTACTTTCAACCATATTCCCCGTGAATGGAATGATGTGGCTGATTGCTTGGCTAAATGGGCTTCCGATCATATGCATGATTGGAATTTGGTGGATCGGGGCCATCTGCCCCCGGATTTGTCTCATCAATTGGATCACTTGGTTGAACTTGATAGGGCCATTTAATGGCCTTGCTTTGTAATGTTTCCTTGGTTTAATAATTTTTTAACCCCTTTATGTTTAATTGGGGTGTCATCTCATAGCCTTTCAGGTTTCTCTATTTTTCTCATGTGGGGAAAATTTCATCTACAAACTAGAACACCAAAAACAAATAATAAGGTTACAGAGTTCTTATCCAAACAGTAATGGAGATCTTATAGGTTCAGGAGTCTTACAGTGAGGTTATGCGGCCGTTTGTACAGGTCACCCCATCCCACTGAGAGTCACAGGGATCTGTGCCACTATTCCAGCTTGTTGGCACCGTACTTACCCACAACAACCTCATGACATCCAGTGCAGAAGCTGTATGCAAAGCACAATACCCAAATAATAAGTCTCTGCAGTCTCTGCAGCTTTATCAGAAGATCTTAAAAAAAATGATGAATTTTTAGAGAGCTGACCATCGTTGCTGTTTGTGACGCCTGTAGCTCCAAAGCACAGGGAACACATGCAAAGAAGAATCAAACATAATCCACCAAATTTTCGGGTCTTCATATCCTCTTTGAACTCAACGTATGCCAGAAGTTCAATAGAACTCCTGATTAAGATTGAAGAAACAGAACACCCTGCAACTTCTCAGGCTTACGCGAACAAAAAAATGCCTTGCAGCCTTTTGGAAGTCTCGACGTTTAGTAGTTGTAATCCAAACAATATGGCAACAACTTTGGAAAGTCCAGAGAACAATTCAAAGTAGCAGAGCACGTTTTGCTTTATTTAAATACACCATAAAAAACTTTTACTGGTTCACCTGCCTAAAGGACTTTCAAATTCTGATTGTTCATAATATGTGGATTGCGAACTACTACACATCGAACGGTGTGAGTCTATTCCCACACTTGAGGAGTAACATTGCATCCTTGATGGACCACGTCAAACTTAGCCCCACAAGTTTGACGGCTTATCTTTGTGAAGGAAACGTTCAAAGCTGTGGAGACAAGCCATGTTTTTAAGAATATAATCCAACATCTTTTTTCGTTGACATTGGATCTAAATATATAATGTCAACAAAACTATATAAATCCAAAGTGCAATTAATCTATTGAGTTATAATAATGAAATTTGTATTATATTATTTTGTATCTATTTTGAAATGAGTTTATTGTATAGATATATTGTGTAAAGTATGAACGATTCAATTTTTTTTAATATCTATCATTTCTGTTTTTTCATGTTCACACCATAAAACTATTTCTTCTTTATCAAGTCTTTCTAATAATTAAATATGTAATCATTTATTAGAAATATGTAATCATTTTTTTCTGCACCTATCTCCTTGGTAGAGTGATTAAGTCATGCAACTACCTTTTTATTTATTTGTGAAGCTTTATAAGTACTTCAGATGTATTTTGGTGCAGATCTATGAAGAAAAATGACTAATGTCTCAATTTATCTTTGAAATGTACACACTAAATTGATGATTATTACTAAATAGATCTCTAACATTTTGGTTTACATTTGTAGGTGTGATAAAAACAAGGTAATCTTAGTTTTCAACATTTTACATCTTACACAACATGATATAGTTACTCAATATATAAATATGGTGGCTATGAATCCTTACTTGATTGTTGCTATAAGATTCACACAATCAATAAAGTAATGATTCATGTCAACTATAGAAATATACATTTTTAAACACAGATAAAAATCAATATTGAGTCTCATAGTATCAACACTATATTTACTATATACAAATAAATTACATAATATATGTGGTTAGATTGGTATTGACCTCAATGCATATTTACACACAACAATAACATAATTTATTTGATTAGATTGGTATTGTCCATATTTCACATTTTACACAACAATATTGATTCTTATATGGGTATATTTATTTCAATCCAATACTATTTTTATACATAACAATATCATGTTATTTACACTAGGAAGATTTGTATCAACCCAAATACTTTGAAAGTTCACAACCATATCACACTTTATAAGATCATATCTATATTTATGTCAAGTATTACAAACAAAACCATAAGGTTGCCTAGTTTGATTGCAATAACGTCTAGCAAAAAAGAGGTAAAAAAAAGATTTTATTGATGAAAAATATCATGGAAGATATTGGGGTTTTTTTTGCATTTAACTCATAAAAAGTTTTAATCACATAGAAGTATTATGCACTTATTTCCACAAATTTCCAAAGGTAAGATAAATTATGTTTACCAAACCAACCTAAAAAGGTTCCTTGTTTTGTTTCTTTTCTTCAATCCTCTCTAAATTTACCCTTTCCTACTAAAGCAAAATCACAAGCAATCATGCCTTCTCTTACTTTGCATTCCCCTTTTAAAAGAATTTTTATGCCCCCCTTTTAATCTATCCTTCTATACCATGACTCCTCATGGAACTTAATATACTTTCTTCCACTCCAATCTTAACTCCCCATCACTCTAGAAACCCCCCTCTCAAATCTCATGCCCATTAACTCCCCATCACTCTAGAAACCCCCCTCTCAAATCTCATGCCCACCAAGGAATGTAGTGATGGCAAGCACAATCAAAGCTCTCACTCTGCATTAATTTTTCCATTAAATCCCCATGCTACAACTACATAGAGTTTTTTAATTTAAATTATTTTAATATTAAAATAAACACAAAACAACTTAATTTTTAATTTATTTTTGACTATCACTTGAAATAATTTCAATTAGGAGGCTTAAAATCCCAAGTTTAGGATTAATGACACAAGGTTGATGTCTTTGACATCGAGTGACATGATTAGAACAATGTATTGACCCAATAGACCTAATGGTAGTCAAAACACATATGACAACCAAAAAACTCAATAAATGGAAAAAATGTTGATATTTATAATTTAAAACATCAATGAGAATGCAATCAACTATGTACATCTAAACATAGAAAGACAAACAATAACTAATGACACGAATACCATCAAAAGCATAGGTAAACCTAGTGATGTGTGTTGGTAAACTTCTCATATACATTCAATATGATTTACCAATCCAATTCCATACCTAGCCCTCTCCTTAATGATGCTCTCTCTCCCTCCTTGACTGGGAGGGGGAGCTAAGCCTATCTTGCATCCACCTCATTCATCAACAAGGTAATTAGTCCATCAAATTATAATTACATTTATATTTAAATTAGCACAATCTAATCAATAATCAATTCATACATGATAAGATCACATTCATTTTATTCATTAATCAAAGAATGATATTTATTTTCCATATTCACACATAAATACACACAAAATCATTATCTCATAGAAATCATTCCTATTCCAAAATTTTATAAGAATATCATATCATTAAATATGTTATCCTATATCAAAAACTAATTAGTTCTTGAATGCGAAAATTAATTGTTCCAAATATGGGGTGTAACATTATTCCTTGCAAGTTTCCAAGTACCAATCATACAACATATTTCTCCACTCAAGTCCCATGGCCATAGTCAAGTTGCTCATTAGGTGTGCTAACAACACAAATCATAACTTGTCCCAACATTAGTGAAATTTCAATTTAAGCAAGCTTATTTAATCACCAAAGGATACAAATACAAGTCTATATGTTCTATACAAGTTATTAATTATATGGCTTCATAATGTGCCAATTACAATGTAAACCCATGGCATATTTGTCTACAAATTCCATGCATAATAGTTTGCACCCACATGTCATTCTTCCAACATAGTTTATCACTCTTGATAAGCTTTTCTTGTAACTATATCATTTGATATTAAATGATTAATCAAATGAATAACACAAACCATTTGTATCACATGAGACGTTACATAATGATGGCTTACACCTTAGATTCACATTTTTCTTTAGGTATACTTCAAATAATTAATCTAACAAATCATTTTCTTCTTTCAATTTTGATACTTCATCCTTTTAAGAACTATTTTCTTTTGTAAAGGTTTTAGATTGTTTATAAATCACTTCAACTTTTCTTCTAATTCTTCATTTTTTATTTTAACTTTCACCAATTCTTCCAAAATATCATTTTCACACATCAAAATTTCATAATCTTTTATTCACTTTTTTACCTATGTTTCCCATTGAAATAAATGATTTTTCCTTTTAACTTCTTTCCCTTTATTTTAAAAAATAAAAATAAAATGCTATCTTTAAAATTATCACTCTTTTTATTTTATTTTAGAGACTCAAATTATATCAAACATTTTATGGGACTATGTAAATGTTCTTTAAACTCTTGAAATTGAATCCATATCATACGTTGCTTGGTTATTTTAAGGCATCTATACTACTTTCTCTTGGAAATGAATCTTTTGCACCTTACATGACTTAACATATCATGTTTTCTATTCAATGATAACAAGTTTACACAATCCATATTAATAATGCTTAACAAATTTCTGGATTCGATTAACAGAGTGTGATCGAATATGTTGACGCAAAAATAATTACACAATCAAATCCAGAAAACTGTTGAACATTATGTTTTCCATTATTCTACACTTTTAAAGATTTGTAACTAATGTCCTTCCTTTAACAATTTCTTTTGCAACAATTAGGATCTGATATCAATTATTGAAGTTAAAGAGCTTGAACATGTTTATACTGCTGCTAGACTTATAGACCCAAAAAAAACTTTAAATAGATAACAATTATGAATTGATGTATCTCTTACAGACTCTCCATGACAAATATTTTAAAATACGATTGAATATGATTTAAATTTTTAACAGTCAACCCAAAACATTATCAGACGGCTCATTATCATATACTTTTACTATTGGCGACTGGGAGACACATTTAAACTAATTTTTCTTTGAACCCTCTTGCTTGGTCATTGCTAAGCTCATACAACTCTCAGCAGTTAAAATCTGAGACAGCATCCGTTCTATTCAATTCGGTAGCTTCCGAGTATAAAAAATCAATACATACTTTTAAAAAAAAAAAACAATGAAATAAATTATACTCTACAACAGCCCCACTTTCCATCAAATAATAAAGAATGAAATTGTACTTTACAACAGCCCCACTTTCCATCAAATAATTAAGAATTAAATTATAACAGCCCTAACAATCACAAGCTACTTGGGCTCTATGGTGCCGGTCACCTGGTAAGCCCCGCTATATTCAAACAAGTTTTTATGTTTATCTTTTCCTTGCCCAGGCAGAACCATGGAAATGCCTTCCTCATCGTCCGCATACAACTTACGAGTCCCTTTTACACCACTAGGGTCGCTTCGTGGACTGTCTTTAATGGAGGGATATGGGCCTTGCATTTCTACAATGGATTCCAGTTCCTTCACTGCTTCCCTCATGGTGGGTCTTTCTGCGCCCAATTCCTTAACGCAGCTCAATGCCAAATCTAAGAACTGCCCAAATCCTGTAAGGTTGTCTTGTTTTAATACAGGGTCCATTAACTCCTCTCGTAAGTAATCAGCTCCATTTTCCAAGGCCTCTTTTACCAGTCGAACTATGTATTTCCCTCCTTCAATGGGGAGGCGTGCTGTAATCAGCTCCAGCAAAACAATACCAAAACTGTACACATCGCTTTTCTCACTGAGCTGCTGGGTCATGTAGTATTCTGGATCCAAGTATCCCTGCACCACATAATAACACCATGTGTAAGTTATAGTCTTCAAATTGATAGTGACTGGTGCAATTTTGGCTGATTGTCCCTATTGGGGGTAGGTAAACTTTTTCTACTTCTCTGTTTTTGTTTTATGGGCCCCGGGAGAGAGTTGAGTGCTTGTCCTGTTTACTCTTGTACTTTCATAGCTCTATTGACCAATTTTGGTCATTTGTGGATGTTAATGTAATTAATTTCTTTTAAGATGATGAAACATGTTTTGTATTTTCACTTAATTTTAATGACATTCCATGTAGCAGAGGCTTTCCTTTTCATATTCCTCTTATCTATTTTAAGTTAGTCGGGCTTTTCCAAGTCCCGTTTGATCTACTCTAGTCATTTGAAAAAATTGCTACATTTCTTTTTCTTTCCTTGTTTCTTTACCTACTGATTAATGGTTAATTCATAATTTGGAGGCATACATACCAGCGTTCCTTTGACTTGAGTTGAGACATGGCTTTTGCCTCCAGCATCTACACCTCCATCGGCAACCAACTTGGAAAGACCAAAATCTGCAACCTTGGCAATCAGATTCTCATCCAGCAATATGTTACTGGACTTGACGTCTCTGTGTATAATGGGTGGATTGGCAAGCTCATGGAGATAGTTCAAACCCTTGGCAGAACCCAGTGCTATTTGTAGCCTTCTTGCCCAGTCCAGTGTAAGTTCACCTGACAGTGAAAGAATGGATTTTAACAGTCTTGAAAAAATCTGGAGCAGAAACGAAAATCTAATATGCATTTTTCTGTGGAACAGTTTCTCATACAACTAAATCTCGATCTAGAAAATCGCTTCAACTCACAAAATATCGTTGTTCAAAACATAAAGCAACATATAAAATGAGCATAGTAGTATGCAGTTGTTATGATCCTCTTGTCTAAACTTTATAGAATCATGCTCTGATAATCTAGCACAGCCTCAGAAGAACTGTCGACTTATATAGTAGGTAAGCTTGACATCTTGTGTATTGACTACTGGGTGATGCAGAGCATTCCTTCTAGAAAAGTAGATTGAGTTAAAAGTGTGAGCATATGGATGCGAAATTCAGTTCAGCTTAGTTTAGTTACAATCAATCCACAAAAGGATAGTTCATTACAAAGAGAGTTAACTGACAGCTATTTCAATTGATTACAAAGCTGAAAATTGAAAACATAGTTACGGCAGGGAAAATGAAGGGCTACATTTTCTCTATATTTATCAAAGGGGGATGTTTGGAATGGTTGTGGAACTGCTGGGTAATAGGTTTACAGAAATACCTCCTTATGGCAAAGCTTGAGAGTAGTTTTATAGATTTCTAATTTTCTGCAAGAATGTCAATTCAGTCAGTGGTTTTAGTGTCTAGCAACTTTATGTAGTAGTCTTTTAATGGTAAAATTCATAGTTTTACTCTTCTGCTGCAGGCTCTTGAGATGCACCGTTGCAAGATTGTTATGTACATTTGATTTTTAACATCGCTTTCATACTACATTATAAACTATTTTGTAAGTAAAAAACTCCTTTTCTGATTATAGAGATGAAGATAAGATTTTAGTATTTACCAATGAGATTTTCTCTGAGAGTTCCATTGGGGACATACTCGTATACTAGCATCTGTTCTCCTTTCTCAGTGCAAAAACCAATCAGCCCTACCAAGTTTTTATGGTGAACCCGGGACAGGAGCTCAATCTCATTTTTGAATTCGGCTCCACCCTGTAATGACCCCTGCTGAGCCCTTTTAATAGCCACCATATCACCTTCTGGCAACATTCCCTTATATACCTGCAGAAAATGCAAGAATGATGAGGCTTATATCCAGCAAAATTGTTCAAAATCATGCATGGCCGAAAACTGCTCAAAATCTCTTAAAATTTAAACCTATTTCAAACCATAGTCGAACACTTGTTAAATAACACCTCCCCCCTCCCCACACAAGATATTACAACTCTGTATATACATACCCTTCCATATCCTCCTGAGCCAATTACATTACTTTCAGAGAAATCATTTGTTGCTGCCTTTATTTCAGCAAAAGAAAACCATCTGGCGCCTTTCAGTTTTGGGCCGTTTCCATTATCCATGCTACTGGTTCCCCATGATGCTGCACAATTAAAATAAAAGTTGACTATGAAACCAGTTCACTGAATACATTATACAGTTGAGTATAATCACAAATAATTTTAATCCCCCTTGGCTTAGCGAGTTAAACGATTCTTAAGGAAGTCTTGAGGATGAAAGCCAGTAATTCTTTTCTGAAATTGGGGTAGACATGCTTAGGGTTCAATCCAAAAGCACTTTAGAAATTCTCCAGTAGAGGTTACACATCAATCTGGGACTAATTGCAGAATGAACCATCTCAACAAAGGTGTGTTTACGAAAGAAGATTAAGAAAAATGAAGGGACAATACTTTACCGAAGGGTTTGTGTATTTCTATGGCCTTCTCTGCTCTTTTCTTTTGCCTCAGTGCATAAAATCCTACGACAATAAGCCCAAGAGCCAAAACAACAGCTCCAACAGCTATTCCAGCAATTACAGCTGAACTTAGACCTGTGCTAGAATCTTCAGACCCTGCAATCAATTAACCAAGCAATTTGGTCACTTAATTGTTAACAGTCTCTTGTTATTGTCCATTATAAATAGGGCCTATGAATTTATAACCCAGCTTAAAATTCATGGTTTTCTTACCGATGATGTATGGAGTTGACATAAAGAAAAAGGGCCCAAATTCCTCTGGAGCTTGATAACTATGACTGCTTAGTTTGAAACTAATTTGAGTAACTTCTGACCGAGTAAAGAACTTGGAATCCGCTGGGTAAAACTGCACTGGCACATGCAGATACTCGGTGCTATCGAAATAGATGCCAGAAAGATAGATTGTATCTACACCCAATTTGGAAATAAGATCATTCTCCAAGCTTTTGAATCTCTGTGTATCTGTAATATCTGAAAATGAGGGAGCCCTAAATATCAATTCACCCTCATAAGGTTGTTGGCACTTGCATGTCTTGGGATTATGCTTCAGTTCTCCAGAGCACTTTTTGTTCCCACATTGTGCCGTAGCTGTTTCGTAGCTTTTCACTTGCACCATGGTTTGACATGATTCAGAGCTTGAAAGAGTAGATCCTGAGTTACAAACTGGGTTTCCTGAAATCCTGTAAATTTTACATAGAGATAATCAGCATCACAAAACCTTTTTTTTTTCATCATGTGAAATCAAGTTAAACTTTCCCCGTCTTCCAATTGAAACAATGAAATGCGAGGATGCTAATCAAAATACTACTCACCATAAAGTAGTATTGCTTTGGACATCAGCTTGAGTTATACTGTTATTTCTAAGGTCTATCCATTGCACTTCATTTGAATTAGTAGAGTTAATTATTACTGTTCCATTCAACTGGTTATTTTTCATTCGTACTGTTTCAAGTGCTGGCAGGTTAAAAATTGTTGAAGAAATTTGTCCAGCTATGCTACAATTATCCATGACTCTGAAACAACCAAGCAAATTATTAGACTATTCATCTATAATTTCGCTTCCGATCCAAATGAAATTGGAGTGTTTGAATAACTTACATGGTGGTCAACTTTTGTGTGTTGGTTAGCCAAGAAGGAACTGTGGATGAATTGAAGGAATTGTTGCTCATGTCTCTGAGAATTCAAATGAATTAGAGATGTTGCAATTTAGTAAAATAACTTTTTAAGAACAAATGTCTTAATTGTATCACCCACTTACATGTATTGGAGCCCAGCTAGTGTAGATAAATCTGGTATGGCACCGGTTATTTTATTATTTGATAGATTCCTAAAATAACAGAAAACTATCCATTTTAGTATTTTTCCAATTAATAGGTTACAACAAGGATCCGACCCCATCTGAGATGGTCTTTGAAATTTTCTTTTAATAGAAGAAATTTCGAAAAAAAAATAAAAAATATAAAAGATATTACCCATCAAAATTCAGTCACAATCCGTGAAGAGGTAAAGGAAGGAAAAGCTTCTTACAGTTGAAAAAGGTTTACTAGGTTGCTGATGTTGGAGGGAATTGAACCTGTTATCTGGTTTCTGTCAAGCCTCCTGTTTCCCAACAAGATTACCAAAAAAAAACACAAATTAAACAGGCATCCATAAGTTTCTGGTCTATGAAGCAGCTGTGAAAACCATAAACAGGGCATAGCAAGAAAAATCATGGGGTTAGAATGTCAATACTCACACGACTGTCAAGCTATTTATGAGTCCCAAAGTGGTGGGGATTGCTCCTTCAAACTCATTACTGTCAAATAGTCTGCAGATAATAATAAACAGTACTTAACACAATCAATATCTATATCACATGCTGAAGGTCATGACATATGAGGAACGAGGTTTTTCACTCACACATGAAGCAGAGCCATATTCGCGGTGAAGAGTTCAGGCGGAATGGTGCCTGACAGATTGTTTAGATTGAAATGGCTACAAAAACCACAAACAATACTTTAATATTTCATTCGCATGACATCAAAATTCATACTAAATCAATTTTTGTATCTTATTACTTACAAGTGTTGTGCATTAACAAGTTTGTCTAATCCAGATTGACTAGCATTGGAGACGGGAAGACTCCCAGTAAGTTGATTGTCTGCAAGGTCAAACCATTCCAGCTTGGTCAACTTACCCAGAGTTGCGGGAATTGGGCCTGTAAACTTGTTTGAATTCAAAGCCCTGACAAACACAAATATTATATCAGTAAACCTTTGTATTTCTGTCTATGATTCCTAGATTGGATTGCCAAAGTATCTCTTACTGACACGTATGGAAAAGTATATCTTACAAAAAACTAAGATTAGTCAGGTTCCCCAGTTCACTTGGTATATTTCCATTCAAATTGCACCCAATTGCCATCCTGTAAGTGATAGAAATTTACTAGTCATAAAAAAGAGAGCTCTGCAATTGAATGTTATTGTGAAAAAAAGAAAGATAGGAAATATGCTTTGAACTTTATAGGATGCTGTGCATGATTTAAAAACAAAACTTACAGAGTTGTCAAGGAGGCCAAGTTTCCTATACTACTTGGAAGCCTTCCAGTCAATTCTGGGTTGTAGGACAAATCTCTGAAATGTTCACATTAACAAAAGGTAAAAACCAATAAAGTATAGATCCCTATTATAATGACTACAAATATTGTTTTTTATATTATTTTCTTCAATAAAATTGTGTAAAATCATTTAAAAATTTGACCTTTCTGATCAAACTACGTTATCTATCATCAACATAATTGTCAGATCTCAACGATGTTCTTTATTTACAGTATTCATTCTATTTAGTATAGTATATGGAGCTTACAAAGTTTGAAGTGCAGTCAGATCACCGATTCGAACTGAAAGAGATCCCTGCAGTCCCACACTCGATAATTTTCTGTACAAGAACGAATGCATTTATAATAACAGCAAGTTTTATGGGATTCAATGGAACAATTAAAATATGATTGACATACAGGTAGGTATGCTTCACCATTGAAAGCTTAACATTTAACATAATTTTTAGATATTCTACTTTGTGGTGTTAAATATAGAATGTTTTACAAATAGATAGCCATTAGCCATGAATACATCTGAAAACATGAAGACATTTAGAGTAATTAAACATTTAAATTGATATCAGAAGGTTTTTTCAAAAGTTAAAGTATTTACAAGTTTTAGTGCTTAAAAAAACCCAAATATCAAATTAGAGCCAATTCGGGTGGATTATGTAGGTGTCATCTATCGCCTTTCACATTTCTCTATTTTTCTCATGTGGGGAAAATTTCATCTACAAACTAGAATACCAAAAACAAATATTAAGGTTACAGAGTTCTTATGCAAACAGTAATGGAGATCTTATAGGCTCAGGAGTCTTACAGTGAGGTTATGCGGCCGTTTGTGCAGGTCACCCCATCCCACTGAGAGTCACAGGGATCTGTGCCATTATTCCAGCTTGTTGGCACCGTACTTGCCCACAACAACCTCATGACTTCCAGTGCAGAAGCTGTATATAAAACACAATACCCAAATAATAAGTCTGCAGCTTTATCAGAAGATCATACAGAAAATGATGATTTTTAGAGAGCTGACCATCGTTGCTGTTTGTGACGCCTGTAACTCCAAAGCACAGGGAACCCATGCAAAGAAGAATCAAACATAATCCACCAAATTTTCGGGTCTTCATATCCTCTTTGAACTAAACGTGTACCAGAAAAGGTTACAGTTCAATAGTATTCCTGATTAAGATTGAAGAAACAGAACACCCTGCAACTTCTGAGGCTTACACGAACATAAAAATGCCTTAAAGCCTCTTGCAAGTCCAGACTTTTAGTATTTGTAATCCGAACAATATGGCAACCGACTCTGGAAAGTCCAGAGAACAATTCAAAGCTGTGTTATTTCATTCCAGAGCACGTTTTGCTTTGTTTAAACAAACCATAAAAACAAACTTACAAACTTTTACTTGTTCACCCTGCCTTCGAGGACTTCCAAATTTTGATTGCTCATAATACGTGTATTGCGACCAACTCCACATCGAACGGTGTGAGTCTATTCCCAGACTTGAGGAGTAACATTGCATCCTTGATGGACCACGTCAAACTTAGTCCCACATGTTTGGCAGCTTATCTTTGTGAAGGAACAGGTCCAAGCGGTGGAGACAAGCCCTGTTTTTAAGAATATAATCTGTCGTCTTTTCTCGCTGACACTGGATCTAAATATATAATGTCAACAAAACTATGTATATCCAAAGTGCAAATAATTTATTGAGTTATAATGATGAAATTTGTATTATATTATTTTGTATTTATTATGAAAGGAGTATTATTATATAATATATTGTCAAATGTATGAATTATTTACAATTTTTGTAATATACTTATTATTTGTCAACTTTCCATGTTCACATCATATAAATATTTTTTCATTGAGTTTTTCTAATAATTAAATATTTAATCATTTTTTAAATAAAATATTTTTATTTCTTGAAAATATATTTTCTTTCTGTGAGAATATGATATTCATTTATTAGCTATAATATTATATATGATAGTTATCTTTTTAGAAATTAATTAGTAATGTATATATTTTAAAAATCATGTAAGTCAATGAGAAAAGTTGGGTCAAATGGGAGTTACATTAAAACATAGCTTACTTATTTTGAATACATCTATGTAAAAGACTCATTCTCAAGCATGATTTGTGATATATTAAATTAAGAGTTACATAATAAAAAAAGATTGGAAGTTTAAAAAAAAAAAGATTGAATAATGAAAATTCATTCTTTCATTCCAATTTATTTAAAAAAAATTCAAATATAATACAAAAATTTCATAGGTAAAATTTTATATTTTAAATGTTATCATTTATCTAAAAAAGTTGCATTGTAGTTCAAAAGGCTTTATAACTAATTTGCAAGAAAGTATTGATATTAAAATCTTGTGTAGTAAAACAACTATATGTTGTTTATTTATTGCTTGTGTACTTAATATAATTTATGAATGTTTTATAGATCTAGCAACCACTCATATCAAAATGTGATAGGATAAACAATTCAACCTTGAATACATATAAACAACATTAAGTGAAATTTAATTTCACTAAAAATGATTTAGCAATACTATTTGGCATGAAAATATGCCATAAATAGCTACCAAATAGGTTTTCTAAACATATATCTACCATGTCTCAAAAGTAAAAGACCTTGTTATGTAATTTGAACAACATTGATAACTCTAAAATAATATTTGTTTAGTCTAAATAATTGGGGTGACATTAAAAAATACGATAGAATTAGAAAATAAGGAATTAAAATATAAATAAGTACATAATCTCATTAAAACTAAAGTGGCTTACCATTGAAGTTTGTTGTGTATTGATTTTGCTCAATAATATTTGTAAGGTCTATAGATTAATCTATGACAATTTTCTTATAAATACAATTAGGTATATATTTTAGGTTAGCCTATGAATATTTACAAATTAAGAACTTAAGGTCAAGCTCCAAGCATTTTCTTATATGTACCTTCAATGAATGCATGAGGGTCAACCTAAGAAGACATTCTTTTATAAATGCAACCCTATATTTGGAATGAACAATACAAAATAAATGTAAATCTAATCTAATATATATTCAAAGCCTTAGAATACCTTAGATAAAAGATGAAGAAGGTAGATCAAAAATATCAAATACTCAATAAGAATGGAATATTATACCTTCTTGTTGAATGGATGCACTCTTCAAGTGGTTTCTCAAGAGGTGTGAAAACCATTCCAACAACATATACATACAATTTATCATCTATATGATTTGGTTGATGATGGTAATTGATTTATAAATTAGTGGGTGATAGTATGGAGGGCTAAGATTTGATTAGAGTAAATAGTTAGGATTGAATGAGATGAATTGGGGAAGTGTTAGAAAATTCTAGAGAAACTAAAAGGATGAATGTTTGAGATCACATATTAATGGATGGTTGAGATGCAAGTGTTGAACTTTGGTGGAAATGCCTAGGTTTGATATATAGAACACTTATCTAGGTTAGTGGATGAGGTGGAATTTATTTAATTTGAATTGTGAATGGGACAAGATTTGTCTTATTGGCGAGGATTAGATTAGGGTTCAACATTATAGTCTAACTAATCAAATAATAAGGTTATATTCAAGTAAATATTGGAGAGGAATGGGCGGTTGCATGAAGTTGGGTTACACTTTTGTGGCCAACTTAAAAAAAGATTGGAAATGACATAACATGAGCACGTTATAATGTGCTTGCGTTATTTCATCTTAAAAGCAAAAAGAAAAGTGATTTAAGCTATTCATTTTCTCTTTTCTGTTTTTCTACTCAACCCACGACCAAAAACCCTCATTTTCGTGCTCGCATTCTAGGAGGAGGCATTCTTCAAAATTCATCAACAATAGTTGCTTTTCATTCGCAAAGATGGTGCTATGACAACGAAGAGGTGCAGGAGGTAAGTATTGTTTGCTATTTGTTTTGAATTTCTTAGTTTCAAGTTGATTTTGTTTGTTTTAGGTTAGATTTGATTGTTTTTTTTTAAAATTTGTAGGAGATGCAAATAATCCTAAAAATCCTCAACAAGAAGAATAGGAAAATCCTCCTCAACAAAATCAACCTCCCCCACCAATCACTAAACACCCTCCTGGCACTCAACAAAATTTGAGGAGTGAAATTGAAAACAACAAAAAACACATTGAGGATCTTATCAGTAGGTTGAGTGATCCAAATGCTTCAACCGCAGAAAGAATGACACTAGCAAATTCAATGAAAGAGATGTTAAAAAATGTAGATTCAATAACTCAACAAATAACGGGATGGTAAGATAGGAGGTAGGCAATTAGGGCATATTATGCAGATAAACTATCATATACACAAGTAAAAGATTTAAAAATTACTAAACGTGATTTGTTCTCTTTATTCACTGACCCTAGAACAAATCAAAATCTTAGCCTCAATGCGAAGAGGTTTCCTATTCATTGGTGCCACCACCAAGAGATTAGGAACCGTTTTTATGATAGATGGTACTTGGTCTTTGATTACCCACTGTGCAATAATTGTGAAGTCCCCCAATATTTTCTTAGGAAACTATACAATGAGTTCATATTGAACCAAATCCCAAATTATTTGATATGAGGGAGTTCCAGGGGAGAGGTGGGGGGTCGGCTCAGGATAGGCCCAGTGCACAGCCGAATCCTACGCGGCAAGGGAGACGACCTCTCGCTAGGCCGCCTCATGAGCACATTGTTATGCCTGTCATTGTGAAGGAGAGTGCTAATGTAGAGACATTGTAGGCGATCAACACTTTGACCCGGAGTGTCATCCATCATACTATCCCTATTGTACAGCGCCATCCAGGGGAGTCTTCAAGTGGTGGCCTTCGAACCCATGTGTGTCAATCTTGGGGGGTGACTTGTTCATATGACCCCACCAGCACTTAGGAGGCTGCTATGCAGGATCTGTATGCTGCTACGCAAGATCCGTATGCTACTACACAGGATCCATATGCTGCTACAGGGATGGAGAGGACGACTGACATTTTACATCGTGCATATGTCATTGATAGTCAGGTAAAAGTCAACACGTTCATTGAATTTAATTTATTAAATTTTGATTCTGAAATGCATGATTAACTAATTTAGTTTTATTATTTTAATAAAATTGTAGGGTCATAGTGTTGAGATTGGATACACCAGTCCTCCACCTACTTATTTTTGCAGTACACCTATCAGTGGGGTATGTAACTAGTAAACAATTATAAATTTATTACATGTTAATAGCATTGTTTTACGAATGGTATTTTAATACATGTGATTTTGGATGTTGAACAGGATAATATTGGCGGTTTCAAGCAAACACCTCCTAGTGCCAGTGGATTCACTCAAACGTACACAAAGGTAATAGAATAAAGAGAACTTAACTAATGAATTCTACTTAATAAATTTGTGTACTTTATATTCATATTGTTGGTTACGTTGCATTACACATTATTCAAACTCAAAGCATTACTTCAAATTCCATAACTAATAACTAGATGTTGATAGATGAAAAAATTTAAATTGTACAATATAGTTGTTTAAGTCAACATAAGCAACATGATGCAATTACTTCACATGGAGGCATGTGCTTGCAAAGGTGCACCACCACGAAAAACTATGGATGCTTGGAAAAAATATATGAAACCATAATAGTAAGCAATAACATAGACAAGGCAGTTAGTGATGCAGAGCATCATATCAAAACACTCAATCATTAGGGTACATCTGATGCAAAGCATCCAACAAACACCATCAACATCATTTCTTGAAGGGATTTCAATCCCAAATAGAATCAAGAGAAGATCAAATATAATTTCATCAGAAATCTACTTTTCATTCAACCAAAATCCACTCAAATTCTCTTAGCCATTCCATAGGCCATCATTCATCATTCCACTAATAGTATTCCAATTGAATCATTCAAAGAAAAACCCATATTAAAGAAAACTTTGACTTAATCAATTAGATTCACATCATTCTCAACCACCATAAAACAACATAAACCTGATCATTGACACTTGAACAATTCATCCTTTCATTTATTCACCAAGGTAACAAATCAACTAAACCATACCTCACTGTTATCAATCCATTATCAAGCACTGTACTCACCATATTTTGACTGCAATAGTCTATTTACAGGTTACAAACTCTTGCTACAATAGAATCTTGATTATCATCTTGTGGTTAATCACCAATTTGCTCAAAAGGCTTCATAATAGTCACCCATCCAACCATCAAAGTCACCAAACCTGTCTTATACACCTTAACCAAATTTAGTAACATCAATCATATCATTAGTTTGATACTAACCAAGCACTCAATCATATCACAGAAGCTTTAAAAGGATACAAGTCAGAAATGTTGAAGATAGGAGAGATTGCCACCCCAGGAGGTAGCTCTATTTCATAAGCATTTTGGCCAAACTTGTAGACCACCTTGCAAGGTCCTATCTTCTTCATAATGAGTTTGGTATACTTTCCTTTTGGAAGTCTCTCCTTCTTCAAGTGTGCCATCACCAAGTCTCCAACCTTGAATTGGACATTCCTCTTCTTTAAATCTTCCTTTTCCTTATACTTCTTAACATTCTTTTGAAGGGTTTCCTTCACTTGTTGATGAATATCCCTGATTGTAACAGAAAAGTCCTCACCTTGAGCACTTCTCCTAGCAACTCCTTGTAGATATCTTAGTTCATAGACCTCTCTAGGGTGCATGCCATAGACTACCTCAAAAGGGATTCTACCAATGCTCCTATTCATAGAGTCATTATATGCAAATTCAGCCTAAGGAAAAATCAGATCCCAAGCTTGTCCATGCTCCTTGGTAAGGAATCTTAAGAGGTTTCCCAATGATCTATTCACCACTTCAGTTTGTTTGTCCGTTTGTGGATGGTATGCTGAACTAAAAGAATTTTTTTTGCCTTGAGTTTCTTCCACAAGGTTCTCCAAAAGTGACCAATGAATTTAGAATCCCTGTCAGAAACAATGCTTAAAGGAAGTCCATGTATCCTAACAACCTCCTTAAAGAAGAGACTTGCTATATGAGATGCATCATTGGTGCATTTGCAAGGAAGAAAATGTTCCATCTTACTAAATCTATCGACTACCACAAAGATACTATCAAACCTTTTTGGGTTCTAGGAAACCCAAAGACAAAGTTGATACTTACACTCTCCCAAGGCCTATTGGGAATGGGCAGTGGCTGATAGAGTCATGCATTTGATGAAGTTCCTTTTGCCCTTTGGCATATTGCACAACCTTCCACATACCTTTTCACATCCACCTGCAACTTTGGCCAATAGTAAAATCTCCTAACTTGTTCTAAGGTCTTTTCAAGGCCAAAGTGACCTCCAAGAATCCCACTGTGTTTCTCCTTTATGATATTCTCCCTCATTGAGCATTTACACACACACAATTGGCTTCCTTTGAAGAGAAAACAATTTTGCAATAAAAAGTCAGAGAATTCACCATGAAAAAAATTCAAATGCTGCTCACAAACATTCTATACCTCCTTGAAATCTGAATATTCATGATACATATCCTTCAATGCTTCAACCCCCATGCTTTGGAGTTGGATCTCTTACACTACAAGTGCCCTTCTACTGAGAGCATCTGCCACCTTATTTGCTTGGCCCTTCTTATGCTTTATTGTGAAAGTATAGGCTTGCAAAGATTCTTCCCACTCATGTGCCTATGACTAAGTTTGTCCTGTGCATTCAAAAAACTCAAGGCATGATTATCAGTATAAACAACAAATTATTTAGGTAACAAGTACTGCCTCCACTTTTTGAGGGCTTGGACCATAGCATACAATTCCAAATCATAGGAAGAATACCTCCTCTTTGCTTCATTCAGCCTCTCACTGTAAAATGCAACCTATCTGCCTTCTTGGCTCAAAATAGCCCCTATTGCTTGATTGCTAGCATCACACTCAATGGTAAAAACTTTATCAAAATCAGGGAGCACAAGTATAGGCTGTTGTGCTACTCTCATTTTCAGATATTCAAACCCTTTATCAACCTCATTGGTCCAAGAAAACTTACCTTTGTTACCTCCTTTGATGGTGTCCAAGATTGGTGCACCAATTTGGCTAAAGTTCTTGAGGAACTTTCTATAAAAGCTTGCAAGTCCATGGAAGCTTCTTACATCTCCCATAGATTTTGGTGTTGGCCAAGTAAGAATAGCATCTACCTTTGAAGGATCCATCTTTAAACTTCCCTTGGAGATGACAAAACCAAGGTAGACTAGTTCTTCCTTCATGCATTCACACTTTTCCATGTTGATTAGTAACTTCTCCTCTTGTAACCTCCTTAGTACCATGTCAAGGTGCTTCAAAGGTTCTTCTTTAGACATGCTAAACACAAGGATGACATCTAAATAAACTACAACAAACTTTCCAATGAAAGGTCTCAATACCTCATTCATAAGGCACATAAATGTACTAGGGGAATTTGATAACCCAAAGGGCATCACCAACCAATCATAGAGCTCTTCATTATTATTAAAAGTTGTCTTCCATTCATCCCCCTCTTTGATCCTTATCTGATTGTACCCGCTATTTAAATCAATCTTGGAAAAGTAAGATGCTCTTGATAGACAATCCATGAGGTCCTCCATTCTTAGCATCAGGAACCTATATCTAATTGTGATCCTATTAATGTCTCTTGAATCAATGCAAAGCATCCAATTCCCATCCTTCCTTGGTGCTAGGATAGTAGGAACAACACATGGGCTCAAACTCTTCCTCACTAGCCCTTTATCCATCAACTCTTGCACTTGTCTTGCAATCTCCTCATTTTGAGCAGGTGTCATCTTGTATGCAACTTTATTGGGCAATGTAGCCCCTGGAATCAAATCAATATGGTGGCTTATATCCCTAATGGGAGGTAGGGAACTAGGTAATTCATTCACCTTTATGTCCTTGTACCTTTCCAACAACTCTTGGACTTCCATTGGTGCATTTTCCTTCTTCTTTGTGGGAAAATTTGCTTCACTTTTTGGCTTCATAATCAGGAAGAATCCTCTTCCTCCTCCTTCCTTCAAGGTCTTCATGAACTCCTCCTCACCCACCATCAAAACACTAGGCCCTTCATGCTTTTCCTTGTCTTCTTCTAGGAGAGGTGAAAGGTTGTAAGTCTTCCCATCCTTCACAATAGAGTATGTGTTCTTCTCCCCATCATGCTTGGTCTTCCTATCAAACTACCAAGGCCTACCAGAAATATATAGTTTAATACTTGTACTCAAAATTTTGTTCATTAGATCTCGGGTGATCCCACAATAGTGGTTTACAATTTTTGGCCAAACTGGACACTGAACTTTTTATTTTTAACTAAATCTTCGCATTCAGACACCTATATCGGATAAACCGCGAGGAATTTAAAGATGATGCAAACTAGAGTCTCATCACATTTTGTCTGTAGATTCTAAAAATATTTTTTTCAAAATTTTTGGAATCAAATTGCACTTCTTTTTCCATCTCCACAAAAACTGGTTTTTTCAAAAAACAACATTTTTAAAAAGTGACGCACACCGTATAATGCATAACTTTTTTTCCATGAAGGATAAAATTCTAATTCTTTCGAATTTAGATTTGTAACTCCTATATCTAGTGCTTGCACTTGGTTAGATAGTTTTTTATTGAATTTTTTTTTCTTTAATCAAGTTTTGAAATCAAACCAATGACAATTCAGACATAGCGCGACCGTATAACGCGTAACTTTTTTTGTATATATCAAAATTCAATTGTTTTTTTTGTTGGATCAAGGACTTCAATATCTGGTGCACTCATATTTTTCAATTTTTTTTGATAATCTACTATTTTTCCACATGTGCAGAATAAAGACCTTCATTTTCAACGAAAAACCTATGTTTAATAAAACTAAAAAAACAAATACATAATAAAACCAAAAAATATTAAAATTATATTCATTGGATAGCTCGTTTCGAGGACTACCTGACTCCAATTGGGTTTGTGAAGATTTCCCCATTTTCATCCTCAACTTGAGCATCAAAGCGTAAAAAATTAGGTTTTTTGTGTGAACAAAATAAAAAATTAAGGAAAAGGGGGGTTCGCTAGAACCAGGGGGGTTTTAGCGAACCCCCAGGGGTTCTAGCGAATGAACCATTCGAACCCTGGTTCATTCAAACCCCCTCAATATGCAATTTTTCCTTTTTCTTTTTGGGCGAGAAATGTGGGCCCTGTGATTGATGGGTTCAGTCGAACCCTAGTTCAATCGAACCCCTTTATGGTTTGGTCTAACTTGTAGGTTCATTCGAACCCCTAAAACCAATTTTTTTGCCATGGGGCCATTTTTTCTTAGTTTTCCTTCCTCCATCAAATTGTAAACCACTATTGTGGCTTCACCCTCTCATACATTATAACTTGTCATGACGTGGATCTCGCTATTGTAACTTTTTTGTGATTGAATAATTTGTTGTTTTATTTTTAGATGTTGGTTGTGGGAACACCTCCAAATGTTACAAGGGAAATGGATATCAGTGTTTCATCCGCTATACAATCCTCCATGGCTCTGATAGAGGAGGTATGAGAAAAATTACTAAATTTCAATTTACATTTGTTGTTATAGATGTTAGTTCTAGTGAAAAATCAAACCATTATTGATTCACAGTTTAATTCCTATTTAGATGGTTTATACAGGGCTTGAGCATACCTGAGCATTGACATGAAAATATTTCCATCATGGAGAGTGATCATGAGATGGCCGTAAGTGATTATTTTGTTAAATATATCATTTCTTATAATGCAATTTCTATATATTAATGTCTTTACTTCTTATTGTAACAATTAAAACTTCACCAGGAGCTAAACTATAGGAGGAGCAGTAGGAGCACATTCCTCGAGCATAGCAAAAATGAGTGACAGACTTATCGCCATCAGATCACCAAACAAAGGGAAATAATTTATTTCCAGAGCATGGAGAGAAATGAATTTTGATTCCAGAGCCCTTAGTTGTATGCCTAGACATGGCAATTTTGTACATATCTTGTATTAGATATATTTGACATTGTATGCCTGTATAGCATTCGAGTGTACGCCTATATGGCTATTTTGTAACTATATTTTATACTTATATCGACATATATTTATGTATGTGTACATGGCTATTTGGTTAATACAAATCTTTCTTATCGATGGTGTCCATATTTGCTCTTTTTGACAATGTCAAAAGCATGGCTACATACAGATTAGGCAAAAGACTTTTCCTTTTAGATTAGCAATGAATGGAAGTTTCAAAAAGTATCCTTGATATTAAAAAAAGATATGTGTTTATACCATAGTAGAAAAAATCTTTTGGGGAAAAAATCGGCAAACAAAAAGTATAAGATTTTTTGAAAAAATCGGGAAAAGTCTAGAAAAAATTAGATTTAAAAAAAGAGGTAAAAAAAAGTAGAACAAGAGATAAAAACTTTTTTAAAAAAAATTAAAGGCATTTCCATAGTATAGAGATATAGAGAGCAAATAAAATAAAGAGTTTAACTAATAAATTGTAAAAAAGTAGATTTTTGTAGTTTATATTCATATAGTTGATTACATTGCATTGCACATATTTCAAACTCAAAGCATTGCTTCACATTGCATAACTAATAACTAGATACTGATAGATGAAAAAATTTCAATTACAATATAGTTTTTACAAAGTCAACCTAAGCAGTTATGTAATTACTTCACATTGCATAACTAATAACTAGGAGCAGCTCCCAACTGCATTTGCTTGTCATGGCATTCTATGGGACCACATTTCTTTGAGGCATTTTTTCAAACAATTCACTGCCTTGTCTATACTACCACATTTTTGATACATATCTACCAAAGCATTTTTTCAAATAGTTCAATGCCTTGTTGCTATGGATGAAAGCCTAAAACAAGTGCTTTTGAATGAGCTATGGATGCTTTGAAAAAATATATCAAAAGCATAATAGTAAGCAATATCATAGACAAGGCAGTGAACTCTTTAAAAAAATGCCTCAAAGAAATGAGGTTTCATGGTGATGGAATGCCATGACAATCAAAAGCATTTGATTGTCATGGCATTCCATCACCATGAAACCTCATTTCTTTGAGGCATTTTTTCAAAGAGTTCACTGCCTTGTCTATGCTAACACATTTTTCATACATGTCTATCAAAGAATTTTATCAAACAGTTCATTGCCTTGCTGCTATGGCTAAATTCCTAAAATAAGTGCTTTCAAACAAGCTATGGATTGTCATGGCATTCCATCACCATGAGACCACATTTCTTTGAGGTATTTTTTCAAACTATTCGTTTCCTTGTCTATGCTACCACATTTTTCATACATGTTTACCAAAGAATTTTATCAAACAGGTCACCTCCTTGCTGCTATGGCTAAAATCCTAAAATAGGTGCTTCCAAACAAGCTATGGATGCTTGGAAAAAATCTATCAAAGCATAATAATAAGAAATAGCATAGACAAGGCAACAAACTGTTTGAATAAAATCCTCAAAGAAATGTGGTCTCAATGGTGGTGGAATTCCATGACAATCCATAGCAATTTGCTTGTCATGGCATTCGTCATGCCATTCCATCACCATGAGACCACATTTCTTTGAGGCATTTTTTCAAACAGTTTGCTGCCTTGTCTATGGTACCACATTTTTCATACATGTTTACCAAAGCATTTTATCAAACAGTTCACCTCCTTGTTGCTATGGCTAAAAGCTTAAAATAGGTGCTTCCAAACAAGCTATGGATGCTTGGAAAAAATCTATCAAAGCACAATAATAAGCAATAGCATAGATAAGGCAGTGAACTGTTTGAATAAAAGCCTCAAAGAAAATGTGGTATCAATGGTGGTGGAATTCCATCACAATCCATAGCAATTTTCTTGTCATGGCATTCGTCATGCCATTCCATCACCATGAGACCACATTTCTTTGAGGCATTTTTTCAAACAATTTCCTACCTTGTCTATGCTACCACATTTTTCATATGTGTTTACCAAAGAATTTTATCAAATAGTTCACCTCCTTGCTGCTATGGCTAAAAGCCTAAAATAGGTGCTTCCAAAAAAGCTATGGATGCTTGGAAAAAATCTATCAAAGCATAATAATAAGCAATAGCATAGACAAGGCAATAAACTGTTTGAATAAAGGCCTCAAAGAAATGTGGTCTCAATGGTGGTGGAATGCCATGACAATCGATAGCAATTTTCTTGTCATGGCATTCATCATGGCATTCCATCACCATGAGACCACATTTTTTTGAGGCATTTTTTCAAACAATTCATTGCCTTGTCTACGCTACCACATTTTCATACATGTTTACCAAAGCATTTTATCAAATAGTTCACCTCCTTGCTGCTATGGCTAAAAGCCTAAAATAGGTGCTTCCAAACAAGCTATGGATGCTTGGAAAAAATCTATCAAAGCATAATAATAAGCAATAGCATAGACAATAACTGTTTGAATAAAAGCCTCAAAGAAATGTGGTCTCAATGGTGGTGGAATTCCATGACAATCCATAGCAATTTTCTTGTCATGGCATTCGTCATGCCATTCCATCGCCATGAGACCACATTTCTTTGAGGCATTTTTTCAAACAGTTCATGCCTTGTCTATGCTACCACATTTTTCATACATGTTTACCAAAAAAATTTATCAAATAGTTCACCTCCTTGCTGCTATGGGTAAAATCCTAAAATAGGTGCTTCCAAACAAGCTATGGATGCTTGGAAAAAATCTATCAAAGCATAATAATAAACAATAGCATAGACAAGGCAGCGAACTGTTTGAATAAAAGCCTCAAAGAAATGTGGTCTCAATGGTGGTGGAATGCCATGACAATCCATAGCAATTTTCTTGTCATGGCATTCGTAATGCCATTCCATCACCATGAGACCACATTTCTTTGAGGCATTTTTTCAAATAGTTCACTGTCTTGTCTATGCTACCACATTTTTCATAAATGTCTACCAAAGCATTTTATCAAACAATTCACTGCCTTGTTGCTATGGCTAAAAACCTAAAAAGATTACTTTTGAACAAGCTATGGATGCTTGGAAAAAATCTATCAAAGCATAATAGTAAGCAACAAGCTATGGTCTCATGGTTTTTTTCACATGAAAATCAATGTGATTTTATTCACATTTTTTTGCAAGTTATAAACACTTTTTCTTTTGCCAATTTTGTTGTTTTAAATGACATTCAAGTTTATGGTGCTTTTGTTGTTTTTATGATGATATGTGATATTCTAATCATAATTCATGCTTCTAGGTTGCATAGATATATATTTTGTTTTTACATGTTTTTGTACCAACGAACCTAAAACGAACTAAACCCCCCTCCAAATTTTTTTGCCCAAACCGATGAACTGAACCCCCAAACCTGAACCTCAAAACCTATTCCAACACTCTTCATTTTTCCTACACAAACTTAATTGACCACCAAATTATGTTGCCCCTTGACTTTACCCACGTTTACTCCCTCAAACCTCTCTTTTTCATTCAAAACTCCTATTTTCCCAACTAGGGCATGTCATGCCATAACATACTTTTGACCTCCCCTATCCTTGTAGACCTTTTGAACACATCAAACTCCACAATCTCACCCTATTTCCAACCTATTATAACTTATTTTTAAGCAATTTCTTCTTTTCAACTCTTCTAGCCTTGCTTATAAGGGGCCTAAATTTTAAATTTTCAACAGGG
The DNA here is from genome assembly GCA_007258455.2 of Sequoia sempervirens. NCBI lineage: Eukaryota > Viridiplantae > Streptophyta > Pinopsida > Cupressales > Cupressaceae > Sequoia > Sequoia sempervirens. The sequence continues at coordinate 203,875,447 of VDFB02358134.1, forward strand.
GCAGTGTTAGTAATCTCTTCCAATGCCCTTACTAATGCTATTTTCTTATTCCTACTCCCTATCTTTCTTACATCGGGACCATATCATCGAGACATAGCCTAAACAATAGGTGGAATGGCCTATTTCAACATACTACACTCAAACCCTTAAGGGATCGATCCGGTTGAACATAGCTCAGAGCGATTTCGTGTGTTGGGGTGAGAAAGAGGACTATGCCTACCGTGAACATGCTATTCGAATGTGTTGGAATATTTTGTTTGGTCACACAAGTTGCAGAACAAAAGTTGCACCACTTTGCAACTTTCCACTACTTCCATTTGACACTTTTTCCATCAACTGAAATCTAGACACCATGGGAAAAACACTCAAAGATAACGAAAAACTAAGAGAGGTTATTGTAGAGGGGTCCAACGCAATCCCATGGGATTAGACGAGAAGTTTCTAAGCATCATGGTGTCCGAGTAACCTCATGCTGAAGTTTGCAGCCATTTTTCCCTTTGGACCCTTAAGGGATTGATTCGGTTGAACATAGCTCAGAGAAATTTCGTGTGTTTGGGTGCAAAAGAGGACCATGCCTAGTGTAAACATGCCTATTCAGACACATTGGAATAGTTCGTTTGGTCACATGAGTTGTAGAACGAAAGTTGCACCACTTTGCAACTTTCCACTGCTTCCATTTGACACTTTTTTCATCAACAAAAACTTTGAAACCATGGGAAAACCACTATGAGATAATGTAAAATGAGAGAGGTTATTATAGAGGGGCCCAAGGTGATCCCATAGGATCAGATGAGAAGTTTCTAAGCATCATGGTGTTCGCTTAACCTCATGCTCAATTTTTTAGCCATTTTTCCCTTTGGACCCTTAAGGGATCAATCCGGTTGAACGTAGTTCAGAGTGATTTCGCGTGTTTGGGTGCAAAATAGGACCATGCCTAGCATAAAAATGCCTATTCGAATGTGTTGGAATAGTCTGTTTGGTCACACGAGTTGCATAACGAAAGTTGCACCACTTTGCAACTTTTCACTGCTTCCATTTGACACTTTTTCCATCAACTAAAATTTGGACACCACGGGAAAACCACTAAGAGATAACGAAAACTGAGAGAGGTTATTGTAGAGGGGCCCAACATGATCCCATGGGATCAGACGAGAAGTTTTTAAGCATCACGATGTCTGAATAACCTCATGCTAAGGTTTGCAACCATTTTTCCCTTTGGCCCCTTAAGAGATCGATCTGGTTGAACATAGCTCGAAGAGATTCCGTGTGTTTGGGTGTGAAAGAGGACCATGCCTAGCATGAACATGCCTATTCAAATGCATTGCAATAGTCTGGTTGGTCACACAAGTTGTAGAACGAAAGTTACACCACTTTGCAACTTTCCACTGCTTCCATTTGACACTTTTTTCATCAACTGAAACTACGACACCACGGGAAAACCACTCTGATTTAACGTAAACCAAGAGAGGTTATTGTAGAGGGGCCCAATAAAATCCCATAGGATCAGACGAGAAGTTTCTAAGCGGCACAGTGTTTGAGTAACCTTATGCTAAAGTTTGCAGCCATTTTGCCCTTTGGACCCTTAAGGGATCGATCTGGTTGAACGTAGTTCAGAGCGATTCCACGTGTTTGGGTGCAAAAGAGGACCATTCCTAGCGCAAAAATGCCTATTTAGGTGCATTGGAGCAGTTCGTTTGGTCACACAAGTTGCAGAACAAAAGTTGCACCACTTTGCAACTTTTCACTGCTTTCATTTGACACTTTTTTCATCAACTGAAAACTGGACACCACATAAAAAAAACTCTGAGATAACAAAAACCAAGAGAGGTTATTATAGAAGGTCCCAACATGATCCCATTGGATCATACGAAAAGTTTCTAAGCATCACGGTGTCTGATTAACCTCATGTTGAAGTTTGCAGCCATTTTTCCCTTTGGACCCTTAAGGGATCAATCCAGTTGAACAAAGGGTCTATACTCTAAACTTATCCAAACCTTACCAAATATTGGGGTAGTAATTCTAAGGTTTCAAAACTTCAAAATCCACAATTAGATCTCAGTTATACCACCGTACAATGGGTAAACCACAAAACCCTCCATTGTAGCCTAAACCTTAGGGGTTGATTGAACATGATACTTCCAAAGCTAACCACAACCTATAAATTACTCAAACAAGTTTTTGAAACCCTACACAAGCTCAAAAAATCATAAAATAATGCTGCCCTACACAAAAACACAATTTAACTCTTCGAAACCACCATTTTTCTTAAAGAAAACTCACTTTTACACACATGGGTTTCACACTCATCTCACTTTCAGACCTCCCCAACACTAACATATCATTCCCACACCTTAATAATGTTAGTGCAGACCCATTCCTCAAGTTATAGAGGCTACAAAAAGAGGAATGGGTCAAAAATCCATTTTTATTGACTCAAAACCTTCAAATGTACAAGTTCGGGTCGGTTTTAGTAAATTGATGATATTCCACTCCTTATTTGACTTGATGAACAAAACCTACTGAATGGTGCTCCTATACCAATCATACATCGACCTTCTTGTCCCTCCTAAAGTTTGGACCACATCCATTACCTCCACATAAAATTGGACATCCTTGGTCTTCTTGGTTCCCATCCCTTGATATGGTTATGCAAATGAAAATGAAGCATAGCAATTATCTCCTTCTCCCCTGGCTGGAAGAATGCATGCTTAATGTTTTGATACATGATATCAACTCTCTCATCTACTCTCATGGTTGAATACCGAAATCTAGTATGGTGGGCCTCTAGAGTTCCAGTCATCTTTCTTCCTCTTCCACCAAATGCTGGCCCAATCCACATGTCTTCCAGCCTAATTGACTTTGTTTTTGAAAGCTGAAGTTTCTCCTAAGTCACCAGTGTTGCTCTGTCTACCTTTTCAGAGTCTTTCATTGCTACATATTGTCTCTGGGATTTAATCATTTGTACCACACGTGGTTGATGTGCTTTGAATCCTTGCATCTAAAGGAAATTTCCTCAACATAAATACTCTCTCAAGGTTAACAATCATACATTGACCTTCTTTCCCATCTTAAAGTTTGGACCACATCCATTACCTCCACATAAAATTTGACATCCTTGGTCTTCTTGGTTCCCATGCCTTGATATGGTTATGCAAATGAAAATGAAGCAAAGTAATCACCTCCTTCTTCATTGGCTGGAAGAATGCATGCTTAATGTTTTGATACATGATATCAACTCTCTCTTCTGCTCTCATGGTTGAATATCAAAATCCAATATGATGGGCCTCCAGAGTTCTAGTCATCTTTCTTCCTCTTCCACCAAATGTTGGCCTGATCCACACATCTGCCAGCTTAATTGGCTTTGTTTTTTGAAAGCTAAACTTTCTCCTGAGTCACCAATGTATCTCTCTCTGCCTTTTCAAACTCTTTCATTGCTACAAATCATCTTTGGGATTTAATCATCTATACCACATGGTTGATGTGCTTTGAATCATCAATAATAGTCTTCAAAATTGGCTGCTAGTACAAATTCATCCTGCTTTCATAATGCTTTATAACCATGGAGTTCATCCATTCCTTGATGCCATCAAGTGAAGATTGAGGAATGGCGTCAATGCAGAGTACATCCTGCTTGAAGTCTTTGAAAGAAATAGCCATATCAAATTCCTTTTACCCAAGTCTTACTCTCTCAAGGTCAACAATCTCAATCTCACTAATAGTGATTACTACTAAGAAAGGTAATTCCAACAACTCTACCAATCAGTTTACCATAAGAATAATAAAAGAAGAGGCTTTGAAAGGAACTCCATGAAAACCAAGCTCTCTAAATGGTACATATCAAAGTCTAGTTTAAAATATTTTAGATGAGGTTGCTCCCATATCTCTCTTACTCGCTTGACAAAACCTTGAAACTCTGTATTGATTTTATTTTTCCTATCCATCTCTTGTTGTTCTTCCTTAATTTCATCAAGATCATACATTGACCTTCTTGACTCTCCTAAATTTTGGACCTCATCCATTACCTCCACATAAAACTAGACATCCTTGGTCTTCTTGGTTCCCATGCCTTGATATGCTTATGGAAATGAAAATGAAGAAAAGTAATCATCTCCTTCTCCGTTGGTTGGAATAATGCATGCTTAATGTTTTGATACATGATATCAGATCCCTCTTCTACTCTCATGGTTCAATACCAAAATCTAGTATGGTGGGCCTCTAGAGTTCTAGTCATCTTTCTTCCTCTTCCACCAACTGCTAGCTCGATCTAGACGTCTGCCAACCTTATTGACTTTGTTTTTGAAAGTTGAATGGTGCAGGAGCACCCACACCTCACCCTCAATTTGTGATTTTTTGATGGTAAATTAGGAGGACAGTTGGTAAATGTTAGTATGTTTAGGTCTTTTTGTCTTGAATAAGGTCTAATAGACCAATCTTTTATGTACTTTGGGAATTAGTAGGTTAGGGTGGACAAATGTGCAAAAGCACTCTTGAATTAAATAATTGTTGATATTGCCATAAAGGAAAATTATGTAAAAAGTAGGTGGGAGTGCAGAGAAAGAGTCTACAAGTCATGTTATAAGGGTTTCAAAGTGGTCCTAGGCCTTTAGAATATTAAATTTGCATGATAAAGCTTAGTAAGCAAAACCATTCTTAAATAATAAATACTAGTATTTGTTGGCTTAATAAGGGTTTGGTGGTTCAAAGGTAGTTATGGGAATTGAAGGGAGATGATTCTCATTTTAAGTGTATTAAAAACATCATTCAATCCTAAATGGGGGTTCAATCAATAGGTTTTTTGAAGATTGGTGCTCTTCACAACGCCTAAAACTGTGGAATTTGAACATTTTTCTGATTTTTCAGTTTCTTTTGTCTGTGTATGGCCTAGTACATGTCTCTTATGAAAAAAAATTCATGAAAAATTGTGGTGGCAGGTCTTAACCTATATTTCAATATGTTTTGATACACCTTTGGTTGTTTTAGTGAAAGGAAAATCCATTTTTCTTTATTCAGCCTATATAGACCAACAGGGTCTGAGTTTACTTTAATTTTTGTGATGGAGCCCTTCCTCCTACTATGGTGAATTGTGACTTAGAGGAAAGGTTTATAATGTATTGTTTTCAAGTTTCCTTAACTCTTTTATTAATGGTAAGACGTTTATAGGGCTGGTGATGTTATTTTAGGTTGAGAATGTAAGATTTTGGCTTGAAATAGAGGAACCAAAGTGATGTTTTTGAGATCTACTGAGTCTAAAGGCTAGGTGAAGGTTTATTATGTGTGTGCAGACCCTAAAAAACTTGTTTGATGATTTGGTGAGGTTTGGAAGGCCTTGGATTTTTGAGATGCTAAAAACCCTACGTATTTGTTAGAAAATTGAGGGTTTTAATCAATTGTGGCTTAGAAGTTGAGTGCTTTTCTAAAACCTATGGAATTTGGAGTTTTTTGACCTATTTGATGACTTTACAAGAGCTTGTGGGGTTACAAGAATTTTAAAGAGCAGTATGTTTGTAAAATAGGGCTAATTTTGTAGCCTTTTTGCAGGGTAGTTTGAAGGATCTCCAAGAAATTGCAAAGAAACCTTGTATGTTTGACTTGGGAATGGTGTTGGGGGTTTGAGTAGATTCTATATTGATGATGAGATGGTCCTTGAGAGGCATTCTCTAAAATTTAAGCCAAATTGTTCAGTTTCGAAGTTTTTTGTTGGTAGTTGTTCCAAGATGGCCAAATGAAATAACAAAGGTTGTTGATTGACTAAAATCTGATTTGTTTGAGTCTTCTCCACCTTGACTCTGCATCACTAAAGTTTCTCTTGAGTCACTAGTGTAGCTCTTTCTTCCTTTTCAGACTCTTTCATTGCTACAGATCATCTCTGGGATTTAATCATTTGTACCACATGGTTGATGTGCTTTGAATCCTTGCATCTAAAGGAAATTTCATCAACATAAATACCGCTACTCTTTGAAAGTTAACAATCTCAATCTCACTAATAATACATTTACAACTATATTCAAACATTTTCCTTCAAAAGGCTACAAATTTAAATATTGACTTAAATAACCTTCAAGAGGCTTTAAATAGCCTTTACAAATGATTCTACATCTTTCCAATCATGCCTAACTGTTCTTTTTGTAACTAACATGACTTATTACATTATAAATCAATTATGGATGTGTTATGACCTTATTCAATTGAAAAAACTCATAACACAAAACTAACTTAAAATATTTATGTGAACCAAATTTGCTCAATAACCTTGGTGCCCCTACACCAAATTTCATTATTTCAGTAAATGTCATTACAAGTAAATCTCATTACAATGCCTTAGGTACTCTATTCTAACATATATTTTACAATGTCACTCATACATTCGAGATTCTCTTATAATGCCTACATCATAGGTTCTCATTTAGAGGTTAACTTCAAATGAGAAACTTGAGATTCCCTCACAAAGCTTCACACACTCTTTTATAATGGCTTGAAATCAAAATTGAGATTTGTCAAGATCATCAAAATAAGGATCTTGCATTGCTTTTTTGGCTGAGATTCTCTTTGATGGCTTCAAAATCAACATTTATTGCAAGGAGAGACCAATCAATTTTTACTAGTTTAGTTATAGATAGGAAAAGTAAAAGAATAAAAAGAAACAACTCATGTTCAAAATGGAAATGAAATGAAAATAGATGGAAGGAACTTACATATAGGCATGGCAGTCTGTCAGCTTAGTCACTCCTGCTCATACATCTTCACTATGAGTTCCAAGATACCTATTGCACACAACACCTCTCGTGAATCTAGAATATCTTGAAATTCGAGATGCTCCTATAATTTCTACATCATAGGTACTCACGATAAGGTTAACTTCAAATGAATAACTTGAAATTCCCTCACCAAGCTTCACACACACTTTTGTAATGGCTGAAAATCATAATTGAGATTTGGATTCATAATCAAAATAAGGATGTTGCATTTCTTTTATGCCTAAGATTCTCTTGGATGGCTCATAAATCTGCATTTTTTGCAAGGGGACACCATTCAATGTTTACTAGGTTACTTACAGATATGCAAAGTAAAATAAGACATGATAGCATTGGCATCAAACAAATTAACGTGGATACAAGTATAAATTAATAAGAACCATTGTGCATATAATTACAAATTAATCCAATGAACCATCTGTATCTGCTCTACTCTTTATTGTGTCAAGTATTGCCTCATGGTCAGACTCATGGACCTTCCACAAGGTCTTGTTCAAAGGTCTACCCCCATATTTTCTCAAATGAACATTAGATGCCACAACAAGGTTTGAGTAATGAAGAATCTTACGATGCGTGTCAAAGTCCTCAAACAACCAATGTTTAACACTCTTATGTGGGTACCTCCTAAGCCATGTTCCGGTGACAACAACTGAGGCTATAAGGTATTTGATGTTTTCTCCATCTATAACTGTGGCTTCCAATTTCTTTTTGGCCTCAACACAGTGACACAAGTAATAGTCCATTCCCTCTTCGTTTTCTTCATCTGCAATAACTGCATAAACATTCCCTGCATTGATATGTGCATAAAATCACTCGAAATTAGTCAACATTACAAATATAGTACAAAGTAAGATAACAATATGGAATTTCAAAAACTAAGCAAGTAGATATATTACCTAGTTGAACTATATCTAATACGTGGTCAAAGTCGACTGATTTTTCCATCTGTGTTAGTTCTAATGCCATCAGAGGGTGATATGTGTGAAGTGGGGTAAGATAACTTATCAACCATTTGTCAACCCACTCCCCTAACTCACAATAATTACAGGCTTGCATTGTACATGATGAAAAAAAGCATGCCATCTTACGTGTATCGATACTCCATGAACCTACATTTGAGCTAAGGAAAGAGTGTAGCTCATTCGATCCTGTTACTGTACAAAAATACTCATATGGTGCAATGTTAGTATCATCCATCAACCAAAAAAATCTATGAATTGAAGATGTACCTTCATTACCTGGACCCATTGAAGCATTACACCACTCGATGATTGAACTTGCATCTTTCAACTTTGCACTATCTTTATACTTTAACTCTTCTCATGCTAATTCTCTTTTCATGCATGCTCCTACACCATCATGCTCCCCCTTTCCATGCCCGACATCGCAAAATTTCCACATATTTTGAACACCTATAGTGAGATGCATCATGCACAACCAGTAGAGCATGCGCGTGTTCTTGAACTGTGCTACACAGTTATCCGACCAGATTATATGCTGACCGTATGCTATGCCCCTCCAAGCCAAATCACTATAGAACATTTGGAAGAAAACTTTCACAAACTCTGGAGAATGTGTGCAATCATCACTAATATAAAAGTGATACTCCTTGAATACCTTCCTTTGGTCCTCTATACTATCAGCTACATGAATGAATGCTATGTGCACAAATATCGAAACTTGTGTGGAGTTGTAATACTGTGACTACACCTCACACTGTGGCTGTAGAGTGTAGTTCTCTACAAAGTCAACCATTGATACTATGCTACTAATTGGAAAGGTGTCCTTGCATAGCTTGAATTGCATGTCCAGCCATCGGGCTCTATGGGTATGCCTTGCATACTCAAACACTAGATTCTCACAAAACATGGACATAAACTGATACGCTGGAATCTTCTCAATAACCAAATCACAACTTTTTTCTTGAGACCCATCTTTTGTAGCATATGCCACTGTTTTATACTTCCTGAAGTCTACTAGTTTATGCTCCACCTCATCTGTGCTTTCCATATGTTGACATACTTGCATTCGTTGCAAGCCACCACAACGCTCACATGAACCATCCAAGTATGTTATCCTGTAGAATATTTGGCCATCCTCTATTTGACATAAATTTTTTGATAAGAACTCTCTTGAAGATTTTGGTGGGGCTTCTATGCCACAATCCTGCAAAACATCATTAGTATGCAAATCTAAACATATAGAACGATAAACATCATAATGGTTAGTGAATTCAATATGTAGTCTACAACAACAAGTAGTGCATGTGTGATTTATCTTAACATAAAAAGGTTTAAGCATTTCAAAGAATCTTTGAGAAATACTAATTTGAGGATAAGCATTTTTAAATTTATGAAAAAATTGGGTTTGAGTCATATCCAAAAAATGTTGTGCATGTGGCTCACAATTCCGACTACCGATTCTCCTTCTTACGACATCCCTTTGATTCAGAGATGGCCTTGTATTATTCTTTTGATAATATTCAATTAGTGTTCTCAATGATTCAACAACTTTTCTATCTTTATGTGGCAGTCTTCCCAAGAATGCCCATAATTCATTTGAATCAGTGCCCTCAATTCTTTTCTTCCTTTGAACGACTCTTGATAAATTTTTTCTACTAATTTCCATTTGTTCACTTGTCTTTTTGATGAGACGAGATCTCTTTGTTTGATATCTTACCAAAGTTGATATAATGACATGTCGGGTGACATTACTATCCTTTAAGCATGAGGTCTTACCCACACTCTCATAAGCATCCATTAGATTCTTCACAATAGTGTTTTCACTTGATGCATTCAATGTTCTCAACCCAAGAGTCTTAATAATGTTTCTGTACTTTAAATCCCACATCATTTGAACAAATAGTTGACATCTTCCAGTATCATTTAGCCTTTCAAAGAACATTTGCCAAATCTTATCAGCATATCTTCTACAAGTGCATTCTAGAATCTTACCTTTAATGTGATGCAAAATATCCTCATCAATATTACTCAAAAACTTTGGTTTTCTACGCAAAATTCTAGGTGGTGTTCTCTTAGGTACATACATCTCAACATTAGCAATTTCATCAATATTTAATTGAGGTGGGCTAGATTGCGTACCTTCGATTGGGGGTGGAATATAATACATACCTTGAGGTTCATGTGGGGATGATGGAATACCTTGTTCATCAAATCCGAGTGATGATGTACTCTCAACTTCAGATGCGGTGGATGGTGTCCAACCATACTCACTTGTGGTAGATGGTGTCCCTCCATATTTGCTTGTGCTTAATGGTGTCCCTTCGTATTCACTTGTAGTAGAGGGTGTGTCTCCAACTACAGTATCTTCATCTCCCTTGGCATGACTCTTTCACATTCGTGCCCTTTGTGGTATCAATTTCTTTTCTCTTTTTGACAGTTGAGGTTCCTCTTCATCTGTCTTGTTTTCGTCAATCATTCCCAATTTCTGTTTTTCATGATATTCCCTCATCCATTTTTTCTCTTTATCCCTAAAGGCCTGGAGTTGATCATCTGTTAGTTTTTTCCTTTTAACAGTTCATTTCTTTGACATGACGAATAATTTTACTTGTGCAAAAAGTGCTAAGTCAAGTCAAATTAACTAATAGTGAAGGGTTGTAAAAGTCTATTAAAGAGGGAGACCAACTGTCACCTCTTTCAAATGTTAGTTTTCGAAGATAAAGTGGTTTGTTTTTGAGTATGATATTGTGAAGGATGGAATCAATTTCAAGCTAACCCCATTGGAGGGAGATGATAGGGAACAAAAAAAAATGGCAAGGATAGTGATGATGGGAAGGAAGGAGTTCCTCAAGCATTAGGAAGATAAACATGGTGAAGGTGCAGCTACTTACACAAAGAAAAGAGTTGAGGTAGAAAAAGTAGACAAAGGAGTAATGTTAGAAAGGACAAAGGATGGAGAAATAGTGATAAGGGAAAGGGAATCCTTTATAGAAGATCTAGACATGTTTGCAAAGCAGGTTGGAGACAAGAAAATGATTGATTTCAGTCAAGAAAAGGCAGGAACAGGTGTAGGATAGTCTAATACTATCAAAACAGAGGTATGTAGACCTGATGAAAAGAAATGTGAGGTGAAGAACCTTGGGGAAGAGACCCTAATGCAAGGAAAAGGCAAGATAAGTGGAGAAAAGATGGAGAAGAGGCGAGAATCACCTAGTAAGGTCATGGTGGAAGAGATGGATTGTCTAATGAAAGGGCAAGATGGAAAGCAACAAACTGATGAAAAAGAAGATGGAAGACCACATGACGAGAAGGTCTTAGAGGAAAAGGGAAAGAAGGCAGAGGTAAAAGAGTGTGGATGGATTGAGGAAAGCCATGAAGGGCTTGTCAAGAATAAATAAATTATGATAGGGGCAGTGTTATGTCCCCTGCAGATAAAGAGAGAAAAGGAGTAGACAAGCATTGTAGAAAAAAGGACATTTGAATCAAAAGATACAGAGGTAAAGGGAGATTTGATTCAAAGTCTAGATGCAAAGAACCCATGTAGGGGGCAAGAAAAAGAAGAAAATAATTTTTTTTTGATGCAGGTCATAAAAATGGAAGTTGCAAAGAGCCTAGATAAAAGGCCAGTGGAAGAATGTATGATAGTTGAGGATAAAGATAAGTGCATGGAAAGCATGGTAGATGCAGTAAGTGGTCCACTAAAGGGAAAAGAAGATAAAGAGCCTAAAAATATAGTGTTGGAAAATAGTTCTGTGGAGGATAAGAGATCAGAGGATGTGATGCATCAAGTGGAATGGAAAAAAGCAAAGGAAAGGTCTGAGACAAAGTTTGTAGAAGGTGCAGTCACCATAAAAGGTGAAATTGAAAATACGTGTTTGAATGACTCAAAGATGGAAGAAACTAAGGAAGAGATGTTGATAAAGTTTGGACAAGTGAAGGCTAGATGAAAGGTGAGAGTGGGATCTCCAAATGAAATGGAGAAGAAAGCAAAATATGAGGCTAGGATAGTGGATGGTCCTAGATGGGTAAGAGTACTGATGTGGAAATTGTATGTAGTTGTGGCAATGGTTCCTAGATGGGAGAACTTGAAGCAAATGGTGAAGAGGATGGATAAGAGGAAAAGAGTTAAGGGAGTGCTTTATTACTTCCTTGTTTTGATGATCATGTTGATGGAAGTGAAGCTAAGGGTGAAAATAAAAGAAGGACAGAGAGTGGACTGTTTGGAAGTAAGTGACACCATGGAACAAGTTAGGAGAAATTGGATGCAACCATGGATGAGAGGAAAAAGCAGGAAGGTGCAGGTTCAAGGTGATCAGTCAAGAGAGGAATTTTTTTGGAAGGACAAGGCCAAACCTAAGGCAATGATGAAGGAAAGAGGGAGCAATGGTAGGAACAAGGAGGATAATCAGAGATTTGTTGCAGGTCAAGGTGTTGCAAAATTACAAGAGACTTGGAAAGCTTTCATGGCCGGATGTATGGTGTAGGAGCACCAAGGACAGCTAGGACCATTAGGTGGTCAAGTGATGAATTTTTTCTTTGTAATCAAAAGTGTGATGTAATAAGGTCTCAAAAGACCATTAGGAAGTGTTTTGAGTCATGTTAGGTTGATAGGTTTATGAAGTTGCCATGTCTTGGCAAATGTTGTTAATATGATGGAATAAAGCCTTCAATGGCATAAACATGAAAATAAATATAAGATGGAAATGTAAAGGTCAAAGTAGTGTGATGAGGCCATCATAAGGCCATCAGAATAGGTTGAAAGTCGGTTTTAGTGTCAAAAAGTGAAAAATTTGCAAAAAAGGAAAAAAATACAAAGTTGCACTAAAAAGGGAATTGAAAGGTCAAGTTAGTAAAGGGAAGTTGTAAGGTAGTTTTAGGCAGTTTTCAAGGTTGGAGTGCCTTTAAAAAAGGCCATGTAAATGTTGGAGGGAGGTTGGCATGATTCCATTTGAAAATTTGAATGAAATCTTTTGCTGCTTCCACGTTTTTCCCTATTTTTCTGAACTTTGTTGGCAATAAACAGTCCATACAGTGAATATTGTGGCATGAAATGAATTTTGAATGATAGTGGAGTGAGTCTACTATTATTTCCATCAGATTGGAGGCTTAACCATTTAGTTTTGTGGGTTTTAGAGTAGATTTTCAAAGACTGCCTGTGTAACTCAACAATTAAGGGTTTGAGAGTACAAAGAATGCAAGCTTGATCCATTCCACCTTTTGTAGGTATTGCAACTCAGTGGAATGGATCATAATAGGTAGGGTTAAATATTTGGGGGTCTATTTTGTGTAGGTGTGTTCATTTGAGTGAGTAGGAGTGATGCCTAGGGTTGGACAAGTCAATTTTCCTTGTGAATTTGAAGGCTAGATGGTGGGGTTTGTCAAAATGATGAAGAACTTGTTGATATAATGAACTTTTAAGTTTGTGCAGGGTATTTGGAAGGTGTTTGATGATTTGTGGGGGTCTGGAAAGGCTTTGGAATATGAATTTCAATAAACCCTTGGGTTTTAGCATGTAAAAGGAGGGTTTGCTGAGACAACAATTTAGAATGTTTGTGTCTAGGAATTAACCATGGATTTTGTTGTTTTAGAACATATCAATTAACTACCCATTGGTTTGGAGTAAAAATAGAGTCCTTAAGAGGGACCTCCTTTGTAAATTGGGGCTAATCTAGTAGCCTTTGGGTAGGGTAACCTATTGAAAGTCCATACTGTTGCAAGGGAACCTTATGTGATTTGTTGGGAATTTCACTTGGGGTCTAAGTGGATGCTAAATGGATGATGTGTTGGACCTTTTATGGCCTTCTCTAAAAGATAGGTCCATTGGATGAATTTTGAGACCTAGAAAGCAAAGGATATTGTTTTGGGCAGTTTGGGAGAATGAAGTTTTGAAGGTTGTTTCTTTGCATGCATTTGATCAAATTGGGTTGGTTGTTGTGTTGCTCCACCTTGTCTACATTAGTATTTGATATGTTGAATAACTCTAAAATGGGTGCTTGAATCCATGTTTTATTTCTCAGGTGTTTTGGAAAGATTTAGACAAAAGGCTGAAAAAGAAAGTCAATTTTGTTAAATTTAACAAAATGCCTCAAAGAGATGTGGTTTAAAAATGTAATAGGAAAGTGTATAGAATTGTGTAATTTAAAATGCCCATTAACAACCTAAGGTTGTAACATGACAAACAAACAATTTGATCAACATGGAATAAACAAAACAACAAAAATGAAAGCAAGCCATAATAGAATGAAAGAAAATGTACAAATAATTCACATACCTAAAAAACCAAAGTTTCAAATGGAGGAGTTCTACCCAATTATGTAACCTTTGCTTCTTCTTTCCTCAAATTCCTCAAAAAATTGACTTTTTCAAAAGCTTGTTCCCCTCCAAACTTCAATTGTTTATCAGTTATCACTGTAATTCAAACTTGAATTCATATTATACGCCTTTCAACGTGAAAAATCTTCTATTTCATGCAAAGGTGATGGAAATATCATGAAAAAGGTGGTGGAATCTAAAAATCATGCATGCACACTTCACTCAATCACCAAAAAGTTACTTTTTGTTGGAGCACGTGCAGAACTAGGAGAATATGCAGAATGTGGGCCAACATCATGGGTATATTGTGTTTTTTTACCATTTTTAGTGCAATACAGAATGTGCTCGCGTTATAACGCAAGCACGTTATTTTCTTGCTAAATGGAAATCTCTCTATTTATTAATAACGCGCTCGCATTATAATAAAATTAGTTTTTTTTAAGATTTATAGCATAGACCCACTCCCACCCTATCTCCCACACTGTTTCACTCTATCCCACCCTATCTCCCACTTAACCACTCTCTCCAACTCTTTCCCACCCTCTCCTACACTCTCTGACTCTCTCCGACTCTCTCCCACCATCTCCCACCCTCTCTCCCACTGTCCCACTCTCTCCCACCCTCTCTCCACTCTCCCAGTCTCTCCAACTCTCTCCCACCCTCTCCCATGCTCTCTGACTCTCTTTGACTCTCCCACCCTCTCTCCCACTCTCTCACCTCTCCCTTCTCTATCCCACCATCTACCTCTAGCCCCTCCTCCTATCCACTCTCAAATAACTCTCTTCACCTTCTCCCCTCTCTCACCCTCTTCCACCCTCTCTCCCAATCTCTCCAACCCTCTCCCACCTTCTCCCACTCTCTCCCACCCACTCTCCCACTCTCTCCTACTCTCTCCTACCCTCTCACACCCTCATCCA
>VDFB02358134.1:203890486-203948619 GCA_007258455.2 Sequoia sempervirens
CACTCTCTCCCATGCCCTCACACCCTAACCCTCTCCCACTCTCTCATATCAACCACCCTCTCCCACCCTCTCCCACACTCTCCAACTCTCTCCCACTCTCTTCCACTCTCTCCTCCCTCCCTTCCACCCTATCTCCCACTCTCCCACACTCTCTCACACTCTCTCCCACTCTCTCTCCCACTCTCTACTACCCTCTCCCACTTTCCCACTCCCTCTCCCACTCTCCCAATCTCTCGCACCCTCTCTCGCACCCTCTCTCCCACCCTCCCACACTCTCTCTGACTCTCACCCTCTCTCACCCTCTCTCAGATAAGCATAAATACATACATATAGGCATACATACATGACACACCTGTAAGGAAAATCAAATGCGGAAACAATTCTCCTAACGTCAATACCTCAGGAAAGAATGTAGATATACTTTTAGTTTTTCCAATTACAGTTCAACTAAGATGCACTATGAAATAGATAACAGAAATAGAGTATTTGACAATCACACATGAACACCAGATATACGTGGGAAAACCCTTATGGGAGAAAAACCCACCACATCAAGAGAAATCACTTTGTATTACAGTAATGGAGATTACATACAAATGCCAAACTTATCTTTCTAGTGTCATTATACATCAACATTCACCATGAACATTCTTGTTCAAGAACCTTCGAGTTACAGTCTTTACAGAATATAATTCTTTTACTGATACAATCACTCAAGCATTTGTCGATCCAACCAAGTAGATTACAATCTGCAATCACAAAGTATATCCATGTTGAACTCTATCTGTAGAACTTCCTCACAAAACTATCACATCGAACCAACTACTAATGGTTCACATTCAGCTCCTATTCGTCCATGAGATGCCACATCAGAAAGTCTTACTCGATCAACAGAATTCGCACTATGTTGGCATCTCGGTGAGACACTAACTATGTCTCACCGATACCGCATATCCTTCATACCGATGTCGCCAAGAGCTACCAATATCGCCAAGATGTTCTATTGAGCTTCATGTGTTACACCGAGTCACTGAACAATTGCCCAGACCTTTCGCTTTTGCCCTGGGAGATCATAGCGAGTCACCAAAGGTTATACCAAAATCACAAGTCATATTGAGCTCTAAACGATAGTCGGCAAGACATACCGATATCGCCAAGAGGTTTCTCCAAGATCTCTATTGTCACCTTGAAGCTATCAACAGTTGCCAAGACATATGCCCTTCGTTGAGAGATCATACTGATCTCCATATGATACCCTGAAGGCTCCAACATAAAGGGCTATCGACGCATTAGCTTTTGCTAAGACATCACACCGAGCTCTAGGACTTACCCTGAAAGCTTCATCTGTCACCAAGAGTTATACCAAAGATCCCAAAGGCGTTCCTGTCGGTGAGACCTTCAACGTTCACTAAGACGTCTTCCTGGGATCTTTGAGTTACCCTGATAGCCAACCCTTGAGCCTATGTCGGTGAGACATTTATACATCGCTAAGAGTTCTTAGCAAACCCTTAGTGCTACCTCGATGATTCCAAGTGTGTCCCCATCAGCAAGACTTTAAATCTTCGCTGGGACTTCTTAGCGAGAACCCTTAGTTATCCCAAAGACCATGGTCACCAAGAGTCTCCCCGATACACGATTGAGTGGCCTATCAGCTAGAGGTCTCTCAAGCGCTAAGAGGTCATAGTGAATACACTATGTCACAGTGATAGACTCCATAGTGAAGATGTTCAGTAAGATAGAAGCTAGGTCATAGCGACCTATTCAAAACAGAATGATACAAACTACATGTTGGCCATACATGATAGATGTCATACTAACTTTTCTTTAATGGAGGTTTCAACCTATATTGTTTGAGGCACATATTTCCAACAATCTCCCACTTGATGAAGATTATACAGGCACCTCCAGAGCACAACATAATTTACTGAAAATCATGGGCACTAAGGCCCATTGAATTGGCACACCACCTAAACTTGTCTAAGCTCATTGGCTTCGTCAATGAATCTGCAACATTCTCTAAAGTATCAACTTTTTCCAAACTGACCTTTCCATCCTCCACCATATCTCGTACAAAGTGATAATGTATGTCAATATGTTTTGTCCTGGCATGTAAAGTAGGGTTCTTTGCCAAACAAATTGCACTCTGACTGTCACAGAAAATAGTTATTTCCCTTGCATCAAAACCAATGTTAGAACACAAATGTTTCAACCAAACTGCTTCTTTACAAGCATAAGTAGCTACCATGTATTCAACCTCCATAGTGGACAAAGCGACTACAGCTTGCCGCTTGCTCATCCAACTCACTGCACCACCATTCATCATGAAAATGTATCCACTGGTGGACCTCCTGCTGTCAATGTCCCCTACCCAATCAGAATCCACATATCCACAAATGCTGATAGTCCTCTATGATTCAACCAAGTTTCCATGATAACACAAAGAAAAATCTGAAGTGCCCTTCAAATATTTGAAAACTCTTTTTATAGCATCCCAATGCGTTCTTCCTGGATTATCCATAAATCGAATAAGTACTCCCACTGCTTGGTCAATGTCTGGCCTTGTACAGACCATTGCATACATGAGACTGCCAACCACACTAGCATAGGGTACATTGGTCATGTCCTCCATCTTAGTAGGATATTTTGGATAGTCCTCAATAGATAGCTTTGTTCCTTGCATGACTAAAACCACTAGCTGTTTGCAATCATTCATACAAAATCTCTCAAGAACAATCCTGACATACTTACTCTGACTGAGCCAAAGCTTTCTATTCTTCCTGTCCTTGGTTATCTCCATCCCTAGAATATACCTTGCTGCACCAAGATCCTTCATTTCAAACTTAGCAAACAACTGAGACTTAAGATAAAAAATCATTAGCTTGCTATTTCCTATGAACAACATATCATCAACATAAAGAGCAATAACAAGAACTCGATCACTTTCAGCTTTATAATATACGCAGTGATCAGATTTTGATCTTACAAATCCCAAAGACAATACAAAAGTATCAAATTTCCGGTACCACAATCTAGGTGACTGCTTTAACCCATACATAGACTTCTTTAATTTACATACCAGTTTTTCTTTACCTTTCTCAACAAAGTGCTCAAGCTGGGACATATAGATTTCTTCTTCAAGATCACCATGAAGAAATGTTGTCTTCACATCCATCTGTTCTACCTCTAAGTCATATGCTGCTGCAAGTGACAAAAGAAATCTAATAGATGTCAGCTTTGCTACAAGAGAAAATATTTCCCCATAATCGATTCCCTCTACCTGGGAATAACCCTTTGCAACCAGTCTTGCCTTATACTTTTCTACACTAACATCCAGACCAATCTTTTTCTTAAATACCCATTTGCAGCCCACAGGTTTTCTGCCTTTAGGGAAGGGCACCAAACTCTAGGTTTCATTCTTATCTAAAGATGCCATCTCTTCTTCCATGGCTTCCAACCAAGAATCTAAATCAGACATTTTAAATGCCTCTTTCACAATCCTAGGCTCATCAGTACTAGAAATCAAAGCATAGGCACAAGTAGAATCAACCAATGAGAACCCATACCTATCTGGTTGTTTTCTTTCATGGGTTGACCTCACTTGTTGAGGCTGAGGTTCTTATTCTTCAGAACTTTCAGAACTACTTGATCTCTCCTCAGTTTCAGGTACATTTTGAATTTCCAATTCCTCTTTCTCTGGTGTAGGAGGAATTAATGCTACATCCTTATTGTTATCTAACTTTGTCTCTGACTGGAGATCCAAAGTGGAAGGTTTCAACTCATGAAAGATTACACTTCTGTTGTATACAACCTTCTTTGTATCAGGATTCCAAAGCTTGTATCTTTTTATGATAGTGCTATAGCAAATAAAAATACATTTGACAGCCTTGTTCTCCAATTTAGATATTTTCACATCCGGAACATGAGCATATGCCTCACAGCCAAAAACATGAACATGTCTAAGTGAGGACTTCTTACCAAACCATGCTTCCAAAGGTGTTTTCTCAACAAGAGTAGAATTTGGAGAATGATTAATTAGATAACATGCAGTAGATACAGCCTCAACCCAGAACTTCTCCTCCAAGCCAACACTACTGAGCATACTTCGTGCTCTCTCCATCACTATCCTATTGAACCTTTCTGCAACTCCATTCTACTATGGAGTATAAGGTGTAGTCTTGTATCTTTTAATTCCATGGTCTTTGCAGTATCTTTCAAATTCATCAGAACAAAATTCATCGCCATTATTAGTCCTTAAGCATTTTATTTTTCTACCAGCCTAATTTTCAACAAGGTTCTTAAATTCCTTAAATCGACTAAACACTTCTGATTTACTTTTCAAAAAGTAAACAAATGCTTTTCTTGAATAATCATCAATGAACGACACATAGTATCTTGATTTAGACAAAGAAGGAACATCTACTGGACCAAACACATCCAAATGAATATA
Organism: Sequoia sempervirens; assembly: GCA_007258455.2. Classification (NCBI taxonomy): domain Eukaryota; kingdom Viridiplantae; phylum Streptophyta; class Pinopsida; order Cupressales; family Cupressaceae; genus Sequoia; species Sequoia sempervirens. The sequence goes on from VDFB02358134.1 coordinate 203,894,934, forward strand.
ATCTAACAAACCAGAAGATTTATGAGGACTGGAGTAAAATGAAACACGGTGCTGCTTTCCATATATAGAGTGTTCACAGAATTCAAATTCAAGATTACAATCTTCAAGCCCCTCAACCAGGTTTTTATTCTTCAAGGTTTTTAAACCTTTTTCTCCTATGTGGCCTAACCTATGATGCCAAAGCATTGTCTTCTCTGCAAGAAGTTTTACTTCCATAGAGTTTACATAATTAAGGATATTTCCCTCTTTACCTCCATGAGCCACTTTCAGTGACTTTCCAGAGACACTAGTGCATTGAACAACCTGTGCATCCAGCTTGTACAGGGTACAAATTCGAGCACCTCTAGCCAGCACCATTGAACCTCTAGTCATCTTGCAACCAATTCTAGAGAAGGTAACTTGCACTCCGATATCATTTAGCATACTTATAGAAAGTAGGTTTCAAGCCAGACCTGGTATATGCATTACATTATTGATTCCCTTCACTCTGCCATTAGGGAATTGTTTTCTGACTCTTCCAAGGCCAACAATCTCTAAAGTTGAATCACTTGCCAAGTACACCTTTCCACCATTGTATTCTTCATACTTTGTGAACCATTCTCTGTGAGATGTCATGTGGAAAGATGCTCCAGAATCAATCAGCTAGACATCATCTGATGCTTGAGTAGCCAAGGCTGCAATGAAGGCGTCACCATCACTATTATAAGAACCATTATCAGAAGAGCCCTTCTTCTTCTTTTTCTCCTCTTTACAATCCTTTCAGACATGACTAGGTTGCCCATAGTTCTAGCACTTCACCTTGGACTTCTTGCTAGGAGACTTTGATCTCCCCTCTGATTTCAATTTGGACTTCTTGTCCTTCTTCTTTCCTTTCTCTTTCGGTCTTCCTCTGACAGCAAGAGCTTCCTTTGCCATCTCAAAAGATTTCCTTCTCATCTCTTCTGACAGCAAAGATGCAACATCTTCCATCTTGAAACTGGATGTTGTACTCCCAATCGCCATCACTAGATGATCCCATGAGTCTAGCAAAGAACACAATAGAAGCATACAACGATCCTCTTCTTCAGTCTTCACACCAACATATGTTAATTGAGAAATTAGCATATTAAATGCATTCAAATGATTAGCCACAAACCCTCCTTCCTGCATTCTCAAAGAATACAACTTCTTCCTTAGGAACAGTTTATTCACCAAGGAATTCCCCTGATAAATAGATGCCAGTCTCTTCCACAAAGAAGAGGCAGTCTTCTCCTCATGCACATTCAAAAGCACTAAGTTTGCCAAATAGAGCCTTATCAGCCCCTTAGAATTCCTATCTGCAAGGTCCCAATCTTCTTGCTTCATGCCTATAGGTTTAGTTCTAGACACTACAAGCCATAGATCACGATCAACTAGAAGATCCTCCATCTTGAGTTTCCACAACTCAAAGTTACTGCCATTGAACTTCTCTATTTCAAACTTTCCAGATGTACTAGCCATCTCAACCTATAATAAGAAAAAAAACAATTTTCTACAAGACTCCCATTGAATAGAATTGACTCAAAAAACCCAACATACCCACAAGGATAACACAACTGGCCAGGATCTGATACCACTTGTAAGGAAAATCAGATGTGGAAACAATTCTCCTAACGCCAATACCTTAGGAAAGAATGTAGATATACTTTTAATTTTTCCAATTACAGTTCAACTAAGATGCACTATGAAACAGATAATAGAAACAGAGTATTTGACAATCACACATGAACACCAGATATACGTGGGAAAGCCCTTACGTGAGAAAAAACCACCACACTAAGAGAAATCACTTTATATTACAGTAATGGAGATTACATACAAATGCCAGACTTATCTTTCTGGTGTCATTATACAGCACCATTCACCATGAACATTCTTGTACAGGAACCTTCGAGTTATAGTCTTTACAAAATAAAATTCTTTTACTGATACAATCACTCAACCATTTGTTGATCGAACCAACCGGATTACAATTTGCAATCACAGAGTATATCCATGTCAAACTCTATCTGTAGAACTTCCTCACAGAACTGTCACACCGAACCAACTGCTAACGGTTCACATTCGGGTCCTCCTATTTGTCCATGAGATGCCACATTAGAAATTCTTACTCAGTCAATAGAAATCGCACTGTGTTGGCATCTCGGTGAGACACTAATAGTGTCTCGCCGATGCCGCATATCCTTCATACCGATGTTGCCAAGAGTTACCAATATCGCCAAGACGTTCTATCGAGCTTCATGTGTTACATCGAGTCACTAAACAGTTGCCCAAACCTATCACTTTTGCCAGGAGATCATAGCGAGTAACCAAAGGTTATACCGAAGTCACAAGTCATATCAAGTTCCAAAGGATAGTCGGCAAGAAATACCAATATCACCAAGAGGTTTCTTCGAGATCTCTCTTGTCACCTCGAAGCTATCAACAGTCACCAAGACATACGCCCTTCGCTGAGAGATCATACCGATCTCCATATGTTACCCCGAAGGCTCCAACATAAAGCGCTGTTGGTGAGACATTAGATTTAGCTAAGACATCACACCGAAAGCTTCATCCATTGCCAAGAGTTATACCAAAGATCCCAAAGGTGTTCCTGTTGGTGAGACCTTCAACATTCGCTGAGATGTCTTCCCAGGATCTTTGAGTTACCCTGATAGCCAACCCTTGAGCCTCCGTCGGTGAGACATTTATACATCGCTAAGAGTTCTTAGCGAACCCTTAGTGCTACCTCGATGATTTCAAGTGTGTCCCCATCAGCAAGACTTTAACTCTTCGCTGGGACTTCTTAGCGAGAACCCTTAGTTATCCCAAAGACCATGGTCGCCAAGAGTCTCCTCGATACACCATTGAATGGCCTATCGGCCAGAGGTCTCCCAAGCACTAAGAGGTCATAGCGAATACACTATGTCACAATGATACACTCAATAGTGAAGACGTTCGGCAAGACAGAAGCTAGGTCATAGCGACCTGTTCAAAACATAATAATACAAGCTACTTGTCGGCCAGACATGATAGATGTCATACCGACTTTGCTCTAATGGAGGTTTTAGCCTGTATTGTTTGAGGAACATATTTCCAACAACACCAACATACATATACATACAAACATATGAACAAACATTAAAAAAAATGGCATTTAACTAAAGGAAGAAATAACACGAGCACATTATGTGTTGCTAGATATGTTCCCCAGAAAAGCAAAAAATGTGAAAACTAATACATAATGTGAGCGTGTTATAACGCGTTCGTTATACGTGCTCACGTTATACTTTGCTTTGGGAATCCCTGAGCCTTAGCTTTGGTATTTTCCTTGGAATACCAACCCAAAGGCTTGGAGGGCATTCCCAATGACCAGAGACTTGTTTTTTGCAAATTCTTCAATTTTTCACATAATCGGGTTCGTGCTCACCGTTAGGATTGCATCTGGTTCAATATCGACAAAATAAAACACATGGGTAATGTTAAGTTATCTCTTAGCTTACCAACGATTTAGTTTTTTTCACTTTTTGACAATGTCAGGCCTTTCATCCATAATTTATTTTGTTTGTATGTCTATTTTTTGTCAAAAAGCAGTGTTTGGTTTTTTTTAGTTATAAATTAACCGTTTATCGAAATTTCAAATAAATTAAATTTTTAGAAACTAGACTCTATTCTACAAATTTAAAAAAATAAAAATTTAAAAAAATCTATTAATTTCCAAAATTTGTAGGGGTAGCATGACCAAAATTCTACTTTTTAGGAAGTTCCCACTTAGAAAATTAGTAAAAAATCAAATATTCATTAAAAAATTATCAGAAAAATTGTGCATCAACTAGATGCTGTTAGCTAACTTCTGACTATAGTGATTTTAAAAATACTAAAAAAAAGTTCACCATGCTCAGGTTGTACAAGAGTTGCTATGTTATGTTTTTCTGACAAAAACAACACCAATTTGTGTACACCCCTCTTTTGAACCCCTTAATCTCAACCATTTTCAAAATAAATTAGTAGTTTAGAAAGTAGACTCGAAGCACTTCGATCCTTGTTTTTGTTCCATCTCAAAATTTTGAGTGTAACTATCCTCAATTTCACATCCAAGGTCAGCATTTCTTGATTTCAGAAAAAAAGTGGCCACTTAAGCCCCCTTTCTGGGAACCATCTTGGTGCACTTATCCAAATATGGAAAATATTAAAATATAATTTAATTAATTAATCTTATGATAGAGCCTAGAATGTTAAAATGCTTGTAAGTGAAAAAATAGGACAGTGAATACATCATCTGGGAAATCATACCGCATCTTGGCGAAAAGGACTTCTAGAGCATAATATTGTAAATATAAGATCTAAACTAATGGTATCATGGATGGACCACATCCCATATCATGGATATATGAATGACAAAAGGTAGAAGAAGAGAAGAATAGGAGATAATATATATAATAGACAAATATATATATATATATATATATATATATATATGTGGAAGGATAAATGTGTAGAGATTAGATGAGCTAAAAACAAGAGTGTATAGGAGAATACATTACATTGTACCAATTTTGATCTTATTAATAGAATGGATACCATATTTCTATCTATATGATGTTGTCTATTATTCTATGGATGCATAATTAGATACGTCTATGTTTGATTGTGTTGGTGTTCATCTTTATATTACTAAGTCTGGGTTATAAACTACAACACAAAAATATACTTGGGGCTTAGAACTTTGGTATGTGTTTCCCAAGATTTCTTGCTAACATTGGTTCCATTGTCAAGACCTTGGTTAGGTGAGTATCAAGAACAAAGTACCTAGAAATTTTTGAAATTAGAAACTAGAGAGGAAAGATAATCCAATGAAAAGGAAGGTAATTAATAAAAATATGAAAATATTCAAAATAACATCTTCTTGGCACTTACCTCGTGAGAGGTGGTTAGGCACCAAGGGGATGGAGAATGGAAAGGGGAAGGATTCTGAAAGGGATCTCTGAAAATATGTGACTCCTAAGAGAAGGGATACCAAATAACTACCATGGGAAATGATAAAAGGATTAATGAAACTCCAAATAAAGTTCACCCATGGAAAAATGAGATAAAACAACCACAAGAAAGATTAGAGAAAAAATTGGGTTTGTAAGAAAAGTAAACATGGCTAGTCCAAATGGAGAAGAGAAAAAACAATGACAAAGGATTGAAAGAGAGGAAAGAATTTGTAGAAGAACAAAAATAATGGACACAATGAGGAGTGAGCATGCCAATAAGGGTGCTACTAAGAATGCCAAAGGGGGTGCTACCAAGGAAAAAGGAAAAGAAGATAGGAGAATTGGGAAACTCCACAAAGATCAAAAAATTATTGGGAAAAATTAGGACAACTGATAACTAGTTTAGAGAAGAATATGAATGACTATGAAGAATCCAAAAGATTGTTACTAGGAACTTACCATAAGACATAAACTCCATTATTACCATGATTAAGTCTAGAAGTCTAACAATCAAACCAGATATTTTAGATGTTACTATCAACTTGAATGATAAATTTGTGGGACTTCTAAAGACTCCAAAGAAGACCTATCTATTCAAGAAATTTTCTTATAAGAATTAGTCAATAAAAGTATAAGGAAATTACAAGAAGAAGAGAAAAAAAAAAGTGGAGAGAATAGATTGAACTTGGGAAAAAAATTATATTTACAATCAAGTAAAATGACACTAATAAATAAGAAAATGAAAAGATATTTTGAAGAGTCACAAATCCCTGACCAGGGTCCATCCCCTTAGCCATATAAGAGTTAAATAATTCTAAGAGAAGAGATACTGGACAAGATAAGAAATCAAGAAAAGAAGAAGGAAAAGAAGTAGAGTAGGAAGAAATCATAGGAAGAAAATATTTTGATATAAAAATAGCAAGAGACAAGGGCAGGGAACAAAAACCCTACTCGATTAAAAAAGTAAAGAAGGAGAAAGAAGAAAAGCTTAGTTCACCTATCCAAAAAGTTAGGAATAAAGAAAGAAAATATAAGATGAATTATTCAATAAAAATACCTCTATTTGGAAAAGATACAATAGAAGTATCCAAGCATATATTCTTATTGGAACCTTTATGGGAGAGAAACGATATTAATGAAGACAAGCAAAAACTACACAATTTTGCATCATCACTCTGGAAAGATGTTTTAGATTAGTATAAGAAGACCTACCATAAACATGGGAAAAACTCTAGGATGAAGTGAAACAAGACTTCCTCGCTAATTTTGATACTTAGGACATCCCCACAAAAAGCATAAGTAAGATGAGAGATCTCATACAAAGGGAAGTTGAACCCATAAAAAAAATGATAAAATAATCAAGGAGGTCTCCTACAAACTAGAGGGACTATTAAAGAAAAAAGGTAAAAGATATAATGGTTTATTTTTAGACTTCATAAAGACATAAGAGGAGGATTAGATGACAAGATATTCGACACCTACATAGATCTGATCACTATGGCCTACCACATTGAAGCCCAAACTTGGCATAGGATTTAAAAGGATGATGTGAAGGAAAATATGGAGAAATTGTAACTTGTAGATTAGTTAACGATATAGAACTAAATATTAGCAAGAGGAGAACTAAAGAAGACCAAATTTGGTGTACATACTGTTCATGAGAAGGCCACCTCTAGAATGAATATCTAAAAGCCTAAGGAGAGATAATTGGTGTCCTATTGCATGCGGAATTAAAGATAGTTTTGATAAAAAATAATTCAATGTACTGTGGGACTTATCAAGAATGTGATATTCACCTCATAGATTGTCCTGCTAACCAATTCCAGGTCTGGAACACTCAAAATCATTTAGATCCTTGATGTCCTCTACACCATAACTACAATGAAAACATAAATTGAAACACATGCATACATCAAAGGATTGGTGAAAGGACCTCTATATAATGCAGGGTATAGACAACTTCCATGGAGGGATAAAAAGAATTCCTATGCATTACAAATGACCCATCACAAGACTATATAGGTGATAATAGAAAATCCAATTACAAAGGAGGAAGAGTACATGGTAGAAACAACCACTAGTGGACTAACACAACATGTTACAACTATGGGAATGTAGGTCATTATGCTACATAATGCTGGTTAGAAAAGAGGAGAAAATGTCCTTTCTGTGGAGATGATTCACATGATATATTTATGTGTGATAAGGCTCAACAATATTATATCAAAATACCCCACATTCGAGAAGTGATGAATTACAAGACAATAAAGGGGCTAGAGTGATTAAAAGAGTATTGTATGGGGTCAAGGTCTGCAAAATAGTAGACAACTAGTCCTCCAACACCTCAAATGAAGACTAATTTGAAGAACAACTATTGTAGAGGAACAAAAAGAAGAAACCTAGAACAAAGAAAAACAAAGTGATAGTACACTCACTAGATAGGGGACAAATACTAGAAAGGATAAAAGGTAAGGTGAATAAATCAATGAAGAATCAAAACTATAAGATGAAGAAGAGTATGACCACTTTCGACCAAATAAAAATCAACATGACCAAATAGTGGAGAAAACAAGGGAACACATTATTCAACAAGAGAAGGATGAAATTGCATGTTTTTTAGAGGAAGAGGTAAGGATGCTAAAAAGTCTATCCTCATTGGCTCAACAAAAAGATCTGGTAGTAAAATTAAAACAATTTGGGAAGTATTGGAATAAATAGAAACAACAACAAATATATCATATTGCTAAAGACCAAAATTGGAAAAATGGTCATCTACTAATTATCACAAACCTAAACGACAATAAAGTTAAACATGTGATGATTGATTTAGATGCAAACCTCAACATAATTTTGACAACTACTTGGGAGAGGTTGGGAAGACCTAAAATTATTAGAACACCTCTGAACATAAGTCTAGCTGATGGTTCTGGTATGGAGACATTAGGCATATGGAGGAACACAAAAGTAAACATAAAAGGGATCAAACAAATAGTTTACTTTGAAGTTGTGGAGATGAAGGAGCCCTTCAACACATTTAGAGAATTTATTGGGTTGAAATGGTTTGTGAATTATAATGGAATAATAGAATCTAGAAAATAAGAGATTTCCTTAGCAGATGACAACATAATAGTCCAAATTCCATTAAGAGAAAACAAAAACCACAAAGGAGAGAGGAAAGTAGGCCTGATTTTATCCATTTCCAAGACTGACAACAATACCTTACCATGGTAAAAAAATCAATCAAAATAACTCTTTTCAGTACCATATAAGATCTAAACACTTTTGAAGAAAAATGGCTTCCAGGCATCAATGGCTTCCTAACGGTCATATTTCAGAAAGCGACAGGGTTCAGAACCCTCATGGATTTTTTTTTTTATTGAAACCAGTATCAGAGACCTAGCGGACCCACAGGTGACCTAGAAAGGTATCACGCAAATAAAAAAAATTCTCACAGAACATAGAGAAGAAGGTTTTGTTTCTCATGTCCCAATTGTGGACTAGCACCCCATCATAGGGTTTTCAATATAAATGGTCAAAAAATTGTAGATATCTATGAAAGGGGTACTCTGTATAACAAATATTTTCACAGTAAAGCTTATAAGAAAAAAATAGCCTTCTTGCAACGGTCATATTAGGAAGCAGAGGCAGATCTCAAGTCGACTAGGAACATAGGTTTAAAAGATGTGCAAACTAAAGGTAGAGGGCACTCATAATAGGAAAATAAGGTTAACAATGATTTGCAAGCTAAAAACCCACAATCTAAAAACCTTGTGGTAGCCTCGAAACCACAATATGTTTCAAAAAAAATGAGCCCTAATTTGCAAGGGAAACTAGTAGGGTTTAAAGCTCTGTCCTCCATGAATACGGGGTAGTAAAATGGTTCTCCTGCAAAGAATAAAGATCACCAAGGTGCTCCCTTCAATCCACAACCACACAATCCGAATCCCTTGCAAAAGAGCCACAATGAAGAAGCTCAAGCTCATACTATGCAAACGACTTGAAAGGAGAAAAAACAAAAAAAAGAAGAGGGGTTCAAAGAAGAAAGGAACACATAAGAAAGTTTAGAAGTGTAAGGAATCGAAGAAGGAAGAAGATCATTAAGCTATAAGACCAAGCACCAAGAGGTAATACCACGTCCCTTAGGAGATCGTGAAGTGCTCAAAATCACTTTTCCAGAAAGCATGCTATAAGCACAAATTCAATATTTAAGGGATAAAGCTATAATATCTAAGTTCTTGAACCTAAATTTTCCTTTACCACAAATAAAAGATTTGATTTATGAGGATTGGGAAGGGGTGCAACAAGTTTTTTATTTAAATTTTAAAAAGGGCATATTTGTAGTCATATTTGATAGTAAAATTAAAAAAAGAGGTAGTATTTAGAATCAAATAATGGGTTTTCCAAGGATCAGGGTTATGCATGCAACCTTGAGTCCTGTTATCTCCTGAAATCACACCCTATTGAACCTGATGTTCAACACCTCAGTGTAACATTGGAAGACCTCTTAAGATGTGGGTTTCTTATAGACATAGGTCAACCTCCGAAGAAGGTCGACTTCATTTGTGTTATCACCTAAACTACTGATTCTTTGAAGGGAAAGGGAGAAGGGGAAAGCATTAAAATAAAGATTAAAATCTAAGGTGATACACTGAATTGATGAGGAATCATGAAATGAAAACGAGATGAACATACACTGGGAAGCTTAACTTCAACCATTTCACATACTCAACACAACTTCTTTCACACTTATGCATCAATCTTAACATGCTTGATCTACATACACATCTTAGGGAGGAAAGATAAATTTCACGGCTTCAAGGCATGAATGTAGACTAATAAAACACAGCTAAAGAATTGCATAATCAAAAGAAAGATATAGAAATGAGAGCAGTACAAGCATGAACACTAGCTTCGAAGGTAAACTCTGTGTTGTATTCCAGATTCCAGTTTGAGTTAAAAAAAAACATACATTTAGTCGAGAAAGGATTGATAAAAAAAATCACTAACTCTTCAGAGTGTATAATCCGAACTAAATACAAAAAGGAAAAAAATTCCTTATATATCAAAATGTGTCAGCCCCTTAGGGATTTACAAAATATCAAGGCTCAGAAAGATTTGTCCCTTAGATCCTTTGATTGAAATTAAAATGATGCATTCGGTTGAATCCTTGCTGTCCATGTCGGTGTGAAAGATTTCCTTTAGGGGGAACTTTCTTGATCTTTCTACAACCACCGCCTTCACTTCTACTCCTCGTGTTGATCTTTGAATCTCTTCAGCTAAGTGCTTTGAATGATCCTGAGCTCATAATAGATACATGTTGCTTTTCATCCTATTTCATGTTTTCAGACTACCATGGCTCGCTTTTAGATCTTTCTGATTGATCAAGTAAACTCCACAAAGATTCTTTGGGTAGTCACAAAGATCTTATCAAGCTTGCAAAGTCATACCGAAGTTAGCTTTTTCATCACTTAGAATGTCGACAAGACACTACCGAGTCGACAAGATCTCATAGTGATGCCAAATCCTTCTACCTGGGCTCATTCTATATTGGTCGGATCCTTCTTTGGTCGGCGAGACCTCTCGCCGAACTTCCTCTTGTCTCCTTTTCCTTTTCATTTCGCCATCTCCCCGAGCTCCTCTTTAGTTGGCAAGACTCTATTGAGTCAGCAAGACGTTTTACCAAAGGAAAAACATTACCCCGAGGCCCTTCATCTTCGGCAGGAGTTGATTGATGTCACCCCGAATGGACCCCATTCTACCAAGCTCTTCATTTCTTTTGGAAAGACTCTGGAAAGTCAGGAAGAATTCATAGTGAGGTCCCCCAGTCATACCGATTCCCGCTTTAGTCACTGAGACCGCACCATGTCAGCAAGACACTATTCCGATGGCTGGAAGCTACACTGATGTCAAATGTCAATGAGACCTTCTGCTTTGTTGGATCTTTCTTCTCAAGCTAGTTCCCCTTCGTCAAGACTTAAGTTGGTCACTGGGACCTCATGGCCATGGCTTCAAATTTTGGTGATCTCCTTTATTGTCAGTGAGACATCGGCCTGTCGACCAGACCTCTCACTGGGCTCCTTATCTTTTGGCAATGAGCTACTTTTTCTTCAATTGGGGAGACATCACCATCTCAGTGAGACCTCAGGGTGAAGTATTCAACTCTTGGAGAGCTTATCTTGCTTTTGGCGAGACCTCCTCATATCGGCAAGACCTTATGCCGATGTCAAGCTCTTTCAGGGAGGTCTTTACTTTTTGGTCAGTGAGACATCACGTAGTTGCTGAGACTTCATAGCAAACTCCTCCTATCTACCCAAGCTCTCCTCTATTCACTGAGACTCCCGTTGGTCGGTGAGACATCATACGGAAGGCACTTTGCTTTGGCGAGGGTCTTTCAGTCGGCATGACTTTTCTTTATCGCCCAGACCTCACACCGAGGTCCTCTCTTTCTGCTGAGCTATTCACTTTACTGTCAATGAGACATCACCAATTCGGGGATATCTCCTATCAAATTCACAAGATTATGCCGAAGCCACATACTTCGGCGAGACTTTTGAAAGTCACTAGGATCCCATGGCGAAAGCCCCAACTCCTAGTGAGACTGGATGTTTCCTTAGTGGGGCCCCCACTTGTTTGCTTTCGTCATCAAGACCCCCTGGTCAAGGAGACATCCATTGGTTGACAAGAGGTAGTGCCGAAGGCACCCTAATTTGGTGAGGCTTCATTTCGTTCACTTTGGCAAGAGGCAAAGGTTTTCCCAAGACAATGTGGCGAAACCACTTCCTTTGGCCAAGATCCCTTCATTTGCTGAGACCTTCTAGTGAAGGGACCAACCTTTGTCGAGACCACGAGCAAGTCGGGGAGACCTACGGCGATACCTCTCACACCTCTTTGATGAGACCTTGGCTAGTCGCTGAGATATCTTGTAGAGTTTCCTCCTTTTGGCGATGACATTGTTTTTCAGTGAGACCTTAAAGTTGGGGAGATGTCTTGTCGGTAGCACCTCCCTATACTGAAGATAAACCTTCCTCATCTTGCTGAAACATCTCCCTGTCAGCAAGACCTCTTGTCGATACTTGCATCTTTTACTGAAACTTGTGGTCACCATGAGTCTCCCCAATCGATGATTGAATGGCCTATCTGTCTTGTTGCCAAAACATCCCTGGTCACCGAGACATCTTGTAGAACTCAATCCTTACGCCGATATCCTTTAGAGTCAGGGAGACCTTGTGACTTCAGCGAGACCCTTTGGTGAAGCTCGCTTGCTTTGCCGACACTGCCTGACTTCAGCGAGACTTCTTCCGATTGGTAAGACCTCCTACTGAAATCCGCACACATACACCGAAGGGATCCTGCTTTGCTTTGTCAATGAGACCCGATGCATTCGCTGAGACTTCTCTTCGAAGAAAAGAACTTCCGTCGAAATGAATATCCTTTTGTTGCTTGGACGATGATCGATGTCTTGCTGATAGGGACCTGTAGGTGAATCCCACTCGCCATGACATTCCTAGGGTCTTTGCGACTCTCTCCTTAGAAGATTTTCATGCCAAACCTGAACAAGGCAAGCTTCTTCACTGAGTTCCCTATGACCTAGCATTAGATTCATGACTTTTTCCCTAGGTCAAATGCTCCATTTGGCCTTCTCGAACCTGTTAAACACAATTTTCCTTGATTGAGCTTGAGGGTGAAAATTAGGTAACATTTCTAGCGGGCTTTGCTGGATGTTTTCCTACTAAACATGAAAAAAATTAGTCTAGGATTATCCATTGGGCATGGAGTCATTAGGAGGATAAGAAAACAAATAAAAATATCAGTTTTGAACATGGCCGCAACTCGCTTGAGATCCACAGGACACAACAGGTTTCCAGAAGAAAAACAAAACAACAAAAAATGAAAGAGAAAATACTATGCCATTACAGCACCCAGGAAATAGAAAATAATTAACCTGAAGCGTAGAAGCACTTATTGAAAACATAAACCTATACTAATATATACAAAAGAGGAACCCCATCAGACTTGAAAATAGGGCTTAAGATGTATCCCATTGACTGAGATAGGGAGTACCTCCCCTTCTGTTGTAGCCAGCTGACAAGAATTGTGCTCCTTACAGTCTTTGATAAGGAATGGACCTGTCCACATGTTATCAAACTTGATGTGATGGCCTGGCTTACTTTCAAAATATCCCATTTCAACATGAGATCTCCCACCTTGAAAACGTTTTCCGTAGCCTTCTTGTCAAATGTTCTTTTCGTTTGGAGCTGATGATACTCCAAAGCTTTCATTGCTCTGTCCCTTGATTCTTCAAGCTCCATGAGCTCTACATACCTCATAGACATGGGGTCCTGTCCCTCAAACATCTTTAACTGGTGAACAATGTCTAGAGCTGGAAGCTCCATAGATAGAGGTAATCTAGCCTCTTTGCCATAAACTAACATATATGGTGAATTACCAATAGACTTCTTAGGAGTCACTTTGTCTACCCAAAGTGCATACTTTAATTTAGTATGCCAGGTCCTTTGATTATCCTCCATTGTTCTTTTGATAATCCTAATGAGATTCTTATTTGTGCTTTCAGCTAAACCATTACCCTGAGGGTAATAATTTGAGGATTTATTCAAATGAATGCCATGTTTAACAACCCAATCAGTTAATCTTAATCCCACAAATGCAAGAGTGTTATCAGATATGATAGAGTCATGAACTCCAAATTTGGTGACTATATCTTCATAGAAGCTCAAAACTAAAGACTCCTTTGCTTCTTTCAAAGCTATTGCTTCTGTCCGACGTGTGAAATAGTCTATAGTTGTGAGCACCCACTTGTGACCGGCACTAGAAGGTGGATTTATTGGCCCAATGAAATCAATGCCCCATCTCATGAAGGGATGCTCCACTTGAATTGGATGCAGGGGCATAGCAGGCAGCTTTTCCTTTCTTGAAAATAGAGCACATTTGATACACTTTCTTGACCAGGCATATGCATCTTTGAACAAGCTGGGCCAATAGTAACTAGTTCTCATTATTTTCCAAGCAGTAGTTCTTGGGGCAAAGTACCCTTTCAATCTGATAACTATGAATACATCTTAATAGAACACCATTTAGATCCTTTTTAAAAATAAAATTATTTACTAGCACATAGGGTATGGACTGCAGTCTAAAGTATCTTCATTTAGCTCTGTTTAATCCTAATGGGCATTCACCAGTTTGTAGAAATAGGGTCATATCTTGAACCCAATTAGTTATCCCCATAGGCACATCATTTTGAGCATTCTGAAACTCATTTGAATTAGTAAGCACAACATCCTTCTCTAATTCAGTTTTACTGCTTGACCCTGTAGCAAGCTGCTCACAAAGACCTTTACCTCTAACTAGTTTGGTGATCTTAATATCTACATCATACTCCATGACCTTGTTGACCCACCCTGCTCTTTTTTCATTCAAATCTTTGTTCAACAGAAACTCCTTCACACTTGAGTGGGCCACCAGAATATGAATCTTATTGTTTAACACTAGAGGCTTAAACTTCTTTAGGCTTCTGATCACGACAAGAACATGTTTCTCAACAAAAGTGTACCTCTCCTCATAATCAGTAAGTACCTGACTAAAGAAAGCTATGGGCTGTTCTAAGTGATCACTATTTTTCTGAACTAGCATGGCAGAGATTGAACTACTGCTACCAAAAGCATACAAAAATAAGTCTTTAGAAAAATCTGGATTTACCAATGTCAGAGCTAATACCAAAGCTTCCTTGATTTCTTCAAAACCATGTTTTTCTTCTCCAGTCCAACTGAAAACTACATTCTTCTTTAACATAGCTGTCAAAGGTTGTAACAGATTTGCAACATTTGGGATGAACCTTCTTAGAAAGTTGATTTTCCCCAAAAAGCTCTGCAGACCCTTCTTGTGATTAGGTAATGGCAACTCAAGTATGGCTTTAACTCTTTCAGGGTCAATAGTAATTCCATCCTTTGATACTATATGGCCTAATAATTTCCCTTCATGAATAATGCTCTTTTTTGGATTAAGAGAGATACCAAACTCTCTGCATTTTTCAAAAACTTTCTTAAGGTGTGACAAGTGTTCATTAGCATTCTTAGAATAAACTGTGATGTCATCTAGATAAATCAGCATAATTTTATTGATCAAACTTTGAAACGCCATGTCCATGGCCCTCTAAAACATAGCACCAACATTAGATAAACCAAACTGTATCCTTTTGTATGCCATGGTGCCCCACTTAGTTGTAAAAGCAGTTTTGAACTGATCTTCCTCTTTAACCAACACTTGATTATAGCTCGAAAAACCATCTAACAAGGAAAATCTCTCAGAACCAACAACTACTTGCAAGATTTGTTCCATGGAGGGCAGTGGGTAGTGGTCTTACAAAGATGCTCGGTTAAGATCCCTAAAGTCTACACAGAGTCTTATCTCACCATTTTTCTTCCTAACTGGTACAAGGTTAGAAACCCACGAAGTATGCTTAATAGGAAAGATGATATCCCCCTCAACTAATTTGGTTAGCTCTTTAATCATTAAGGGCTCAACCTTGGGATTCAAGGGCCTTTGTTTCTACCTTACTGGATTAGCATTAGGTTCTAACTCAATTGTGTGCTAAGCAATATGGGGATCAAACCCTTTCAAATTAAAATATTCCCAAGCAAAGACATCATGAAATTCTTGGCATAAAGCAACAAAAGCTTCTTTATCTTCATGTGAACAAATTTTTCCTATCTTAAGGAGCTTACCTTTGAAAATCTCCAGTTCCTCATAATGCTCTTCTTTGATTTGCAAGCCAGCTTCACCCTTTTTAAGCTGATCATCAGTACTGAAAATAGAATCTAAGGTAACAAGGCCTTTGGGTAACTTATTTGTTTTCAGCTGTATGACTTGATCATCATACTATTGCTTAAGTTTTGCTTGATTCACCATAGAGAACTAATCTTCTTCGAGCAAGAAAGAAAGGATTTGTTCATCACTGTCAAAAACTTGCCAGTGAATGTTGTTATCAGGAATTGATGGCTTGAACACAACCTTCACATACTGCTATACCTTCTCTTTTCTAATGTCACCTAGAATATCAAATTATGCTCCAATGGCTGCAAGCTTATCATCATGCTTGTTCTGATTCCTTGGAATAGACACTAAGTTAAAGGAATCAAAATCCTCAAGCATATTCCACACTCTGTTCCTATAAGACTTTAGTGTGTTATTTTTTGCAACATTCAGGCCTCTTATTTGATTGAAAATTAACTCACTGTCCCCATATACCTTCAAGCGGGCTATTTCTCTCTTCCTTAGCCACTCAAGGCCTTGAACAAGGCCCTCATATTCAGCAGTGTTATTAGAGCATGCGAAAGAAAAATGGAAAGCAGAATAATACTTATCACCACACGAAGATACAAGCATTGCACCTCCTCCAGCGTCGTTTTTGCTTCTTGAACCATCAAAATACATTTCCCATAATTTATTTTTGCTGCTCAAACTGACTTTCTGCACTTCTCTCAAGATTTGGCATTTATGTCCTAGCTTCATGCAACACATAATTGCCTAGACCAACATCCTGAATAAGCTTATTTGGATTATCAACCACGTTCTTAGCTACCCATTAATTCAGGAGTACCTTAGGTACACTCATAGCATGTACCTCTTGTGCTGCAACAAGTTCAGTATCCTCTAAAATAATAGAATTAACATTTATAGTAGATGGCACATAAGGTTTGATGTGATCCTTGGCAAGGGACTCAAAAGTTATAGTTACCTTATTACCATACCTGGTCCTAAAAAGAATATGGGACCAATATGAAGATAAATACCCTCCAATTTTAGCCGTGAAGTCTCTAGACATGCATAGAGCAAAAAATGGAGGCAAATCTATGACCAACACATCTTGTGGGATTGAAAAATTGGGACAGGCATGTAGTGTGAGATTCAAATTTTTAATAACACTTATAGTGTTTACTGTTGTCCCATCCAATTGAAGTACTCCCTTTTCTAATGGCTGGTATTGTAAACGTAGCTGGTCTGCAATCTTTTTTGGCATTACCGAACTAATAGCCCCACTATCAACCATGCAGTTATGTACCAATTTATTCCCCACTATTAAAGAAACATGGAAAGGAGGGGACTTGACACCATTACTTTGCTATGTGGTACTATCCAAAAGTGCATTGGTTAAAACTGACTTTGTTTGGCCTAAAGAGACTTCATTTGGAGGATTCAAACTAACTGGATTTGATAAGGCTGACTATAACAAATTGATTTGACCAGGGATTGCTAATGAATCCCTCATTGAAATTGAAACATTCATCTTTTTCATACTTTCAACAATGTTGAAAGTTGCAGATATATTTACCTTTGGCTACATCTTTATAATAACATGGTCAGGTTGCACTTGAATTGCGGATGAAGCATGTAAAGGCTGCTCCTTACTAGTGTCATAAGCTTGCTACAAAGTGCGTGGTACTTGCTGATTTGATGGACCAACAACTCCCTTATTCTTATTCGTTGCTTGTTCAATCTCGAAAGCCCTCTTCTTGGCTCTAGTATTAGCAGCAACAGATGTGTCATCTTGGTTCACTCCACAATATTCTTCTCTCTTCCAATTTAGAAGAGTTGAATCATCTCTAGGCTGATCCTACTATTGTGGATACCCCTCCTTAGGAAAATCTTGCACACCTACAACACTTTGCACCATAAGAGCTTGATTGATGATGCCATTAGAGCATGTAGCTTGATTATGTGCCTGATTACATGGATAACACCACTCATAATCAACATCCAAATTGTTTTGAATAGGAACAAGCTCTTTGATAACACTAATTGGGACTGGATTGTAGGCTTGAAAAGGTCTTGTAGCAACATTTTGTCTTGAGCCTTGGTAATTTCCTTGATACTGTTGTCTATTACCTTGCTATGCTTGTTGCTAGCCTAGATTCTGCTGCTGATAAGGCCTACTATATGATTGCTACTTCTCTAAGCTTACAAGCTTGTTACCAAAAGACTGCAATAGACTTTTGATTTCTTGTAACTCATTTGGAGAACCAAAAGCAACATTTTCTTGTGTTACAACAACTGGAACAACAGCTGGTAGCATTGGTACAACTGGTAGAGGTGTGAAAGGAGGTATTTGCAAAGGAATGCTTGCATGAATTTCTAGAAATATAGGCATTGGAGGCCTAGGAGTGAGTTTACCAACTTGTATTAAGTTGTTCTCAGCTCTGATTGCTATTTTGAAAGCATTTGGAAAAGACACTCCTCCCATTGACTATATCATGACAGCTATATCGCTGTTCAGAGCCCTCAAAAAGTACAAAAAATGCATACTCTGGAGGTGGCCTCACTGTTACAAGGATTCTATCCCAAGTTCTTTGAAATCTAAAGTTGAAATCATTCATTTGTTCTTGTGGAGTCCTCTTAATTGTAGTTAATTGTTCCAATAGAGACAAGTTATCAGACCTGTCCTGAAATTGCTTATGCAACTTGTCTCCAAATTCATCCCAAGTTGCAATTGAACTGACTGGTAGGCTCCTATACCTTTGGGTAGCTCTTCCCTTCAGTGAAGCAGCTAGTAATCTCACTGCAACATCCTCTTGGGTTATTTGATGGACCCTACATAATGAAGCCACATCTCTCATGTGTTCAATTGGGGTAGTTTGATCTTCTCCCGTGAAAGTTGGCAGACTCTTCTAGGCTGCCATTGGAATGTTATTGTGCTGTGCCAAATTCAATGGGCTCCCTCCATTAAAAGCAACAAAGGGTTGATTCCTTGGAGCGGCCATTGGAGGTGGCTAAGGAGGATTTGCTGGTACTCTAAATGAAACCAAAGATGGAACATCAATGTGTGATCCCACAAATGGAGGAGTGGATTGAGTTCTTATAGAATAGATAATTGTTGTTCCACACCTTTCTGTTGCTCTGCCTTGTCTTCTTGGTGGTGACAGCTACAAATATTTGAAAGGACCTGAGCTGCTCCTTATATGTAATCTTCTCATAAACTATAGAAGGCGCTGATTCTGAAATTCTTTCTCTCTACGGAGTCGCCAAGTATGCACAATTGACTTCTGTAAAGTCTGGGACTTGCTGGTTGCATACCAAACTAGCAATTCAATCTAATTTTTGTCCCACTGGGCATGCCAAAACTATTATCTACTGAAATTGCACCCTATTGAACCTGATGTTCAACACCTCAGTGTAACATTGGAAAACCTTTTAAGATGTGGGTTTCTTACAGACAGAGGTCAACCTCCAGAGAAGGCTGACTTCCTTTGTGTTATCACCTAAACTACTAATTCTTTGAAGGGAAAGGGAGAAGGGGAAAGCATTAAAATAAAGATTAAAACATAAGGTGATACATCGAATTGATGAGGAATCATGAAATGAAAACAAGATGAACATACACTGGGAAGCTTAACTTCAACCGTTTCACATACTCAACACAACTTCTTTCACACTTCTGCAACAATCTTAATAGGCTCGATCTACATACACATCTTAGGGAGGAAATATAAATTTCACAGCTTCAAGGCATGAATGTAGACTAATAAAACATAGTTAAAGACTTGCATAATCAAAAGAGAGATACAAAAATGAGACCAGTACAAGCATGAACACTAGCTTCAAAGGTAAAATCTGTGTTGTATTCCAGATTCCAGTTTGAGTTACAAAAAATATATATTTATTCAAGAAAGGATTGATAAAAAAAATCACTAACTCTTTAGAGTGTATAATCTGAACTAACTAGAAAAAGGCAAAAGATTCCTTATATATCAAAATGTGTCGGCCCCTTAGGGCTTTACAAAATATCAGGGCTCATAAAGATATGCCCCTTAGATCCTTTGATTGAACTTAAAATGATGCATTCGGTTGAATCCTTGCTGTCCATGTCGGTGTGAAAGATTTCCTTCAGGGGGAACTTTCTTGATCTTTCTACAACCACTGCCTTCACTTCTTCTCCTCGTGTCAATCTTTGAATCTCTTCAGCCAAGTGCTTTAAATTTTCCTGAGCTTAGAACATATACACATTGATTTTCATCTTGTTTCATGTTTTTAGACTACCACGGCTCACTTTCAGATCTTTCTAATTGATCAAGTAAACTTCATGCAAATTCTTCAGGTGGTCACAGAGCTCTTATCGAGCTCACAAAGTCATACCGAAGTTAGCTTTGTCATCGCTTAGAACATCGACAATACACTACTGAGTCAGCAAGATCTCATAGTGATGCCAGATCCTTCTACCCGGGCTCATTCTGTATCAGTCGGATCCTTCTTTGGTTGGTAAGACCTCTCGCCAAGCTTCCTCTTGTCTCCTTTTCCTTTTCATTTTTCCATCTCCCCAAGCTCCTCTTCAGTCGGGAAGACTCTACCGAGTCAACAAGACATTTTACTGAAGGAAAAACGTTACCCCGAGGCCCTTCATCTTCGACAGGAGTTGATTGATGTCACCTCGAATGCACCCCATTCTACCGAGCTCTTCATTTCTTTCGGAAAGACTCTAGCAAGTCAGGAAGTCTTCATAGAGAGGTCCCCCATTCATATTGATTCCCGCTTCAGTCACTGAGACTGCACCATGTCGGCAAGACACTACTCCGACGGCTGGAAGCTACACTGATGTCAAATGTTGGGGAGACCTTCTGTTGGTCAGTGAGACGTTCTGCTTTGTTGGATCTTTCTTCCTGAGCTGGTTCCCCTTCGACAAGACTTCAGTTGGTCATTAGAACCTCATGGTGATGGATTCAACTCTTGGTGATCTCCTTTGTTGTCAGTGAGACATCGGCCTGTCAGTCAGACCTCTCGGTCAGACCTCTCGCTGGGCTCCTTATCTTTAAGCAATGAGCTAGTTTTTCTTCAGTCGGGGAGACATCGCCATCTCGGTGAGACCTCAGGGTGAAGTCTTCAACTCTTGGTGAGCTTAGCTTGCTTTTGGTGAGACCTCCGCATATTGGCAAGACCTTATGCCGATGTCAAGCTCTTTTGGCGAGGTCTTTACTTTCTGGTCGGTGAGACATCAAGCAGTTGTTGAGACTTCATAGCGAACTCCTGTCTACCTTAGCTCTCCTCTATTCGCTGAGACTCTCGCTGGTCGGTGAGACATCATTCCAAAAGTGCTTTTCTTTGGCAAGGGTCTTTCAGTCGGCATGACTTTTCTTTATCACCCCGACCTCACACCGAGGTCCTCTCTTTTTGCCGAGTTGTTCACTTTACTATCGGCAAGACATCACCGAGTCAGGGAGATCTCCTATCAAATTCACAAGATTATGCTAAAGCCACATACTTCAGCGAGACTTTGGATAGTAGCCAGGATCGCATGGCAAAAGCGCCAACTCCTAATGAGACCAGATGTTTCCTTGGTGGGAACCCCACTTGTTTGCTTTCGTCATCAAGACCCCCTTGTCGGGGAGACATCCATTGGTTGGCAAGAGGTTGTGTCGAAGGCACCCTGATTTGGTGAGGCTTCATTTTGTTCACTTCGGCAAGAGGCAAAGGTTTCACCAAGACATTGTGGCGAAACCACTTCCTTTGGCCGAGATCCCTTTGTGTGGTTGAAAATAACAATGCGTAATAAATTTGAAATAAATATTCAAACAAACCAATAAGATATTATATCAAAATAGAATATAAATATAAGTAAAGAAATGCAAACTCAGTATTATGCTTCGATTGTCATCCTATCGTCCTCTATCTTTAGTGTTTTTGTCGATTCCAGCTTTTGTTCTCAGATTGTAGGCTAGGCTCAACAAACTGTCTTCCTAAAGAACGAGATTCAAATGTGATGCATGATGCAAGATTTAAGCTATGATATGGAATAAGACTAATATGCTTGAAATAACCATGATGCTATGATAAATGAATACTAAATGGATTAAATGCATGAACTCTAATTAATTGCCTATTACCAATGCTTGGATTCACACAGGTATTTATAGAGTTTTTCGAATGATTTTGATTGGCTGTCTTGATTTGACGGTTGTGATAATTCCTGGCAGATCGAATGGCTGAAGAAAGATGAAACTAAGAGAAAATAGAAGAAAACCTGAAAACAAGATTTTTCTATTTTTATGAAAGAGGAAAAAAAGAGAAGAAGATAAGAAATCATCTTTCTTTAAAAGAATAAAAGAAAGATTTAAAGTTGATAAATAATGAATTAAAAATTCAATTATTTATTTGTGGATGACATTCAACTTTTCTTAATTAAATAAAATATTTAATTAAGCTTTTAAAAGCAGAAGAAAGTTGGTGATAAGAAGAAAGCTTTAATCAAGATTTTTTTGAAGAAAGCAGAAGATATCATTTTAAATAAACTATTTAATTATGATATGAGAAGATTTCACAATCAAATAAAATATCTAATTGTGTTTTTAGAAAGAAAGCATAAGATCCTTTAATTAAATAAGATTTATTTAATTAAATCGCTTTTATGAAATTAATTAAATGAAACATTTAATTAATTAGAAGAAGAAATTAAAATAGAGGAAAAAGAGATTTAAATTTAATTAAATCAAAAGATTTAATTTAAATTTAAACAATGATAATTAATTTAAATAAATAAAATGTATTTATTTAATTAATTAAGTGGATGTATGAAAATAATTAAATAAAATAAATTTATTTAATTATGGAAGAAAAATAAGATGAATGAACAATATAATTAAATTAATTAAATTTAATCATATGTAGAGGACTTTAGGAAAATTTAATTAAATAATAAATATTTAATTAATAGCCAGGATTATAGACATGACTATTTTTATGTGTATACACCCTTCATTCGCTAAGACCTTCTGTTGGTCGGTAAGACCTTCTGGTGAAGGGACCAACCTTTGCCGAGACCACGAGCAAGTCAGAGAGACCTACGGCGATACCTCTCACACCTCTTCGGTGAGACCTTGGCCAGTTGTCGAGATATCTTGTAGAGTTTCCTCCTTTTGGCGATGACATTGTTTTTTGGTGAGACCACAAAGTTGGGGAGACATCTTGTCGGTAGCACCTCCCTATGCCAAAGATAAACCTTCCTCATCTTGCTGAAACATCTCCCTGTCGGCAAGACCCCTTGCTGATACCTGCATCTTTTACTGAAACCCATGGTCGCCATGAGTCTCCCCAATTGATAATTAAATGGCCTATCCTTCTTGTCGCCAAAACATCCCTAGTCACCGAGACATCTTGTAGAACTCAATCCTTACACCAAGAGCCTTTAGAGTCAGGGAGACCTTGTGACTTCGGCGAGACTCTTTGGCGAAGCTCGCTTGCTTTGTTGACACCGGCTGACTTCAGCGAGACTTCTTCTAATCGGTAAGACCTCCTACAGAAACCCGCACACATACGCCAAAGGGATCCTGCTTTGCTTTGTTGGTGAGACCTGATGCATTCATCGAGACTTCTCTCTGAAGAAAAGAACTTCCACCAAAATGAATATCCTTTTGTCATTGGGACGATGATTGATGTGTTGCCGATAGGGACCTGTAGGTGAATCCCACTCGCCGTGACATTCTTGGGGTCTTGGTGACTCTTTCCTTAGAAGATTTTCATGCCGAACTTGAACAAGGTAGGATTCTTCGCTGAGTTCCCTGTGACCTAGCATCAAATTCATGACTTTTTCCCTAGGCTGAATGCTCCATTTGGCCTTCTCGAACCTGTTAAACACAATTTGCCTTGCCTAATTGACCCTAAGGGTGAAAATTAGGTACCAGTTCCGAAACTTCAAAATGGATGATGAGTCTTTTAGATTTGTTCACTTTTGGTTTCAAATTCTAGAGTTACCATTAGAATACAGGGAGCTTAATCTAATTGAGACAATAGCCAATCATGTGTGAATCTTCCTCATGTATGATAAAGATTTCTTTAAAAACCATTCGAAGCCCATTAGAACTTGTGCCCTCTTTGATATGTCTAAGGAACTTCTAACACAAATCAAATTAATCTCAAAGTTTGGCATTTGGAACCAACAAATTCTTTTTTAAACCTAGGAAACTACTTGCCCTCTTTGTCATCTCATAGGACATGGTTCTTCTCAATGCATGCCAAGATCTTCTTCAAAAAAATCCAATCATATGGTAAATTCTAAGTGTTTTCTAAACCAAAATAGTTAGTTTGACATCTTAGATCCAAAACTAGGAGCATGCATACAAAATGATAAAAAAATGCAAACAACGTCAGACCAAGAGGTTATCACGAGAAATAATATCATGCGCAAGAGAAAATGAGAAGAAGTTGGAACAAAATTGGGGTTCTGTACAAAGTCAAAAGCAAAGAATAAAGCTGCATTTCAACTAAAAGGGCCACAAAACATATGGAATCTTATGCAAACTTTCTCAATTCTTTCCCTTATATTATTTTCTCTAGAGGAAAAATTAAGTTTAGAGCACCATTTTGAGGAAATAGTTAAGAAGATAATGTTTCAAGGCATGAGGGATCACTTAGCCGCTTGGTCATTGAATGATAATACAAAACAAAGTCAATTGATTACTCAAGAGGTGTCTCTTTTAGATGGAAAATATAAATGGCTCTCATTGAGTAATACAAAGAGGGTAACTGATGCTAACCTTGAGTATTTGGAAGATGAAATGTTATTATCAATTGGCACAAACTTGTTTGATGAAATCAAAATGGAAGAGGATTTATGGGAAAGCAGCACTCCATCAAAACAATAGGGATATCAAGAGGAGATGTTAGATCAATTGGTTCTAGCAGAATATCACAATATTCATAATCTATTGGAAACGTTAGGTCAAGTACCTAAGGAAGAGATACAAGGGGATAATTCTTTGGAATAAAAAAGAGATGTCTGAGGGGACAAATTATATTAAATCTCTTTTAGTTTCACAATCTTCTTTTTAGTCTTATATGAAGAAATCCCTAGGAAAAAGAGGTAGAAAATCAAACCTCACAAAGATGAAGGAACAAATAGAGGAAGGAGTACAAAAAACAATCTTGGAATCCATGTCAAACAAGTGACTAAGGAGAGCATGCTGCTCTCCTTAGGCACAATGAGGATCTCTTCATGGAATGTTAGGGGAATTAATGCCCCTGACAAGCATTCTCGCATCAAGTAACTAATAGATGCTTGTGGAGTAGACAATTTTCTTCTATAAGAAATGAAGTCTTCAATTGATGCTTTGAATCCTCAATCAAAAAGTGGGCTAGATGGGATTCAACGTACTCACTAGCTCAAGGATCCTTAGGAGGTTTAGTCATATTGTGGAATCCAAAGTTGGTAACAAATAAATCACATAAAAATGATAACTATTGGTAGCTTGCAGAAGTGACAAAGTTTGATTTACATTTTTGGCTTATAAGTGTCTACGGTCCTACATCTACACTCGACAAGAAAAATCTATGGGATGAGCTTACCAGGAAAATTATATTAGCAATGGATTTTAATGCAATAACATCTCTGCAAGAAAAGAGTGGTGGAATATGTCCACCACCAAGGGTGATGTCAAATTTTAGTCTGTTTATAGCATCCAATGCCTTGAGGGATATTCATCCAACTTCAGGCAGCTTCACCTAGACTAATAAAAGGAAATGCTTTCTTTAAATAGCAGAGAGGCTAGATAGGTTTTTGGTCTGACCCAATTGGTTTACTTCATCACATAATCTAACCTCAAAAATTCTTCCATATCCTAGGTTGGACCATTCTGAAATTAGTTTGACCATAGCAAACATAACCATCCCAAAAGCAAAGCCCTCTTTCAAATTTGAAAGCATGTGGTTCAGGCATCCTCAATTCATGGATCTTCTGAAGAAATGGTGGGTTAATGCTCCATATGAATAGGGTAGCAAAATGTTTCAATTTCATAGAAAGTTGAATTTTGTGAAGCAACAAATAAGAATTTGGAACAATCAAGTATTTAAAAACATATTTTAGCATAAAGATATAGTGTTTAAGGAATTATCAGCAGTTCATGAGAGAATAATTCAAAATGGCCTAGATGCTACTTTATATGACAAACAAAAAAGTTTGCAAGAGGAATGGGAGGAACTTTGTGCGAGAGAAGAGGTCTATTGGAGACAAAAGTCTCGAGAGTTATGGCTAAAAGAGGGAGATTGTAACACTAAATTCTTTCATGCTTCTACATAGATAAAAAATGCATCAAAAGCAATTCATTCAATTCAGGATTTGTGTTTAGGTAACTGGATTTTAAGGGAAGCAGGCATTAATAATGAAGGTGTTAAGTTCTTTTCAAAACTCCTTTCTGCTCCGCCAAACATTGATGCCAACAAAATAAATGATTAGTAGGAATTTTTGACCACAATACCACATCTTGTCAATCATGAAGATAATAATATGATCATGAGACCTTTTACCATGGAGGAGCTGAAATTTGTAGTTTTCTCACTTCCATCGGATAAGGCTTCAGGCCTAGATGGATTCACGAGCTTATTTTTTCAAAAATGTTGGAAATTTTTGTGCTTTGAACTTCTTTGGGTACTTGAAGAGTCTAGAAGAATATGCTTCATGTTGAGGAAATTTAATGAAACCAACATTGAAATTTTTCCAAAAGTCAAAGAGCTTAAAACATTTGTTGAGTTTAGACTCATCTCATTATGCAATACAATCTACAAAATATTCATGAAAGCAATTTACTTGAGACTGCAACCACTCATTCGAAGGATTATCTCTCATGAATAAGGTGGCTTCGTTCCTAGGAGGGAGACATATGAGGGAGCAATTGTTGCTCATGAAGTGTTGCATACAATTTCAACATCAAATTTGCCCTCTTTTATTATTAAGCTAGATATGATGAAAGTTTATGATAAGGTTGATTGGAATTTTCTCAATAAGGTCCTACCAAAATTTGGATTCTATTCTTAGTGGCATAGGTGGATAATGTCTTGTCTAGCTAGATCCAAGTTCTTAATGATCATAAATGGTAATCCGAAAGGGTTTTTTAGTGCTTCACAAGGTGTTAGATAGGGTGATCCACTTTCACCGTTTCTTTTCATTATCATGGAAAAAGCTTTAAGTAGATTTATCCTGTTGAAGCATAAACAAAACTTATGGCAAGGGGTGCAGATAGAAAACTCAACTATTTCAATCACACACTCCCTTTTTGCTGATGACACTCTCCTATTCAATAAATCTACATTATTGGAAGCTAAATAGGTGAAAGAGGTTCTTGACAAGTATTCATCAACATTTGGCCAAAAAATCAATGCAAAAAGGTCAAAGATTTATATTTTAAATACTCTTGATGATTTGAATAAGAAAATTGTGAAGATTTTGTCATTCCAAGAAGTAGAGTTTCCTTGTACATACCTAGGGATTCTGTTCTTTAAATGTTCTAACAAAGCACATTACTGGGATAAGGAAATCAATAAGCTTAAAGTGATAATTTTGATATGGAAAGCTAGATGGCTTTCATTGTTAGGTAGATTTCTCCTAATTAAATAAGTTTTAGCCTCTATTCCAAATTATTTCCTAGCTATCCTTAAAGCTCCTACATCAGTAATTTCTGAAATAAAAAAGATAATAAGACCCTTCCTCTGGAAAGGTAACATTCATGAGCAGAAAAAAAAGCCCCTAATTTTGCTTGAAGGTTTGGAAAAAGAAAAGAAACAAGGGGGGGTTGGTGTCCAAAATATCTCATGGAGAAATAAATCATTTGGGGCCAAACTTGCATGGAAAATGTATACGAATCTAGAGGCTAAATGGTCTAAGACAATGCAAGTCAAATATTTAGATAATCAAAATCCAACACAAATCTTAATAGTGGAAGACCCTCCAAAGGGTTATGCTATTTGGAATTTCATTTTAAATAGTAGAAATATCATATCAAAATTTTTATCTTGGGAAGTAAATGATGGGCAGAGCATAAAGTTTTGGGTAGATTCATGGAATGGTAAACCTCCACTAGTAGAAAATCAGGAGCTTCAAGGAGTAATGACAAATTTATCTAAATCCTGGGGTATAAATTTGCTAGATTATGTGCACCCATCAGACTCTATTATTGGGAAAGTAATGTGGAAAAAACCCCCAACCAACCTCATTTATTCACAACAGTCTAATCTTTTCTAGAACATCATGAAGGAAAGAAAAGTCTTTTTATCTGCAAAAACAAGATAAAATAATTTGGGCAACCTCAAAACCTGGAACATATTCTGTGAAGGAAGGTCATGCTCTTCCAAGTCAATTAAAACATCTCTCACAACCTCAACGAGCATTTACCTTTTACTCGAATAATAAATTCTTACCTAAAGCAGGTAGTTTTGCATGGCTTGCCATTCAAAAAATAATTCTTGCAAGTGATCGTCTAGTTAAATTGAAAATTGTAAATCCTTTCAAGTGCCCATTATGTGAACACGAGTTTGAAATAACTGATCATTTGCTTCTTTAGTGCAATTTTACCAATTAGTGTTGGATTTTCATTAAAAATAAGTTAGATCTCCATATTACTCTCCCAAATACAATTTGGGATCTCTTTTAGAGTTGGCCACTACTTTACTAATCTTCTTTCTTTGCATGTATTTGGCATATCGTCCCAGTGATAGTGGTTTGGAACATTTGGTGGGAAAGAAACATGAGAATCTTCAGAAAATCAAAATCCATAATTTAGTTGTCAATGGTCAAAATAGAAAAGGCAATATTAGAAGGGGTAAACAATTGTGTTAAGAAGGAGAAATTTACAAATTCGTTGTTCAAAAATTGGGACAGTTTAATATTGAAGAAGTGGAAGGGTATTAAATTTCCATTTGATGGTAGTTTGCTTAAAAATACTTCTAATAAAGTTGACAGGGACTCAATTAAATGGATCCCACATCAAGAGGGATTTTCCAAATTAAATTTTGATGGGGCATCTAAAAGTAAATTAGGTGAATCGGGGGCAAGTATCTATATTAGATATTCATTAGGGAATATTTTGGTAGTCTCTTGAATCCATTTAGTTTATGGTACAAATAACAGTGCAGAAGCACAAGCATTATTATCGGGGTTGGAATTGGCTTCACAATTGGGGCTTTAAAAAATACACATAGGAGGTGACTCTATGATAGTCATAAATGCATCCAGAGCAAGAAAGGTTCACAATTGGAATTTAAATTATATTCTAAAAAAAGCTTGGGAATTGATAGATAACTTTAATGCCTCCATAATCACCCATATTTATAGGGAAGGAAATAGTATAGCAAAATTTCTTGCAAACCTAGGATGTGAGGACAAGGAGTTAAAGGTTTTGCAAGATATAAGTCAGTTAAGTGCATACCCCCAGTTAATTGATCTAATCAAGCAAGAAGCAAGTGGTATTCATACAAATGAATGAGATAAACTTGCTTTATATTGCTGCCCTTGAGTAAAGTCTTCACCATCAACATAATATGGAGAGATAACCATCATGGACAACACACAACATGTCAGCATTGAGCTAGATTTAAGTCATATGCCATGAGGCCTTTCAAGGCAATGATGATTTATAAAATCACATGGTTACATGTATCAACCTTCAAGGACGCTTCACATCAGCTATAGAGGACTATAACTTATCACCCGATGATGTCGGATTTTGTCCAATTATTCCACTCCAGTCGCATCAATCCACACAAGTTAGTTTCTAGATATATGTTATATTCTCAAGGTACCTTTTAATTATGGTATGAAGTGCAAAAATAGCCACCATATTTCTTGGCATTCGTTTAACTCGAGCCAATAATCAAAAGTTATAGAGAAGTGTTGAATTCTTTGTCCTTCACATTCCTTTTCATTATGACTTTGTCTTCGGTTTAGGTAGAAAATGATGTTAAATAGGTTTCAAAGGAATTCATTTGCATATTCCAAAGTTTCTAACTGAAGGGTCGCTGTAAGCAAAGCAATTTAGAGAATCTTTGAACAGTTAATTTGCCATTTAAGCTATAGTTTAATGGTGCTTCGACCTTGGAATTTAAGGGTGTCTTTGCTAGTTAGGCCATGGGAAAGACCAGTGGAAGAATATACCACTTGAGATTCTCTTAAAACAATGTTCAAGATTGATAATGATAGGGTTGAAGACTACATTCGCATCATTTTGGGGTTTGAGGTCACCAACCCATGTGCTCATTGCATCATCTTCCCTTCACAGGTGATTTCTATTTTTCTGTCCAATGCACTTGATTTAATCCAGTCTTTGAATGAATTGGAGGATTTGGTTGGAAAGTATATCATTTTTCAATATCTTCTAGACAATGCAATTCTCCAGGTTGTGTAACATTACAATTTCTTCACTGCAAAAGGGTTTATTGGAGGTTTGTTCTTGAGGGATTTTGTGCAAAGAAGGTAGGGTTTCAAAGAAATTTTTGATGCCATTAGACTGGCTCTACAATTCAATAATGATAACATTCTACTGCGTGCTTTAAGGAGAAACCAATGGTGTATTTGCTCTATAATGGAACTAGAAATCAAGGAAAAATACTTTTCTCTAGAATTTCTCTGTGCGTATGTATCACCCCCTCCAAACAATGGTGTTCAGTTGGATTTGTAGGTTCGAGTCAATTCTCTCGCTTGTGGTTAGAGGCATGTTCAAAATACTCTTTCTCAGTCTTCCAATAGAGTTCAAGTGAATACAAGTATGGCTAATTCAAGGCCGACCTCTCATTTACAATTCCACAGAGCTCCTATTTGTAGCAGAAGGATCTTCAAGAGAGGTCTACAACTAGCAAAGGGTCTAGAATTGTAGGATGGAAATTTAGTTAATGGGGAGTCAATGAAAATGTAAATTTTTTTTTATGGGTTTTGTTTAAAAATGTGAGATACTTTTTGAATATTGTGAAGGGTATAAAAATTTTCTTCGATCTTTAGTAGGGGTTATATAAGTTAGTTTTTGGGGTAGGTTTTTTGGGTTATGAGTGCTGAATTTTGAACTATCAACAAGCTTTCTATAAGTATCCAAATTGAAAAAAATTGTAATTAATTTAGGCTATAATTGGAGGTTTTCTTACTGGTTCTTTCCTTTTAGTATTCCCTTTAGATCCAAATTTTGTATAATTCTATTTATATATAATATAATATTATAGTGGCTTGCTACTTTCATTTAAAAAAAAAAAACCTTACCACAACATAAAATATATGGATTTAGATGGGTGTTCATGATATACATCCACCCATCCAACTCATCTGTAGATAAAAAACTTGATCTAAAACATATCAACCACATCCAAAGAGGAGTTTCGCATATCAAGTTACCAAGGTTTTCTGGAGTGGGTGATGTAAAGGACTATATAGCAAAAATGGAAATAATATTCCAACTTGAGACCACCTAGATCATTACTCTCCAAGACACTCTCATATGGAATGCTACATGCTAGTGGTATATGCATAAATAGTCTATCCCTACATGGCATGCCTTTCAAATCTTAGTCAAGGATCAATACCTACAAGAAGAAGGAAAATACAACCTAATTCCCAAATATGATGGAACAAATACTCCACAAAAATACATTCAACATTGCATCCACATATGGGAAGAAGATGGAGAATATGACCACCACCTTTAAATTCAATTATTCTATTGGACACATACACCAATAGCCCAAACTTGATACGTCAATCAAGAAAGATGCAGAGAGACTAGAGACTGAAAAGAAATCCAACACAATTTTATACACACATTATCCTTTTGGGACAAAGAAAAAACACATCCATACCACACTAAGAAAAATTAAGGAAATTATCTTTACCCAGGTTCTAGAAAACAACTACCCTCAACAACCAATAAGCCCACCACATAAAACCCAAGGATTATGAAAGCTAATTGAATGGATGGACAGACACACAAAGTTGGCACCCACTCAATGTTGTTCTAAACAAAAAGAGGATGAATTAGACCTAGAACTAGAGATCGCGGTGAAAGAAGGAGAGAGGGAAATACAATTAGACTTAGAAAAGGAAGCATAATATTATAATCAACCCCTCCAATTACAAGAAGAAAAAATAGCTCAAGAAGGAAACCCTAAATTAGCTAAAACTAGGGACTATTGGGATGAATCACTAGTAGCATTATTTATTGAAATATTGAAAAAATAACAAGAACTCTTCCCACACACATTTAAATAAATCAAAGGCATAAAACTAGAATAATGGGTAATGAACATTCAATTAAAGGAAGGCACCAAACCTCACCGGAAAAGACCTTACCACCTTAACCCGAACATGAAGATAAAATTCAAGATAGAAATAGATAAGATGTTGCTAGAAAGCATTATTAAAACAATAGATGATTTTGAATGGATTGATCCAATGGTAGTACAAAATTAGAAGACCAACGAAAGTTGGATATGTGTAGATTTATGGGAACTTAATAAAGAATACATTCATGACCCCTTTCCTACACCATTTACCAAAGAAATACTAGAATCCATACTCGATAGAGAAATATATCCATTCACTAATGGGCTTTCCAAATACCATCAAGTCTGAATTTGGGAGGAGGATCAACCCATAACAATATTTTCTATAGAATGGGGATCATTCAAGTATATTGTCATGCCCTTTGGCCTGAAAATTGCACCAACTATCTTTAGTAGGATCATGGTAAATACATTACAAGAATTTATATATGATTTATTAGAATTTTACCTAGACAATTGGACCATATATCTAGGTTAGTAAAAAATCACCTTTAGGCCATCTAGACTATGTTGGAGAAATGTATGAGTATGAAAATTTCCTTGAATCTTAAGAAATGCATTTTTGTGGTACCCTTTGGCACACTACCAGGCCATATCATATGTAAATAAGGATCAATGATTGATCCAATGAAAGTAGCTCTAATTATAACACTATCTCCACCCAAAACAACACCATAGGTTAAAAAATTCTTAGGCTACATTGGATACCATTGGAAATTCATCAAAGGATAATGCTAATCTAGCTGGTCCCTTAGAAGACTTCTAAAAAAGAAGACCAACAAAAAATTCACATGGACCAAACAATGCTAACAATCATTTGATACATTGAAACAAAATATTGTAGTATCCCCTATTCTTATATTTTGAGATTGGTCAATCCATTTCCATTTTAATGTAGATGCCTCTGGAATAGAAATAGGAGTATTCCTAGCTCAACCACAAGGAAACAAGGATCACCCTATCACTTTTTCAAATTGTAAACTCTCTCAAGCAGAGAAAAACTACACCACCATTGAATGTGAAGGATTAGCTATGGTCTACACCTTACATAAATATTTCCATTATCTCTTATCTACACCCTTCACCTTTTATACAAATTACAAACCTTTGAAATTCCTCCTAAATAAACCAGTAATATAGGGTAGAATATGTCGATGGCTACTAATATTTCAAGAATTCAATTTCACTATAATGGTTAAGCAAGGAAAGAACAATCAAGGTCCAAAATATTTATCTTGAATTGATACAGGTGAGGAACTGGATGTAGCCAACAAGGAAGACTTAGCAAGAAGAGTTTCATGATGTAGCACAACTACTCTCTATAGAATGGTACCCAATGAGCATGACAACACATGAAAAGCAATTATTGTTACATAAATCCTTACCATTCACACTCGTCAAAGGAGCTCTCTACAAAAGGGAAGAGATGATATTCTCCATTGAGTTGTTTATGAACATGAACATGCATAGATACTAAGGGAAGCACATGAGGGCACTGTCAGATGTCATAATTGCGGAGATACTACTGCTTGAAAAATACTCTTAGTAGGATTATGGTGGCGTATGATATTTAAGGATGCCAAAGATTACATAAGATCTTGTGACATTTTCTAGAGAATAGGATACCCTATGACTAGAGATGAGATGACCTAGATAACCTTTACAATTTCACACTTTGTTTCCATCCCCTTAATTAATTGGACTTAATTAAGCTTCTAATTACCTAGATTATGTATTCCAAAGCCTTATTATTCCATTTTTACGAAAGGGAAACCTATGTTAAACAATTCCTAACATTAATTAAAACACCTTGGAAATTGAGTTTCTTAGACTTAGGTCCTAGGACCCATTTGCCCAAGGGATTTTGGGTCCCATTTGAGTCATAGGAACCAATATTTAATATATATTTTGTGGCATTTTAATGATCTTCAAATTAAATTTTCAAGTGTCAGCTTTTGAAATCTAATTTTCAAGAAATTAGATAAACTTATAAATACAGTCTTTTTATCAATTCAAATATAAGTGTCATGATCAAATTTCCTATAAAAAAATATTATTGTCAAGAGAATTGAAGAGCAACATTATCAGTGATCTACAACATCAATCAAAATCTACAACATCAATCAAGATCATATCATCATGTCAAAATTCATGTGTGTTCATGTCATGTTTTAGAGCTAACATTGTGATGTAGGTTTCAAGCATTCAAGCATCAGGTCGATCAATCAATCAGGACAATTCATGCAAGATCCAAGCCTTAGAGTGATGTGTTTGACTTTAGTCCTCTAAGGGTAGCCATTAAAGGTTTGGTGAGTTGTAACAAGCAAGTGTTCATTCATCAATTCCTTCATTTCATCATTATTTCATTATTATTTCATTATCATTTCATTATCAAGGTTTAATTACCAATAAGGGGTTTGACTGAGGCAAACCCCCATTCACCAAAAAAAACAAAAATACTTCTCTCTTTGTATGTGCAGATTTACAAGTGAAGAAGGATTGAAAGTTGATCAAAGGAGCAAATTTTCAAAGTTGTCAAAGTTGTCATCATTGTTGTCAAGTTACAGAAACTCATCTACAAGTTTTATTTCTGGCTTTCTGACAGTCAAAATTGGTGTATCTATGGGTAAATTTCCTAAGGTTAGATTAGATGTTAGAAAATCAACAAAGACTATAAACCCAAAGAACTATGAATTACAAAGGAAATCAAAAGCAAGAATGATTATACCTATTCCTCGAATCTTCCATGATTACCTCCATAGCACCTCCTAGCTTGCAACATATGATTGATGCCCTCAGATTGAGTGTGTGAGCATTTCAACTATGACATTGTCCTATGCAAGTTTTGAAGGATTTAAATATAAAACTATGCCTATGCCTATGAAAAAATGACTCAAAGAACTCTAAGTTTTAATATGCCAGAATAATGTAATCTATGTGCGTAATCCAAAAATGTGAGCAAAATAGCATTTTATAGAAAATGCAATTTTGATTGGACAGACGAGATCGACTTTTGACAAAAGCCCAAAATCAGAGGATGAGATTAAATCTGATAATCCCTAACCAGGGTTAGGGAAAAATCATTAAGCGAGTGGTCGAGATGTCATCTGAGAGAATCGAATCGGCGGTGGAGAATAAATGAGATAATTAATTAGAAAAATAAAGATTTTCAAAAATCAAGAAGATAAAGACTACCTAATTTGTGAGATTCAAAAAATCAAGAAGATAAGAGTTGAACTGAAAAGCAGATTTGGAAAAATCAATAAT
This sequence comes from Sequoia sempervirens, assembly GCA_007258455.2. Classification (NCBI taxonomy): domain Eukaryota; kingdom Viridiplantae; phylum Streptophyta; class Pinopsida; order Cupressales; family Cupressaceae; genus Sequoia; species Sequoia sempervirens. The sequence goes on from VDFB02358134.1 coordinate 203,930,261, forward strand.
TTGCTCAATTACTTGATTTTTGGAAGAATAATACCATTTTGAATTAAATTAATTCAAATTATGGATTTTGTGAGATAATAAATAATCCATTTTCAGATTATTTACTAAAATGGACTGACAGTTAAGAATGTGAAATCATTTTAAATAATTTCATTTATTTAAAATGAGAGAAATGTTAATTTAGGTAATTAAATAATTAAGATAATTATTTAATTGAGAGGAAATGATTAGTAATAAAATAAATTAATAAATTTATTTAATTATGAGAATTAGTGACATATTAAATAAATAAATGAAATTCATTTATTTAATAATCAAGAAGAATTAATGAATAAAGATAATTAAACAAATTTAGAAATTTATTTAATTAGAGGAAGACTTAGACAATTAATGACGTATTTAATAAATAAATAAAATTTATTTATTTAATAATCATGAAGAATAAAAGGACATGAATTAATTAAATGATTATGAATTATTTAATCAATAGTCGAATGTGGACCAATGACACAATTAAATGTCATAATTATGCTAGGACAAAAGTGGTTAAAATAGAGCTTGCAGGCCGAGGTCATTTTTATGTGTCTACATTTTGCCCCTCTTTGTCATAATGTAGCATGTTGCACTGTGTCAAATAAAATATGTAAAAAATATGCCCTAGTGCAAAATAAGATGAGGAAGAATGATGAGGAGGGTTATGGTATGCCCCCTCGAGAGGACAGACAGGTTCCAAGAACGGGTGTACTCTCAAAATTAATGAGAAGACTAGAATATGAAGAGACAAAGAAATGCTAGTGCAAAAGATATGGATGATGATATGGATGCAATGCCTATATGAGATGGGTGAGAGAAGATGAAAAGACTAAAGAAGTTGCATGTTAGTTCCGAGACCAAATCCTTCAAAACATTACCATAGGACTTTTTATATTTATTGCTCTTAATGATCACTGGGCAGATTGTTGTAATGGCCAACAAACACCGTGATATGACATAAATCAAGGTGTGCAAGGTTGTACCATCACATAAGACAAGTAGTCATAGACAAGGATGATCATGAATCATACTAAGAGTGTTGTTGCCCCATTCTTTTTGTCATAACCAACTGCTAGCAAAAAGGACAAAAAGGACAAATCATGAAATGTTGTTGCTTCTCTAAATCCTATTTCAAGGACATCCTTGAGAAACTAGCAATATGATTGTCAAAATACAACAATAAAGCCATTATCATGATACATTGTTGTTTTTCTAAATCTCAAAATTAGGACATCACTAAGAAACTAGTAACATGCGTGTCAAGAGACAAGACAAACATCATGATACGTCGTTGCTTCTCTAAATGCTGTTGTTGGGATGTTGCTAAAAAACTAGTAACATGTTAAAATAAAATAAAAAATCCAAAGGAAAGATAAGAAAATCATGATACGTCGCTGCTTTTCTAAATCCTGTTGTCAGGATCTCGCTGAAAAACTAGTAACATGATGAAAGCCAAAAGACAAGATAAGACAATCATGATACATTGCTGATTTTCTAAATCCTGTTGTCAGGATCTTGCTGAAAAACTAGTAACATGAGGAAATCCAAAAGACAAGATAAGACAATCATGATACATCATTGCTTTTCTAAATCCTGTTGTCAGGATCTCGCTGAAAAACTAGTAACATGATGAAAGCCAAAAGACAAGATAAGACAATCATGATACGTCACTTCTTTTCTAAGTCTTGTTGGGATCTCGCTGAAAAACTAGTAACATGATAAAAATCCAAAAAACAAGTTCCAAGTGTTTGCCCAATGTGTCTGGATACCCAGTGTTTTGATGTCAAGATGCCAGGGTGTCAAGGTTTTCACGATGCCAAGATGACGAATGCCGAAGATTGCCAAATTCAGGAAGGACACATCTTGAATAATATTTATGTCAAGAGGATTGATCCCTAAATGTCAAAAGGAATCCCTTGAAAATGTCAGATGACAATGACAATGCCTAGGAAGGACACATCCTAAGGCATGAATAAGAGAGATTGTTCTTCAGAAGGACACATATGAAGAATACTGATCTCAAGAGGAGTGATCCTTAAATGTCAAAAGGATTCCTAAAAAAAAAGTTGGATGACGATGCCTAGGAAGGACACATCCTAAGGCATAAATGATAGAGGCTATTATTCAGAAGGACTCATCTGAAAGAATGACTAAGAGTTGACAGTTTGACTGGTTGTGACAATTTTGACTTGTTTTGACTAAAGTTTGACTTATGTTGACTATATGTCGATATCTTTGACATGTCATTGTGATTGTCATGTTTGAATAAGTGATTGTCATACTTCGTTTTAATGATTTTACTTGACCTGTAGACTTTTGACATGTGTGCCAGTGTAGTGCCATGAACCCTAATGGACCGACCTAGTGCAGCCTCAGGGGCTCATCGACAAATGGCCTTGCCTAAGTCATGCACTCAGAGACCTTGTAGTTCGACACGACCAATGACTTTGTCTTGATGACCAAAGATTGAATCATAATTTTATTTTGACAAACCTAAAAGGACTGACCTAATGTCTTGGGGACTTGAAAATGAGTCTTGCCTACGTAGCAAATGCGTAGAGACAACGTAGTTTAGACGAATGACAAAGACTTGACTAATATGACGAACATGATGAATGTGACTTTTTTTTACGTTCTTCGAGTAGTTTGACCTCTTGTTGTGGTTTTCTTTAGGACATTTTTCAGTTTTTAGGTCTTTCTTCATGACATTTTGTGATGTTTTGTCTTTTTTTAGGACTTTTTGTGATGTTTTTGGTCCTTTTTAAGGACTTTTTGCAATGTTTTTGGTCTTTTTTTTTAGGAATTTTTGGCATGTTTTTTTCCTTTTTTCAAGACTTTTGGCATGTTTTTTGTCTTTTAGGACTTTTTGCAATGTTTTTGGTCTTTTTTTTTTAGAACTTTTTGTGATGTTTTTGGTCTTTTTTAAGGACTTTTTGTGATGTTTTTGGTCTTTTTTTAGGACATTTTAGCAATTTCTGAAACCATGTATGACATCCACTATAGTTACATGATAAAAATTTTGCCCCTAGTCAGGTCTAAGACTTAGCCAATTTTAAAGGATGTGAAAGGGATGTGCCTGGTGTACCAGATAGATAGTATAGAGGACTTGATGTCAACCATTTATCAACCATGACAGGAAGGGTAAGATGTTATGGTGATTGGCATGATAGTGATGGGAAGTGTGTTCCATCCTAGGCCAAGGTAGACAAAGTAACAGTGGGTGACAAAGCAATGATTGATTACACATGGCGCCTGTTTACAAGGTTTTCACCATGGTACTTATCCAAAGCGCCTGTTTGCCGGATTTTCACTGTTGGATGAATCATTTTTCTTTACTATTTTTATCATTTATCATTTTTTTTTGGTGCTGCCAAGACACTTGTTTGCCAGGTTTTCATCAAGGCAACGATTTTTTACCATTTTTCAATTTTTTTGTATTTTACGGTTTTCAGCTCGATCTCTTGATGCTATGAGTAGAACTTTCAGAGATGTAAACTATTGATAGGCTCTGTTAGTTGTTCTCCATCTGGAGTCACTAGCTGATAGGCTCCAAAACCAAAAGAAGATACAATGACGTAAGGACCCAACCAGTTTGGTTCAAACTTTCCTGACTTTTCTCTGTCAGTCTGGTTCTTAGGGTTCTACATGAGGACTAAGTCACCAATGCCAAACTTCCTGACCATGAATTTCTTATTGTAATTGCGACAAAGACAGTTATGATACACTTGTAGATGGTTTAGGGAAATTTTCCTTCTTTCTTCTAGCATCTCCAGCTTGTGTAGGCGTGAATGTCTATACTCCTCCTCATCAGTTAAACCCTTCAAGGAGACTCATAGGGAAGGAAATTCAATCTGAATGGGAAATATGGCCTTAGTCCAAAGACCGGGGCAAAAGGAGTGGCTCATGTAGGCATACGAATGCTAGTACGGTAAGCCCACAAAGCAGGGTTGAGTTGTATATGCCAGTCACGACCAACATCATTGATAGTCTTTTTGAGGATTTTAATAATGGTTTTGTTTGATGCCTCAACTTGACTATTTCCTTGTGGGTAATACATAGAGGAAAAATGATGTTGGATGTGAAATCGCTCACATAACTCATGAATGTCTTAGTTTTTAAATGAACATCCATTGTCAGTGATGATGGATTGTAGAAGTCCATACCAACAAATGATGTAGTTAAGAATGAACTTGGATATTTGTTTGTCAGTTATGTTATGTCAAAGGAATGGCTTTGATCCACTTCGTAATGTACTTAGTGGTGGTGATAATGAATTTATGGCCATTTGATGAGGTAGGATGGATCTTAGCCATGAGGTCGAGTCCCCATTAAGCGAAGGGCCAAGGAGAAGTGATCAATCGAAGTTCCTACACTGGAGCATGGATCAAATCACTGTGAATCTAGCATTGGTGACAAGTCTTGACATATTCTATTGCATCCTTTTCAATGGTCGACCAATGGTACCCAAGTCATCTATATGTCGGGTTCACCAATGTATATATGGGTAAATTTCCTAAGGTTAGATTAGATGTTAGAAAATCAACAAAGACTATAAACCCAAAGAACTATGAAGTACAAAGGAAATAAAAAGCAAGAACGATTATACCTATTCCTCGAATCTTCCATGATTACCTCCATAGCACCTCCTAGCTTGCAGCATATGATTGATGCCCTCAAATTGAGTGTGTGAGAATTTCAACTATGACATTGTCCTATGCAAGTTTTGAAGGATTTAAATATAAAACTATGCCTATGCCTATGAAAAAATGACTCAAAGAACTCTAAGTATTAATATGCCAGAATAATGTAATCTATGTGCGTAATCCAAAAATTTGAGCAAAATAGCATTTTATAGAAAATGCAATTTTGATTGGATGGACGAGATCGACTTTTGACAAAAGCTCAAAATTAGAGGACGAGATTAAATTTGATAATCCCTAACCAGGGTTAGGGAAAAATAGTTAAGCGAGTGGTCGAGATGCCATCTGAGAGAATTGAATCAGCGATGGAGAATAAATGAGATAATTAATTAGAAAAATAAAGATTTTCAAAAATCAAGAAGATAAAGACTGCCTGATTTGTGATATTTGAAAAATCAAGAAGATAAGAGTTGAACTGAAAAGCAGATTTGGAAAAATCAATAATTTGCCCAATTACTTGATTTTTGGAAGAATAATACCATTTTGAATTAAATTAATTCAAATTATGGATTTTGAGAGATAATAAATAATCGATTTTTAGATTATTTACTAAAATGGACTAACAGTTAAGAATGTGAAATCATTTTAAATAATTTCATTTATTTAAAATGAGAGAAATGTTAATTTAGGTAATTAAATAATTAAGATAATTATTTAATTGAGAGGAAATGATTAGTAATTAAATAAATTAATAAATTAATTTAATTATGAGAATTAGTGACATATTAAATAAATAAATGAAATTCATTTATTTAATAATTAGGAAGAATTAATGAATAAAGATAATTAAACAAATTTAGAAATTTATTTAATTAGAGGAAGACTTAGACAATTAATGACATATTTAATAAATAAATAAAATTTATTTATTTAATAATCATGAAGAATAAAAGGACATGAATTAATTAAATAATTATGAATTATTTAATCAATAGTTGAATGTGGACCAATGACACAATTAAATGTCATAATTATGCTTGGATGAAAGTGGTTAAAATAGAGCTTGCAGGCCGAGGTCATTTTTATGTGTCTACACTTGGAGGAATCAAAGTCTTAGATCTTGCACTAGAGGACCTCAAAAGTTGGTTAAAACCCCTATATAGATACCCATTCACCCATGAGAAAATGAGTCCTTGAGAACACCTCAAAACCAACTTTTTGGAGCATTTTTGTAGTCCTCTGCACTACCTAGATCCGCTGGTAAACTTCTGTTTCAATCTATCAATTTTCAAGAATTTTTGTTTTATGCATTAGGTTTAATCATCCATTTAGTATAAATTTTTTAAATCATTCCAAATTCATCTTAAATATTTCCTATTTTCCTAAGGAACTAAGATCCAAGGTTGGATTGGCTCACCTCAAGGTTGAAAGTCAATCTTTATGATCTCATCCTAATGAAATATTAGAGAAAGGCACATAGATCCTATTGTTCTAAGCACTTGGGACATAGGATCACTTTTTATTCATTTCATGAACCCAACATTATAGATCATATTTTCTGATTTGGAGATCCTTAAAACCTTAGATCTAGGTTTTTCATTGCATTAGTTTGCATTTCTTAGTTAGGGTTTCATCTTTACATTCTAAAAAGATAAAAATATAAAAATATTGCATTGTATATTGCATCAGAGTTGCATTAGGGTTTGTTTCAGTCATATTTAGATCAGATCTACATTCATATTGCATTCATTAAGTGGTTGAAATATGAAATTGTTCATTGCATGCATATTGTATCTTTCATCTTAGCTCAAAAACAAGTGAAAAATTGGATAGTTTTGTTTAAAATTTACATCAAATCATTATTTTAAGAATTTTGCATCTTACAATTAGTCAAATATTTCATTTTACATTTGAAAATTACATTAAAAAATTTATCATTTTGTTCATACATTTTCATTAAAATTGTATTTCCATTTCATCTACAAATCTGGAAAAACTATCAATATTTAATCTATTTGCAACTAGAAAAAGAAACATCAAACAACAACATAAAACTTCAAATTTTCACTTTTTAGAACCCTAAGAAAGGACCCATTTTCCCTTGGGTGAAACTGTCCTTGTACATGTGTCCCGAAATTTTTTTGCATGCAATTTTGTCTCTATGTCTGCTTCCTGTTTCCACTGGTAAATCTATGTTTTGAAATTCTTAAAAATAGTTATTATATGTGCAAGAAAAGTGCCATTTTTCTTGATTTGTTAAAGTTGGAATTTTTTTTGCATTTTAGATATGTAGGGAAATTGTTACATCATATTCTCATTATAAGAATCTCTTGTTATCATACTTCATGTTCTATTTTTAGATCTTGTTGAGTACTCTAGGAAATTTTTATTACAAGCATACAAATATGAAGTTATTACCCCTCTTTTCTTGTTTTACATTGATCCCTCTTCCACAATCTCTCTTATGTCTAAGGTTAGCTTGGTGTAAAAGAATACAATCTTGGATAATCATCACAATCACATTGTTTTTTCTCCCAATATCTGTCCTATTTGTGAAGAAGATATTTTGGTGTTAGAAGAACCAATCATTGAGCATTATGAGAATCCTATTTGTTTCTCTTCCCCTACCTCTCCTACTTGGGAAGATATTGTTGAACAAGAGGAGGAAATCATTTATAAGCAAGAAAATCATAGATTTTCCTCTCTTGATGCCTCCCCTACTTGTGATGAAGGTTTCTTGGTGTTAGAATATCCAACCGGTGAATGACATCAAAATCTTGCTTGCTTCTCTCATACAACCTTTCCTACTAGGGAAGATACTATGGTGCAAGAGAATGATATCATTGACACATTTGTTTCAAAAAATAGTAATGTGGTTTCCTTAGATGAATATGATAAGGTGACATTAGAATCCCCCTTGTTAGAAGAACATCAACATGAAGTCCAATCCATTGAGGTTATGAAAGCACAAGTGTCCATCATATCTCCTTTGATTATAGGAATTCCAAACATTCCTTTTGGACCTCCCAAAAGTCCTTTAATCATTGGGCCTCCTAAAATTTCTTTTGGACCTCCCAAGTCATCTCCTAAGCCACTCATTATCATAGGACCACCACAACACCAACCAAAATATCTAGGGGCTATCTTGAATTTTGCAAGGCAACTCACTAGTAATGATGTTTTGCAACAACCAAGTTATAATACCATTTCTCATACGTATAATACTAGAAACAATCAACAACCAAGAAAAATTTCAACATCCCTTCCATTGCCTCAACCATACCTCCCACCCATACCTAATATCCAGTAGTGTAGTGGTAAAGAATATGATCTTGTTGATCAACTTCACAACATTCCTGCTAAGATTTCCTTATGGGATTTGATTCAAGCATCACCCATTTACCATGGAATTCTTCAAAATGATTTGCAACAAGTTATCATGCCTCCTAGTGCATAACCAAATGATGTGGCAACTTTGATTGAGAATATAAATAAACCTAATTTAGACATTTTCTTTCATCAAGATGAAATACCTCCCTTAGAAGTATAAAAACAAAAAGAGGATTTGATGATAGTGGTTGTCATTAATAGGTTTGACATAAAACGTATTCTCATTGATAATGGATCAATGCTCAATGTTTGTAGGGTAAATATTTTGGATAAAATATGAGTGGATAAGACTAAAATTTAACCAACTAAGTTGTCTATTCGTGGTTTTGATAATGTGGGAAAGCAACTGCTTGGTGTGATAATATTTCCTGTACAGGTTGGTATGGTTACATTGGAAACTCCTATCCATGTCATACCTAATGATCTTTCATATAATCTTCTCCTAGATAGACCATGAATTCATGAAATGAATGGAGTCCCTTCAATGCTTCATCGTCTAATGAAATAAACTTATAACAACAAGGTGTACACAATTAAAGCAAACTTATAGTCAGAAATTTGTTTGCAAAATGAAACAAGAATGAAAATTCCTTTGATAACATTGATACTGACTTCAAAAGTAGAACCAGTGCAAAAATAAGAACAAGGGAAGTGTTTTCCATCAATCACAAAACTATTGGATGATGATTGGAGTTCCTTAGATTTCACACCTACATTCATGGGAGACAAAATCACACACAAATCAAGAAAAGAGAAAGAATTTTTCATAATAGCAACACAATCTAAGTCATCAAAACCATGCGAGTCAACAACCTTTAGGAAAGAAGAGGAAAACAAGAATTATACACCCATAGATGATGAGTGTGATCATGAGAAAACACCTTCTCCAAAATAAATGGAAAAAAATTATGGAAGAGGTTATTGTTGAGTGTCCAAGATACTGAGGGGGGTGGGGTGAATCAATATCTTCTTAAACTTATTGAAAAAATACCATCCAATAAATTTGATGCATATAACAATGAAGATAAATAAGAGCATTAACAAAACATGAAGTCACAAAACACATGAACACCAAGATTTTTAGTGGAAAACCCAAAATGGGAAAAACCATGGTGAGTGTTAGCTCACAATAAAGTATAACCAGTTATAAGATATTACAAAAATGGGGTGGCTCACTGCTAAGACTCACTGTCCAAAATTAGAGGCTCACTGCCTACAAAATTACAATGACAAAATGGATTACAACCAAAAAATGAACTAATAATGTACGTGGTACCTAACAAGTACTAATTTAGTTCCAATGAAGCTCAGTAAACTGACTTGACACACTTCATCATATTCACACTTCTTCACATTCATATTCACAATTTCATCATCTATATAAATCTTCAAAAACTGTCCAATATGTATACTTGATCCATCTGCAAGAATCAATTAGGTCGACCTAATGAGATGCAACTCTTATTCATAAAAAAACACCAACTGTCGGCTTCAGGATTTCACAAAATCTTTCCAAAAACAATTCAAATGCTCAACATGCTACATCATGTCAGAATGGACCTTAGATAGGTCATACATATATCCACAAAACAAAGTTAATTCACCTTTACACCATCTATCCATTAGGTCGGCCAAAGATAGACCTAATAGAAAATATGCAATTAACAAAATAATATTAATACACCATATGAGCATTTGAATACGTGAGATTCTGAATGTACATGCTCCCAACATTCATACACCAACTTCCAAAACCACAAGCAACAATAATCAACAACCAACGATTGCGGAGCAAAATATCAGAGGATGTAAGTTTCATACTGGTTCAGATACTGGTCCAAAATGCTAGATCAAATTCAAAATTAATCTTGCAGTTGCAACTCATATGACATGGTGACATCAATGACAACACAAAACAACAAAATGAGATGTTCTTCTTCATTCTTCCAATAGTTATGAGCTTTTGAAATGACTTGGATATGATGGAAAAGGATTTGGGATAAAAGAACAAGGTATCTATGCCCCTATAGAGCCTAACACACAAGAATCAACTAGAGGTCTTGGTTATTGTCATTCAATTAGCAAATAAAATTAGATGCCGCTCCTTGTCATGTTGTAGTTGCAGTATCATAGCATATTCATTACCATACACAAGGGTATAACATTGGCTTTATGCCATCATATTTCCTTTTTCAAGGGGTAACATATCTGTTGTCATAAAGATTGCACCCAGATGCTAAGTTTATACACTCAGAAATCTCATGAAACATGGAAACATCTTTGAGCCTGTGGATATGCTCATAGCGAAGATGAATCTCCAGATTATGGGATGGTTCCCTAATGATTTTCTAATGAACAAATGGTTTTTTGAAGGAAAATGGATAAGGATTTGAAATCAATGAATAAACTAAATCTTAAAGTATGGTGATGCACCTAGATGGAAAACATGAGCAGCCTGATTCACAAATATTTCTCATAAAATCTATTTTCACAACTCAAATTGGACAATCTAATCACATAAGTGTTTCACAGAAAGGAATGATAATCTATCCTTTATGAAGGAAAATGATATTTTCACAACCTGAAGGAGAAGATAAATCAACCACACAACCTATGACCTATGATTAAAATTTCTTTTGTGTACATGCATCCATGAATGAGACATAAATTTAAAGGTTCTGAGATTAAAAATCATTAAATTTGCATCCAAATCATTCAAAAAGAAAAAACAAAGGTTTGAAAGTGAGAAGGCTAACACTTGATTGTAATAAGAAATGAAGGAAACTCTACAAGTAACAATGTCAAAAAACCTTTAAAATTTGTGTATTAATAATTGTAAAAATGTGAGTTACAAGACCAATCTCTCTTTGTAGAATGCAAAGGCAAGATGCAAAAACTACAAAAAAAGACCAAGTATTTTTCAATCTATAAAATGAGTAACTCCAAAGTGCCAAGAGGTGGCACTTGTAGTTAACTCGGCAGAAAAAATATCTCGTCAAAAGTTTCTCACGAGCAAAAGAGAAAAGCCATGAAAAGGGGCCCCAAAACTGATGTAAAATGAGCTAAAATAGCTCTAAATGCTGCCTCATGATTAGTTTGACCAAAAAGGACTCAAAACCACATTAGTTTGACCAAAAATGAAGTAAAATCACTCGATATCTCAGAGTTTACATTTTAGTCTAGCTCTGAATCTCAACCCAACCTCACTCGCTTTCTAATTTCAAACTCCAATTCACAGCCCATTCTCGTTTTGCATGATTTTGAGATAAAGTAAACAATGTTTGAATAAATATTACAAGTAGTCATTTATGAGTTACTTTAGTATTTATGTGTGATTGAGTTTAAATATTAAGGTAATTTATAAGTTATTACCCTTAATATCTATTTACATATTTGTTTTCTTTTTTTCTTTTTTTAATACTTCTACCTATGCAAAAATAGAGGGGGTCGACCTTGAGTTTGATACTCGTGCAAAATATTTAAAACAAAATGAAAATTACCCCAAAGAGGGGTTGACCAATAATTAGGTTAATAGAAACCCTAAAGCAAGAATACATAGACTAATTGACTTCACTTCACTTGTTGCAAAGGAATTGCTCTGCCTGGGCGCTGCCATGCAAGGTCTTTACTCAAGCTTTCTATGGAGATTGAATGGTGCTTGGGAGCTTCTTCACTGCTTCTACAATCTAGATATTGTTCATTGGTGGGTTGAATTCCATGTTGGTAAGTCATTATTTTGAACATTAAATCCTCCTATGACAAGTTGCAGGCTAATTATTGTGATTTCCTTCTCATGACTACAAATTATAAAGATTTCTTAATTATGGGTTTCACTATTTGCAAAAATCTGGGATCATCTCCTATGCCATGGTTTTCATTTATTCTATGGCTGTCGATACTAAAAGCATGATCTTCTAATTGATTTTTCTTTATGGATGCTTTGGAAAATGAGACTTTACATCTAGCATTGTTGACTTCAAATACATGGAATCATTGTATCATAAGGATTATGCTGTGACTATTTTTTCCCTTTGTATTTGACTCCATAGTGGTAATTTCTTTATTATGATTGTGACTGCCCTCTTGATCTATGACATTCTATCCATATGATCCCTCTATGGGAGTAGGGAATCTCATTCTTAAACTTGGAACTACCCCTATCTGTTATCCTCAACATGATATACGTCATAGTAATAGTCCTTGTCTTGTTTCATATTATGTGGTTGTCCCTTTTCATGTAGTTATGACTATCTATATGTGGACTTCCCTCATGACTATCCATGAATAGACTATACAGATGTGACTTCAATTATTGAAAACTAACAATATTGACTTGTTTCCAATCATCCTCTATGCATAGTTTCCTTCTATCACTGAGAAAGGTCAAAGACTCTTCAAATTAGAGCATGTGTTTCTTTTTTGCATCAAAATTGTGACTCCATTGGGCTAGTTGCTCAAATAGAATCCACCATTGCTTTCCATTGAAAGTATTTAGGATTGTTATTCCTTCCAAATATGAATACCTCATGCCTTCAAAACCTTCTCAGCTATTTATGTGAACGTGGTGAAATTGCTATATACCACCAATATGGATTACCAATATTTCAATCATTGACATATGGATATTTCTTTGGATTGCCTTGAACTGCCCCTTAGGATTGTTGCTGTAATTGAATGGTGTAAATGTGACTGTACACCTTTTCATTATTTATGCTTTTTCAAATTTGATTGTCCCTTGAGGCATATGGTTCCTTTCATCAATTTTGATTTGAAATGTTATGAGTGATTGCCACTATTTCATGCAAGTTGCTGTCCTATTAGACAAGTCCCTATCATTAGCCTTGAAAGTCCTTGATCTTAGTCATTAGAGTCATGACTGTCCCAAATTGATTATATGCATGGTTATGTATGCCTTTTATTACCAAAATTTACCTTGTATCCAAAACTATGTCACAAACTTCATGGTTTCCCAATGTAGTAGACTTCTGTGTTCTCTGAGACTTTGCCACTATACACTGTCCACTTTGATCTATAGTGCAAAACTGACCTTGAGTGTTTCCAACCATTCTCTAAGTAGTGTGATTTATTTTGTACAATATTTTCACCAATATTTGTACTCTTCTTTGTACATTGTATTGACTATACTTTGTATGTGTTCCTTCATCATCATTCCTTATATAATGCAAAGACAATGTTGAGCTTTGCTTGATTCCCTTGGACTAGATCTACATTGTTATAGTCTTTGACATTGATGCTAATAATTATGAATGTATACATCATCAAACTCTTGTAGACTGCAACAATATGATGCTGATAATTTTGAATAAAAATGCCTTTGCATTGTAAACATGTTTGTATTGTACTTGAAATGATGAGCAATATGTTTATGATTATTGTAGTGAATACACACCTCTTATTTTCTTTCAAACATCAAGAGGGAAACATGCTGGGCTCTACCCTTGTGGGAGCCCATTTTTATTCACATGATGTAATGTTTGAACAAGATGAACTTGTAATGGAAATCAAGAACCTATATCTACATAGTGAATAAACAAGTTAAGATAAACCAAATAACTGGTTGTCTCTCCTTGATTGTATGAACTAAATTTGATGTTTGTTTATCTTCTATGTTTTGTTGATTAGAAGTAGAATAACAAGTATGTTTTAAGTTACTGCATATAGAAGTAGAGATGTGACCCAAGCTCTAAAAAAATGTTTTCTTCCCCATACGAGTCTTCTCTTGGAGCTAAAAGGAGAGTTGGAGATGCTAATGTGGACAACAAGATTCATCATTCACTCAAGCAATGACAGGTCCCATTTTACTTTTATATGCATTTCTTACTTTCTATGCACTTGTTATTATACTTCTATCAAATTCAGTTACTCCCACGGTTTGTGTGGGGACATATAAACACTTCTCTTTTGAATATAAATAATTATTTCATGTAATGAATTATGTACAATCACTATTTCTTGTAAATCATTTGCATAGTATAAAACTAAACATTATTGCATGCAGTAGGAGTTTATATTTATGAGAACTTGATAAATTATGAGTACCTTTTGAATTGTATCAAACTGTCATGAAAGAATTGTAATGATCCCTCCTGAAACATGGTCTATAATGACTAGGTTAGTCTCAACTTCACCAAATTGGGTTGTAAGGCATAATTTGGTAACAATATCATCATCCATTGTTGGCTCACCCTTTTCCCTTACACTTGGGGGGGTAAGGGGTTAGGTAGTCTTGTCCTAGTATGACACTTATCATTGCCTCTTTGGCTAGTTTTCTGCCTTCCATGTATATATAATGAGCAAGCTTGAGATGCGGATGACCTACTTTAGGTTGTCTCTCATGTGACATACTAGTCTTCCTTTTATGTTATTTGTGATTTCTTGTGCGTAATGTGATCCCTCTTATTGTGTTGCTTGGTATTTGTGAGATTTTCTTTAGATGACCTTGGTTACTTCATTGGTGCAAGGATACAAAGGAAGAAAACCTATCATGACATTCTTCTCTTTGTATCTTCATTATTCTATATGTCATAAACATTATATTTTATTTCGTCTTGCATTTTCCTTTTGGGGACGATGCAAAGTGTTGAGAAATTTAGGTATATTTCATGTTGACCCAAAAGGATTGTTTGTCTTCTCACTCTCTATGTGTCATTATTCCTTTGTGTTCATTGTTCCATGAGATATTTTGGGAATGATGATGGTTCTGAGCTCTATTATATCACTATAGCAAAGACATGTGTTGACCCCAAATCCATGGATCCCTTATGTGTTATCTTTGAATTGCATGTGGAGGCAACCCTTATTCATGATGTAGCTTTATTTGGAAACATATCATTGGAATAGGGATTTTAAAATAATCTCTCATGTCCCTATTAATAATTGGAATATATCATTTTCAACTTTAGGGTAAGTGCATGGATATATAACACAATTTTGGCTCTTAAGATGCCACTTTTTTTTTTTTTTTTTTTTTGAAATCAACAAAATCTAATTTGCATGAGAAAATGAAGATAGTTACGCTCAAAATTTCAAGATGTAGCAAGAAAAAAAGTTGAAGTGCTTCGAGTCTAGTTTCTAAGCTACTAATTCATTTTGAAATTAATGAAGATTAAGGGTCTCAAAAAGGGGGGCCCAAAATAGGTCCTTTTTTATCAAAAAAATAGCATAGCGCCTGAGGGCTCGCCCCCTTTTTGATTAAATTTTTTTATAATTTCAAAAATCCCAATGGTGAGAAATTATCTAACACCATGTAGTTTATCCTCCTTCTTTCAGATAATTTTTTTAATAAATATATAATATTTTATGAATTTTCAAAGTGGACACATCTTGAAAAACTAAAATTTGAGCATGCTCCCCCCTAAATTTTTTGAAAACTAATCGAAAATTGATTTTTATTTTCATCATGTGTAGAATGGAGTCTAGTTTCAAAAAATGTAATTTTTTTCACATTTCGATCAATGAGTAAAAATCTATCATAAAACTAGCACATGTTGGTTTTTGACCAAAAATAGAGGCATTTACAATAGAAGTCATGGATAAAAACCTTAACTAAATCAAAATGAAAAAATAATTATATATTTAGATAGCTAAGAGAGAGGTTAACGCTATCACAATTTTTTTATAAACTTGCATTGAAAGTTGTGCAAATGAGATGGGGAGCATGAACAAAAATACGAGGAAATTTGGCAAATCCTATCTATTAAGACGTCTTTTGCATGAAAGGGTTGTCCAAACCTTTGGGTCGAATGCCCAATGCAAAATTCAATCCATTGGGTTGGTACTTCCCAATGCAACCTATTTGGTGCATGCCAAATTTGGTGTGCGCCAAATGGGTTGCTTCATTTGGAGAGCGCCAAATTTGGTGCTCGCCAAATGTAATTCATGACTTTTGGAATGCATTTCTCTAAACTCTTTGATTTTCTCTTTCTTTGCCTGGGAAACTATATACATGAAATAAACATTTAAGTATAAGTTGACATTTACATATGGCTATTTACTTTCTTATACTTTAAGTTATATTTCATGTATATAGGCAGGATGTTTGAGAGTGGTTTCGGATCTGTAGGAGTTATAATGCAAATTCTATTTTTTGGAAGATTTTAAAAAATTTCAGACTTAGTCAAATTTTAGTAATCAGGAGGTCAAATTTCATCTTTCTCTCTCTACCTCACTCACTTTCATCTCTTATTCTCTAGACCTCTCTCTCTCCCACTATTTCCATCTCTTTATCTGACACTCTCTCCCTTGAGCTCAAGAACTACGTCTCTACATGTCCATCTCTCTCTCTTTCCCTCTCTAATATCTATCTCCCTCCCTCCCTCCTTCCCTCTCTACATTTATCTATCTCCCCCCCTCTCCTTTTATCTCTATATATCTCTCTCTACTCTTTGTATCATCTCTCTCTATACCTTCCTATCCCTCTCCCTCTTTCTCCATTCTTTGTCTCTCACTCTTTTCTTCCCTCTCTCTCCTTCCCTCTCTACTCTGTATCTTGCCATTCTCTCTCTCCTTCCCTCTCTAGTTCTCTCTATCTCACCTCTCTCTCCTTCCCTCCCTCCCTCTCTAATTTTCTCTATCTCCTCTCTCTCTCCTTCCTTCCTGTATCTGATCCTCCTTCTCTTTCATCTCCTCTGTCTTTCCTCTCTCTCTTCCTTTCACCCACCTTTCTCCTTCTGGCTATCTATCTATCCTCATACCTCTCTCTCCCTCCTTCCCTCTCAATCTCTCCACCTTCCTCTCCTTGCCTCTCTACCTCTCTCCATCACGCATCTCTATCACCTATCTCACTTCTCTCTCTCCCCTTCCCTCTCTACTCTCTTTCTCTCTATCTCATCTCTCTCTCCCTACCTATCCATCCCTCTTCTCTCTTATCTCTCTCACCTCTCTCTCTCTCTCCCTCCCTACCCCTTCCTCCCTCTCTCCTTCCCTCTATAATTCTGTTTATCTCCTCCTCCCTCTATCTATCTAGACCTCTCTCTATTGTTGTCTCACCTCTCTCTCCATCCCTACCTCTCCCTCTATCTCTCCTTTCATATCTATTTCTCTTTATCTCCCCCTCCCTCTCCTTACCTACCTCTCTCTATATTGCTCTCTCTCACCTCTCTCTCTAAATCCTTATCTCTCCCTCTATCCCTACCTCTCCATCCATCTCTCCTTCCCTCTCTACTTCTCTATATCTCCCCTCCCTCTCTCTACCTACCTCTCTCTTTCCATCCCTACCTCTCCCTCCATCTCACCTTCCCTCTCTACTTCTCTCTACCTATCTATCCCTCTATACCTCATTCTCTCTCTCTCCACCCTTAACCCTTTACCCTCTACCCTCTATTTTTGTCCCACTCCCTCCCTCTCTCTCCCACTAAATCCCTCTATCTCTCTCCCATCTACCCTTAACCATAAACCCTAAACCCTTAAACCCTCTACCCTCTACCCTCTCTCTCTCTCTCTCTCAGGTCTCGCCTCCTACCCCTCTCCATCTCTTGGGTCTCTCTCTCTCTCCTCCTCTATCTCTCTCCCTCTACCCTTAACCCTAAATCCTAAACCCCTTAAACCTTCTACCCTCTACAATTAACCCTATGCCTCTATCTCTCTCAGGTATCTCCTCTACCCCCTCTCCCTTTCTAAGGTCTCTCTCTCTCTCAGTCACTTCCTCTATCTCTCTTCCCTCTACCCTTAACCCTAAACCTTAAACCCTTAAACCCTCTACCCTCTCTCTCTCTCTCTCTCTCTCTCTCAAGTGTCTCCCTCATACCCCCTCTACCTCTCTTAGGTATCTCTATCACTCACTCACTCCCTCTATCTCTCTCCCCTCTAACCTTAACCCTCTACCCTCTACCCTTAACCCTTAAACCTATACCATCAAACCTTAAACCCTTAAACACTCGACCCTCAACCCTCAACCCTTAAATCCTAAATCCATAAACCCTCTACCCTCTACCCTCAAACCAATACCCTCTACCATCAACCCTTAAACCCAATTAAACTCTCTACCTTAATCCCTCAACCCTCAACCCTTAAACCCTCAACCCTCAACCCTCTAGCTTCAAACCTCAACCCTTAAACCCTAAACCCTCAACCCATATACCCTCTACCCTATATGTTGAACCCTCAACTCTAATCCATAAACCCTATAACCTCAATCCTCTATCCTCAACCTTAATCACTTGAACCTCAACCCTTAAACCCTAAAACCTTAAACCCTAAACCCTTAAAACCTCTACCCTCTACCCTATACCCTAAAATCTCTACCCTCAACCCTATACCCTCAACCCTATACCCTCA
>VDFB02358134.1:203960369-204263706 GCA_007258455.2 Sequoia sempervirens
TGTTTCATATTATGTGGTTGTCCCTTTTCATGTAGTTATGACTATCTATATGTGGACTTCCCTCATGACTATCCATGCATAGACTATACAGATGTGACTTCAATTATTGAAAACTAACAATATTGACTTGTTTCCAATCATCCTCCATGCATAGTTTCCTTCTATCACTGAGAAAGGTCAAAGACTCTTCAAATTAGAGCATGTGTTTCTTTTTTGCATCAAAATTGTGACTCCATTGGGCTAGTTGCTCAAATAGAATCCACCATTGCTTTCTATTGAAAATATTTAGGATTGTTATTCCTTCCAAATATGAATACCTCATGCCTTCAAAACCTTCTCAGCTATTTATGTGAACATGGTGAAATTGCTATAGACCACCAATATGGATTACCAATATTTCAATCATTGACATATGGATATTTCTTTGGATTGCATTGAACTGCCCCTTAGGATTGTTGCTGTAATTGAATGGTGTAAATGTGACTGTACACCTTTTCATTATTTATGCTTTTTCAAATTTGATTGTCCCTTGAGGCATATGGTTCCTTTCATCAATTTTGATTTGAAATGTTATGAGTGATTGCCACTATTTCATGCAAGTTGCTGTCCTATTAGACAAGTCCCTATCATTAGCCTTGAAAGTCCTTGATCTCAGTCATTAGAGTCATGACTGTCCCAAATTGATTATATGCATGGTTATGTATGCCTTTTATTACCAAAATTTACCTTGTATCCAAAACTATGTCACAAACTTCATGGTTTCCCAATGTAGTAGACTTCTGTGTTCTCTGAGACTTTGCCACTATACACTGTCCACTTTGATCTATAGTGCAAAACTGACCTTGAGTGTTTCCAACCATTCTCTAAGTAGTGTGATTTATTTTGTACAATATTTTCACCAATATTTGTACTCTTCTTTGTACATTGTATTGACTATACTTTGTATGTGTTCCTTCATCATCATTCCTTATATAATGCAAAGACAATGTTGAGCTTTGCTTGATTCCCTTGGACTAGATCTACATTGTTATAGTCTTTGACATTGATGCTAATAATTATGAATGTATACATCATGAAACTCTTGTAGACTGCAACAATATGATGCTGATAATTTTGAATAAAAATGCCTTTGCATTGTAAACATGTTTGTATTGTACTTGAAATGATGATCAATATGTTTATGATTATTGTAGTGAATACACACCTCTTATTTTCTTTCAAACATCAAGAGGGAAACATGCTGGGCTCTACCCTTGTGGGAGCCCATTTTTATTCACATGATGTAATGTTTGAACAAGATGAACTTGTAATGGAAATCAAGAACCTATATCTACATAGTGAATAAACAAGTTAAGATAAACCAAATAACTGGTTGTCTCTCCTTGATTGTATGAACTAAATTTGATGTTTGTTTATCTTCTATGTTTTGTTGATTAGAAGTAGAATAACAAGTATGTTTTAAGTTACTGCATATAGAAGTAGAGATGTGACCCAAGCTCTAAAAAAATGTTTTCTTCCCCATACGAGTCTTCTCTTGGAGCTAAAAGGAGAGTTGGAGATGCTAATGTGGACAACAAGATTCATCATTCACTCAAGCAATGACAGGTCCCATTTTACTTTTATATGCATTTCTTACTTTCTATGCACTTGTTATTATACTTCTATCAAATTCAGTTACTCCCACAGTTTGTGTGGGGACATATAAACACTTCTCTTTTGAATATAAATAATTATTTCATGTAATGAATTATGTACAATCACTATTTCTTGTAAATCATTTGCATAGTATAAAACTAAACATTATTGCATGCAGTAGGAGTTTATATTTATGAGAACTTGATAAATTATGAGTACCTTTTGAATTGTATCAAACTGTCATGAAAGAATTGTAATGATCCCTCCTGAAACATGGTCTATAATGACTAGGTTAGTCTCAACTTCACCAAATTGGGTTGTAAGGCATAATTTGGTAACAATATCATCATCCATTGTTGGCTCACCCTTTTCCCTTACACTTGGGGGGGTAAGGGGTTAGGTAGTCTTGTCCTAGTATGACACTTATCATTGCCTCTTTGGCTAGTTTTCCGCCTTCCATGTATATATAATGAGCAAGCTTGGGATGCGGATGACCTACTTTAGGTTGTCTCTCATGTGACATACTAGTCTTCCTTTTATGTTATTTGTGATTGCTTGTGCGTAATGTGATCCCTCGTATTGTGTTGCTTGGTATTTGTGAGATTTTCTTTAGATGACCTTGGTTATTTCATTGGTGCAAGGATACAAAGGAAGAAAACCTATCATGACATTCTTCTCTTTGTATCTTCATTATTCTATATGTCATAAAAATTATATTTTATTTCGTCTTGCATTTTCCTTTTGGGGACGATGCAAAGTGTTGAGAAATTTAGGTATATTTCATGTTGACCCAAAAGGATTGTTTGTCTTCTCACTCTCTATGTGTCATTATTCCTTTGTGTTCATTGTTCCATGAGATATTTTGGGAATGATGATGGTTCTGAGCTCTATTATATCACTATAGCAAAGACATGTGTTGACCCCAAATCCATGGATCCCTTATGTGTTATCTTTGAATTGCATGTGGAGGCAACCCTTATTCATGATGTAGCTTTATTTGGAAACATATCATTGGAATAGGGATTTTAAAATAATCTCTCATGTCCCTATTAATAATTGGAATATATCATTTTCAACTTTAGGGTAAGTGCATGGATATATAACACAATTTTGGCTCTTAAGATGCCACTTTTTTTTTTTTTTTTTTTTTTAAATCAGCAAAATTTTATTTGCATGAGAAAATGAAGATAGTTACGCTCAAAATTTCAAGATGTAGAAAGAAAAAAAGTTGAAGTGCTTCGAGTCTAGTTTCTAAGCTACTAATTCATTTTGAAATTAATGAAGATTAAGGGTCTCAAAAAGGGGGGCCAAAAATAGGTCCTTTTTTATCAAAAAAATAGCATAGCGCCTGAGGGCTCACCCCCTTTTTGATTAAATTTTTTTATAATTTCAAAAATCCCAATGGTGAGAAATTATCTAACACCATGTAGTTTATCCTCCTTCTTTCAGATAATTTTTTTAATAAATATATAATATTTTATGAATTTTCAAAGTGGACACATCTTGAAAAACTGAAATTTGAGCATGCTCCCCCCTAAATTTTTTGAAAACTAATCAAAAATTGATTTTTATTTTCATCATGTGCAGAATGGAGTCTAGTTTCAAAAAATGTAATTTTTTTCACATTTCGATCAATGAGTAAAAATCTATCATAAAACTAGCACATGTTGGTTTTTGACCAAAAATAGAGGCATTTACAATAGAAGTCATGGATCAAAACCTTAACTAAATCAAAATGAAAAAATAATTATATATTTAGATAGCTAAGAGAGAGGTTAACGCTATCACAATTTTTTTATAAACTTGCATTGAAAGTTGTGCAAATGAGATGGGGAGCATGAACAAAAATATGAGGAAATTTGGCAAATCCTATCTATTAAGACGTCTTTGGCATGAAAGGGTTGTCCAAACCTTTGGGTCGAATGCCCAATGCAAAATTCAATCCATTGGGTTGGTACTTCCCAATGCAACCTATTTGGTGCATGCCAAATTTGGTGTGCGCCAAATGGGTTGCTTCATTTGGAGAGCGCCAAATTTGGTGCTCGCCAAATGTAATTCATGACTTTTGGAATGCATTTCTCTAAACTCTTTGATTTTCTCTTTCTTTGCCTGGGAAACTATATACATGAAATAAACATTTAAGTATAAGTTGACATTTACATATGGCTATTTACTTTCTTATACTTTAAGTTATATTTCATGTATATAGGCAGGATGTTTGAGAGTGGTTTCGAATCTGTAGGAGTTATAATGCAAATTCTATTTTTTGGAAGATTTTAAAAAATTTCAGACTTAGTCAAATTTTAGTAATCAGGAGGTCAAATTTTAGTAATCAGGAGGTCAAATTTCATCTTTCTCTCTCTACCTCACTCACTTTCATCTCTTATTCTCTAGACCTCTCTCTCTCCCACTATCTCCATCACTTTATCTGACACTCTCTCCCTTGAGCTCAAGAACTACGTCTCTACATGTCCATCTCTCTCTCTTTCCCTCTCTAATATCTATCTCCCTCCCTCCCTCCTTCCCTCTCTACATTTATCTATCTCCCCCCCTCTCCTTTTATCTCTATATATCTCTCTCTACTCTTTGTATCATCTCTCTCTATACCTTCCTATCCCTCTCCCTCTTTCTCCATTCTTTGTCTCTCACTCTTTGCTTCCCTCTCTCTCTCCTTCCCTCTCTACTCTGTATCTTTCCATTCTCTCTCTCCTTCCCTCTCTAGTTCTCTCTATCTCACCTCTCTCTCCTTCCCTCCCTCCCTCTCTAATTTTCTCTATCTCCCCTCTCTCTCTCCTTCCCTTTCTACTTATCTCGATCTCACTTCTCTTTATCCCCCTCTCTCTTTCCCTCTCTCTCTTCCTTTCACCCACCTTTTCTCTCTACTTCTCGCTATCTATCCTATCCCTCTATACCTCTTTCTCTCTCCCCCTCCTTCCCTCTCAATCTCTCCACCTTCCTCCTTACCTCTCTACCTCTCTCTCCATCACGCATCTCTATCACCTATCTCACTTCTCTCTCTCCCCTTCCCTCTCTACTCTCTTTCTCTCTATCTCATCTCTCTCTCCCTACCTATCCATCCCTCTTCTCTCTTATCTCTCTCACCTCTCTCTCTCTCCCTCCCTACCCCTTCCTCTCTCCTTCCCTCTATAATTCTGTTTATCTCCTCCTCCCTCCCTCTATCTAGACCTCTCTCTATTTTTGTCTCACCTCTCTCTCCATCCCTACCTCTCCCTCTATCTCTCCTTTCATATCTATTTCTCTTTATCTCCCCCTCCCTCTCCTTACCTACCTCTCTCTATATTGCTCTCTCTCACCTCTCTCTCTAAATCCTTATCTCTCCCTCTATCCCTACCTCTCCATCCATCTCTCCTTCCTTCTCTACTTCTCTATATCTCCCCTCCCTCTCTCTACCTACCTCTCTCTTTCCATCCCTACCTCTCCCTCCATATCACCTTCCCTCTCTACTTCTCTCTACCTATCTATCCCTCTATACCTCATTCTCTCTCTCTCCACCCTTAACCCTTTACCCTCTACCCTCTATTTTTGTCCCACTCCCTCCCTCTCTCTCCCACTAAATCCCTCTATCTCTCTCCCATCTACCCTTAACCATAAACCCTAAACCCTTAAACCTCTACCTCTAATTCTCTCTCTCTCTCAAGTCTCTCCCTCCCACTCCTCTCTCTCCATCTCTTAGGTCTCTCACTCTCTTATCTCTCTCCCCTCTACTCCTTAACCCTAAACTTAAACCCTAAACCTCTACTCCTCTACACCAACTTCTATACCTCTATCTCTCTCTCAAGTATCTCCCTCCTACCCTCTCCCTTTCTAAGGTCTCTCTCTCTCTCAGTCACTTCCTCTATCTCTCTTCCCTCTACCCTTAACCCTAAACCTTAAACCCTTAAACCCTCTACCCTCTCTCTCTCTCTCTCTCTCTCTCTCAAGTGTCTCCCTCATACCCCCTCTACCTCTCTTAGGTATCTCTATCACTCACTCACTCCCTCTATCTCTCTCCCCTCTAACCTTAACCCTCTACCCTCTACCCTCTACCCTTAACCCTTAAACCTATACCATCAAACCTTAAACCCTTAAACACTTGACCCTCAACCCTCAACCCTTAAATCCTAAATCCATAAACCCTCTACCCTCTACCATCAACCCTTAAACCCAATTAAACTCTCTACCTTAATCCCTCAACCCTCAACCCTTTATCCCTCAACCCTTAAACCCTCAACCCTCAACCCTCTAGCTTCAAACCTCAACCCTTAAACCCTAAACCCTCAACCCATATACCCTCTACCCTATATGTTGAGCCCTCAACTCTAATCCATAAACCCTATAACCTCAATCCTCTATCCTCAACCTTAATCACTTGAACCTCAACCCTTAAACCCTAAAACCTTAAACCCTAAACCCTTAAAACCTCTACCCTCTACCCTATACCCTAAAATCTCTACCCTCAACCCTATACCCTCAACCCTTAAACCCTTAAACCCAAGTAAGCTCTCTACCCTAATCCATCAACCCTCAACACTTAATCCCTCAACCCTTAAACCCTCAACCCTCTTCCCTCTACCCTCTACCCTCAACCCTCAACCCTAAACCCTCAACCCTTAAACCCTAATCCATCAACCCCTATACCCTCCACCCTATACATTTAACCCTCAACCCTCTACCCTCTAGAGAGAACTAGAGAGTGGAGGGATGGAGGAAGAGGAAAGGAGGAGATAGAGGTGAGTGTGTGTGAGAGGGAGAGGGGGTAGATGGGAGAGGGTTGAGAAAGAGAGGGAGTGAGGGAGTGGGAGAGAGATAGAGGGAGGAGTGAGTGAGAGAGAGAGATCAGAGAGGGAGAGGGGCATGAGGGAGAGACTTGAGAGAGAGAGGGAGGAGGAGGAGAGATATAGGTGCAATTTAAAGGTTGAGGGCATAGGGTAGAAGGTTTATGTATTTAGTGTTTAAGGGTTATGGTTTAGGTTTAGGGTTATGGCAGAGGGGAGAGAGATAGAGGGAGGACTCCATAGAGAGAGAGAGAGAGAGAGAGAGAGAGAGAGAGAGAGAGAGAGAGAGAGAGAGAGAGAGAGAGAGAGAGAGAGAGAGACCCAAGAGAGGGAGAGGGGGTAGAGGGAGATATTTGAGAGAGAGATGGGAGAGATACAGAGGATAGAGGGTTTAAGGGTTTAAGGGTTAAGGGTAGAGGTTATGGGTTAAGGATAGAGGGGAGAGAGATAGAGGAGGAGAGAGAGGGATGTGAGATATAGAGACTCTCCCTCCCACCCCCCATCTCTCTCTTAATACTCTCCCTCTCCCTCTCTCAAATGTCTCCCTCCTACTCCCTCTCCCTCTCTTAGGTCTCTCTCTCTCAAATAACACTTCCTATATCGCTGTCCCATCTACCCTTAACCCTAAACCCTAACCCCTTAACCCTTAAACCCTCTACCCTCTACCCTTAACCCTCCCTCCTTCTATCTCTCTCCCACTCCCTACCTCTCTCTCTCTCAACACTTAAACCCTTAAACCCTCAACCGTTAAACACTAAACCCTTAACCCTTAAACCCTCTACCCTCTACCTCAACCTAATATCACTCTCTACCCTCAACCCTATACCTCTCTCAAGTATTCTTATCCTAACCTATCTCCTCTCTTTTAGGTCTCTCTCTCACTCTCAATCCCTCTATCTCTCCCTCTACTCCCAATCCCCTTAACTCCTAAAAACCTAAACCTTAACCCTTAAACCCAAACCCTTAAAACCATCAACCCTCTACCCTCTATCTCTCTCCCACTCCCTCTCCCTCTCTCTTTAGCTCTCTCTCTTAGGTATCTCCCTCCTACCCCCTCTCCCTCTCTCAAGTCTCTCTCTCTCTCACTCCTTCTATGTATCTCCCCTCTTCCATTAGCCCTCTACCCTTAACCCTTAAACCCTAAACCCTAAACCCTAAACCCTTAACCCTTAAACCCTCAACCCTAATCCCTCAACCTTATATGCTCAATCCAATACCCTAAAACATCAGCCCTATAGGTCCTCAACCCTATACCATCAATTCTCAACCCTCTACCCTATACATTGGATCCTCAACCCTCATCTATCTATGTCCCTCTATCTTCTCTCCTTATCTCTATCTCACTTATCCGCCCATATTTCTCTCCATCCATCCCTCCCTCTCTTCCCTAATCCCTCAACCCTACACCCTCAAACCTTAAACCCTTAAAAACTCAACCGTAAATCCTCAACCCTCAATCTCCAACCCTTGAATCCTAAACCATAAAATCCTCTACCCTCTACCCTCAACCCAATACCCTCTACTCTCAACCCTAATCCCTCAACCATTAAACCCAATTAAAATCTCTACCCTAATCCCTCAACCCTCAACTATTTATACCTCAACCCTTAAACTGTCAACCCTCAACCCTTAAACCCTAAACCCTCAACCCCTATCCCCTCTACCCTATATGTTGGACCCTCAACTCTAATCCATCAACCCTATACCATCAACCCTCTACCCTCAAGCTTAAACTCTAAACCCTCAACCCTTAAACCCTAAACCCCTTAAACCCTCTACCCTCTACCCTATGCATTAAATCCTCAACCCTTAATTTTCAATTCTCAACCCTTAATCCCTCAACCCCCAACCCTTAAACCCTAAACTGTCAATTGTTATATTCTCTACCCTATACATTGGACTCTCAAACCTAATCCTTTACCCTCAAACCTATACCATAAATCCTCCACCCTCAACCCTAAACCCTCAAACCTAAGCCCTTAAACCCTAAAGCCTTACACCTTCTACCCTCAATACAATACCCTAAAACATTAACCCTATATGTCATCAACCCTATACCCTCAATTATAAACCCTCTAACCTATACATTGGATCCTCAAACCTCATATATCTTTGTCCCTCCCTCCTCTTCTCTCCTCTCTATCTCACTTCTCCCTCCATCCTTCCCTCCATCCCTCTCCACCCTAATCCCTCAACCCTAATCCCTGAACCGTATACCCTCAACCATTAAACCCTTAAATACTCAACCCTAAACCCTTAACCCTTAACCCTGAAACCCTCAACCCTTAAACCCTCTACCCTCTATCCTCAACCCAATACCCTTTACCCTCAACCCTATACCATCAACCCTTAAACCCTTAAACCCAAGTAAAATCTCTACCCTAATCCCTTAACCCTCAACCCTCAACCCTCAACCTTTAAACCATAATCCTTCAACTGCTATACCCTCAACCCTAATTCCTCACTCCTATACCCTAAACCCTATAAGTGAGACATAGAGAGGGAAGGAGGGAAAGTGGGTTGGAGAGAGAATGGTGATTTAGAGAGGAGGGAGTGAGAGGGAAGGAGGGAAAGTGGGAAAGAGAGAGAATGGTGATTTAGAGAGGGGGTGAGAGGTAGGGATATAGATAATGATGAGATATAGAGGAGACAACGATAGAGAAAGAGAGAGATGGAGAGACAAATAGAGAGGTAGGTAGAGGAAGGGAGAGGAGAGATAGAGAGTAGAGAGGGAAAGAGGTAGGGAAGGAGACATAGGTGAGATAGAGAGGGATGGAAATAAAGAGTGATGGAGGGATAGGTAGGTATAGAGAGGGAAAGAGAGAGTAAATATAGAGTAGAGATGGGAGGGAGGGAGAGGTAGGGAGGGAGATAGATGTGTGTATATGTGTGAGTGAGAGAGAGAGAATGGTGAGATAAAGAAAATGAGAAATTGATAGAGAAAGAGGGGGGAGGCAAGGAGGGACAATAGTGAGAGATATTGGGAGGAGAGACAAAAATAAGGGGAGGGAGGGTGAGGTCAAGAGAGGGAGGGAGAGGAGAGATAGAGAGAAGAAGAGAGGTAAGGAGGGAGGGAGGGAGTGTTAACGAGGGAGGTAGAGGTTTGTGTGAGAGAGAGAGATAGAGAGAGTGGTGAGAGCGATGGAGAGAGAATTATGAGAGAGAGAGGAGAGAGTTAGAGAGAAAGAGGGGGAAGAGAGGGATAGAGAGTGAGAGAGAGATGTAGGTAGAGGGAGGGAGAGGAGAGATAGAGAGTAGAGAGGGAAACATGTAGGGGAGGAGACATAGGTGAGATACAAAGTGATGGAGGGAGAGGTAGGTAGAGAGAGAGAGAGAGAGAGAGAGAGAGAGAGAGAGAGAGAGAGAGAGAGAGAGAGAGAGAGAGAGAGAGAGAGAGAGAGAGAGAGATGTAGAGGGAGAGAAGAGATAGAGAGAAGTAGAGAGGGGAGGGAGGGAGGTAGACGTAGGGAGGAGATAGAGGGGTGAGAGAGAGAGAGGGGAGAGAGAGGGATGAAGGGAGAGAGAGAGGGAGTGGAGAGATAAAGAGTAGAGAGAAGGAGAGTGAGAGAGAAAGATGATACAATTTGCTGACTACTAAAACTTATCTCCGGATTACTAAAATTTGAATTGTTGATTACTGAAATTTGACTAAGTCTGAAATTTTTACGATCTTCCAAAAACTAGAATTTGCATTATAAATCCTAGAGATCTAAAACCACTCTCAAACATCCTAAAACTATATACATGAAATATAACTTAAAGTATAAGAAAGTAAATGTAATGTTTATTTCATGTATATAGTTTCCCTGGCTAAGAAAGAGAAAATGAAAGATTTTAGAAAAATGCATTCCAAAAGTCATTGCAAAAAGAAAGAGTTCACAAGTTCATTCATTACAAAATTCAAGCCATTTGGAGAGTGCCAAATTTTGCGAGTGCCAAATAGGCTCGGTATTACCAAGCCTATTTGGAAAGCACTAAATTTGGCGCTCTCCAAATTTGGTGAGCACAATATGGCCTATTTTAGGTTTTTTTTGCAATTTGACACCAAAATTGTGTCACAGATCCATGCACTTACCCTTTAAAGTAATTGCTCAAACATGGTGTTTAGCAATTTCTTTAAAGTGGGGGAATACATTGGCATTATTATGACATGGACATTGATATTTTCATTTTGACATGAGCATATTAACATTTGTGCTTCAATTTTGTTCATAGAGGTTGGACTTAGTGTAGCATTGGCATAAAATTGATCATTTTGGAATTGAATTATGGGTACAAAAATTGTTGTGATGACTTTACCTATGTGCCACCCTTGTTATGAGTACACACCTTGTAGACCTAGTTTTTGTTTCTCATCCTTTGGGGCTCACCTAGTGAACAACGAATTTTTCACTAGCCCTCATGAGTATAAATTATTCGCATAGTGGATAATGGGTTTTCACTTATGAACATTTATTGGAAAAAAAACTTAGACTTGATCTATCCCTGTTGGAAAAATAGTCGAGGCTTGATCCATCCCTTCTCCTTCTTTCTTCTCTTTGCATTAATTTTGGCATTGTATGATTGTGTATCTTGTGTCGCTACTGCATGCATGTGTCTCTTTGTGCCTTTGTTGGTTTTTCCTTGAGATCTTAGATCTTGGAGTCTTGATCATCCTACTTGATCCTTGTCATCTTATCCTTCTGAAAATTATACAATTGGACCTCTCTTGAATTATTTGTCTGCAGTAGTGTGAGTTTGAGCGTAGGCACATACTCTCACTAAAGTGGGGGCTAAATATAATGTAGAAAAATACCTTTACAATTTCACACTTTGTATGCATCCCCTTAATTAATTGGACTTAATTAAGCTTCTAATTACCTAAATTATGCACTCCAAAGCCTTATTATTCCAATTTTCCAAAAGGGAAATCTATGTTAAACAATTGCTAACATTAATTAAAGCACCTTAGAAATTGAGTGTCTTGGACTTAGGTCCTAGGACCCATTCACCCAAGGGTGAATGGGTCCCCTTTAAGTCCTAGGACCCAATTTAAATATGTTTTTTCTAGTATTTTAATGATTCAAATTCAAGTTTCAACTGTCAAATTTTGGAATCTATTTTTTTGGGAAATTAGATAAACACCTATAAATACATAGTCTTTTTATCAATTCAAATATAAGTGGCATGATCAAATTTCCTATAAGAAAATATTATTGTCAAGAGAATTGAATAGAAACATTATCAATCATCTACAACAACAATCAAGATCATATCATCTTGTCAAAATTCATATGTGTTCATGTTATATTTTGGAGCTACCATTGTGATGTAGGTTTCAATCATTCAAGCATCAAATCAATCAATAAATCAAGCCAATTCATGCAAGATCCAAGCCTTAGAGTGTTGTGTTTGAATTCAGTCCTCGAAGGGTAGCCATTAATGGCTTGGTGAGTTGTAACAAGAAAGTATTCATTCATCAATTCCTTTATTTTATCATTATTTGATTATCAAGGTTTAATTAACAACATGGGGTTTAACTAAGGAAAACCTCCATTCAACCGAAAATAAACATTTTTTCTCTCTCTTTGTATATGCAGATTTACATGTGAAGAAGGACTGAAAGTTGATCAAAGGAGCAATTTTGCAAAGTTGTCATAGTTGTCATCATTGTTGTCAAGTTATGGAAACTCACTATAGGTTTTATTTTTGGCTTTTCCACAGTCAAACCTAGTGGAATTAGAAGCTTAGATATTCCACTAGAGGACACCAAAAGTTGGTTAGAACCCATGTATAAATACCCATTCACCTAGGGGCGAATGAGTCCTTGAGAACACATAAAAACCAAAATTTGTGAGCATTTTTGCAATCCTTTGCACTTCCTGGATTTGCTAGTAAAATGCTATTTCAAATTTTCATTTATCAAGAATTTATGTTTATGCATTAGGTCTAATCATCCATTTATTTTAGGCATTTTAAATCATTCCAAATTTATCTCAGATATTTCCTACTATCCCAAGGAATTGATATCTAAGGTTGGATTGGCTCACCTCAAGGTTGAAAGTCAATCTTAAACCCTTGTGATCTCTTTCCTAATGAAATCTTAGAGAAAGGAACCTATATTCTATTGTTCTAAGCGCTTGGGATATATGATGCCTTTTTATTCATTTCAGGTCCTATAGAGCCTCCAACAAAACTATTCAAAGCTAGATTTATCAGATCACTAGATTAGATTATTTGACTAAGTTGGTAGAATTAGAACCAACTAAAGATTATATTGCATACACCACAACAAGGTTCCTATACCAAAAAATTATTACAAGATTTGGATGTCCCCTTAGTATCGCCAATGATCAAGGCAAGCACTTCATGAACAAAACAATAAAATAACTACTAGCAAATTTTATGATTACACATAATCAAAGCACAACATATCATCTGCAAGAAAATGGGGCAAGAAAAGCTCTCAACAATATTTTAGGCACTACCTTAACCAAGATGTGTAATGTGAATAGAATAGACCGGGATATTAAAATTCTTATGGTACTTTGAGAATACCGCACTACGTACAAACATGCTATAAAAAATACTCCCTTCGATCTTTTGTATGGAATGGAAGCAAGCCTACCGATCAATTTTATGGTACACAATCTTTGGACCATATTAACCTTACGACTCATTTACAAAAAAACTATCAAGAACTATCTCAAGGAACTAAATAAATTGGATGAAGAAAGAAAACTAGTAGTACACCACTTGTGGACAAAAAGATGATGACATACAGCCTAGACAACTATAATCTTAGGTGTAAACAATTTCAAGTCAATGATATAGTTTTGTTAGATGATAGTAAATTTAAGAAATAAGGTAAAATCAAAGTTGGATGGTTAGGCCCTTATTAGATCCATCAAATCCTTGATTCCAGAGTAGTCCAACTCAAAACATTAGATGGAACAATACTGCAATGCTTTATAAATGGAGCACAACTTAAACAATATCATTGCAATAGCATAGCGTTGACTTGAGGACAATTCAACATTTTGAAAGGGGGATGATGTTATCTATAAAACATGACAATGAAGATATTGGTGAGGAAATCATACCACATTTTGGTGCAAAGGACTTCTAGAGAACAATATTGTAAATATAACATCTAGACTAGGGGTATCATGGATGGGTCACATCCCATCTCATGGATATATATATATATATATATATATAATTAGATAGGTCTATGTCTGATTGTATTGGTGTTCATATTTATATTGCCAAGTCTAGGGTATAAACTACAACACTTATAAAATTCTCGAGGCTTAGAACTCCAATCTGTGTTCCCCTAGATTTCTTTCTAGTGAGGCTAATTCACCAAAATAACTAAATCATGTTTATTTGCTTCCTATTATTTCCTATTTCCTACTTGTATTATTTTGTTTCCACTCCCAACATTGTATGGTAGTTTAATGGTGGCTAGTTGGATATATTCTTTTATAGGTATTAGTTTTTTACATACCATAAAGGAAAAGAGTTAAATAAACACACATTAAAAATATTATATTTTTCTTCATTTCCTACATAATTTTCTACCTTACACCTATTCCTCCATCAACTATTCCCCTAGATAGATATATCCATCCTTACTATATGGGTGAAAGCACAAAGTTGAGTCCACTTCTAGTGGAAGTTTCAACCTTAGAAAAAAATCTTGAAATCGGGTAAAATGAATTGAGATCCCATTTTTTAGCAATTGGGATCCTGTTTCACTTTGAGACCCTAAGGTAAAATTCAAAACGAGATCCTATTTCATGGTGGGACCTTGAACCTAGATTTAAGAAATGAGATCTTGATTTCTAACAAACGGGATCCCAAATGCTATGATAGGATCTTGATTTGTAATGAGCGGGATCCTATTTTGTAGAAGTATTTTATTTTTTTGAAAAGGTCTACAACCTCATTTTCCAGCTATGGATAGTGGAATTGAGATTGGGATCTTGCATTCAAGAGAAGAATATTTACACCCTCCTTTGTGTCTAGGTAAGATTTTCTACAATTTCTTTTCATTTTGTAGTATT
Organism: Sequoia sempervirens; assembly: GCA_007258455.2. Lineage (NCBI taxonomy): Eukaryota > Viridiplantae > Streptophyta > Pinopsida > Cupressales > Cupressaceae > Sequoia > Sequoia sempervirens. The sequence goes on from VDFB02358134.1 coordinate 203,974,828, forward strand.
TGGAAATTAGTATTTTAGTTTTTTTCTCTTTATTTTATAATTTGGGTGTTTATATTTTGTTTAATCTTTAGCAAAATATATAAACCCTAGATTCAATTTAAAAACTAAAAAGCTTACTCTACATAAAGAAAAACCCTAGATTGAGTCCAAACAAAAATATTTACCCTTCAAACCAAAAAACTTACCCTAGTATGTAGAAAAATAACCCTAAACTATTTTCATTTGTAATGTTCATTATCAATTTGATGGAAATATTTCAAAATCAAATAATACTTTGATTGAGGAAAAAAATTAGAAAATTAAATTTCATTTGCATTGCTTTATGTTTTAAATATTTCAAAATGAAAATATTTTTATTTGAATTGATTTGAGTTTTAAATATGTATACAAATTTTTCAAAATCAGATTATTCTTAATTTCCTTGAGAAAATAATCTAGATTTGTTTAAGTTTATTTCATTCCATTATTTAGCACTTATTATTAATTGTTTCATCTCTAAGCCACGTGCAACTAGAATTTGTAGCACATGGCATCCATATGTACCCATGCATAAACACCTACTCTCTAACATGTTAACATACATATAGTTTTCTATTGGCATATTCCTTGAACCTCCTTTAAAGGAAAGGTTTAAAAAACTCCCAACTAAACAGCTAAAATTTTATCAAATCGACCAATTTGGAATCAAACCAATCAAATTAACATAGCCATGAAGGATTTTATCCTAAGACTACTATAAATGAATAAAAACATAAATGAGATTATAAAAGGTCAAGCCATTCTAATACATATTAGATATAACTCTATAGATAACATGGTAAAGGGACTTTGTCTTGAAATACTATAATAAATATCTATCTAGTTCCACAAAGTGATCATAACTATCAAATTTTTTGCAATCTATATGAATTTTCTCCTTTGCAACTACATAGATTATATTTTTACACTCATTATAGTGTTTATACCCTTTGTATGTTTAGGAGCATTTTTTAATGATTTGAACGTTCTTAATGATCACAAAAGGACCCCACAAGATCCCTAAGCTTAGGAAATCATAATCAAAGTCCTTATAAAGATCAATATCAAATATATCATAAGTCTACACTAGCACCCTTGGGAACTTTGGCCCACAACATGTAGCACTGTCTAGTGCTAGGACCCTTCTAAAATTTTGTCAAATGATTGTTTTCCCTCTATTTTGTTCCCAAATTTGAGCAAGTTTATAAAATTCATTTCCCCAAAACCTTGGCAGTGATTGATATAAAATTTGGTACTTAAAACACATTATATGCCTTGTTAATACAAGAATAAAAAACATGTGTCTCTATCTTCTCTCATTTCACAAGGAATTGTAAAAAAGTAAAGAGGTGGAGTTGAATATTAGAGTTCTAAGGGTATGTGCAGGATCATCATGGAAAAAATAGGCCCTTAAGTGGCAAAAAATTCAAAAAAATCATAGTTAGGAAACTTGACATAAAAATTTGAATAAGTTATATATATTATTTCAAAAATATGCAACAATAGAATCTGTAGCAAATTCAATGTAGTTTCTAAACTACTAGGCTTTTAAAAAAAAAATAAATCTATTTGGTGAAAATTTGAAATTTCAATGCAGAGTACTTAAATTTCAAGGGAAAAATAAGGTGTCCATTACCACCCTAACTACAATAAAATGATAATATATTTTTATAAGATTTTAGATATAAGTAGAGGACTCATGTCCCAATGTGATGCATATTTTTTGTAATTTTTTCCAAGTAAATAATTAATTATGAATTTTTATTACAACTTTTAAAAATATAAAATCGTATGTCTAACCACCTTAACTTGGTCAAAACTTCATGAAATTCATTTTTTCTTTTTTTAATCCTATAGTATACGAAGCATAGAATGTGACACATGTTTTGGATTCAAAAAATGTGATACCATTTGAAAGCTATAAATGTTTTTCAATCAACCTATCAATCAGGAATTTAGTTGTAATTCAAATAGAAAATGGATAGCAATTATTTATTAAATTCAAAGTAAAGCATAATTTATATTGGTGGAAAGCTGAGAATCTCCTTTAAAAACCCTTTTCGTTTCATTAATTTTGGGTAAAAAAAAAGTCGTCAGCAACATACCCTACACATACCCATCATATCACCACTTTTTGGCCCATCATGATCCTGCACATACTCCTAAATCATAAAATATTATGGGAATACACTCTTATTATATCATAAATCTATTTTATCCTCCTTTTTTTTTATCATCTCCTAATTCATTTTAGCCTCTTTCCATTATTGGAATGCATATAACCTTAGTTTCCTTATCCGATTGTCTAGAATCCTTGTTATAGGATCATGGTTCAAATCTAAAACTTCTTCATTTTCCTATTTTCTAAATATTTCTTGTGATCCTCATTACATCTTTTTTTAACCTATAAATAAATTTATCTCTTTTTCAATCTATTACTTTAAGTTATACTAAAGTGTACAACATACAACACCTATGGCATGAATCCAACTTACACAATCTAAAATTCTACCAAACAATAAAGCACTATACATTACATAGAACGTAATATTAGGTGTGATGGATCCCAAAGTGATAGGTAAAGTAATTTAAAACCACAAATTTCATTGAACACATTGTCAAATTCTTTGATGATAAGTTCAAATTATGGTTACAATTTAGTAGAGTCAACTTTGATGACATCCAAAATTTTCCTTAATATAAATATTTTGACTAGATCCATGATCCACTAAAGCTTAGTTTGATTCAAATATGGGCCTATTTTTCAACATAATATAAAATAGGAGGAGCTCATTCATTTACTAAGAGCGAAAAATTTGAGCTTATGCAAATGAGGTCATGTTTGTGGCTTGGTCTTGAACAAGGTTTCATCGTATGACCTAGTATTTGTTGGATGTTGTGGTTGTGTTGCTGATATGTGGTTGTCACTGATGTCAACACTATTAGCATTCATGTGTCTAAGGTTGTATATGTTGAGGATATTGAGAAAATTGTAATAAATAAGTTGCAAGTTTTCAGTGATGTAGTGAAGTTTAATCTGTTGGCGTATTCAGTATGTTGATAATCAAAGGTTGTGGATTAAAGGGTTTCTTGCCAAGTATATCTAGTTTATCCACATTAAGTTTTAGAGATCTACATGAAGATTTGATCGAGTTATGAGTTTCGGTGTTCTAACAGTTATTCTGTTGCTTTAGTTAGTGTTCCTAGTTGAAGATTGTGATTCTAGTAATTTCAATTGTCACAAATGCTTCTCTAGTGATTCATGATGTTTGTGGATGTTTCTAGATCATGTTCTATCTGTGTTGTTGGTCCAAATTGATCGATTGTGCTTGTCATTGATGATTTTCTCTTGCGTATTCATGTTTTTCATGTTCATGGTCGGCAGGGTGATTGTAGCTTGTTGTGGATCTTTGAGGAGTAATTGTTTGAAGTGTTTTCATGTTCGAGATATTGATTTGGGTCTTCACTATGTTGTGGCCGACCTTGGTTGATTCACATTGAGAATTATTTATGTTTTGGGCTGATAGTTTGTATTCATTTTATTATTTTGTTGAAGCCGACATGAAGATGCTATTATTCTTAGTAGTGGATATATATAAGTGATTGTTTATATCATTTGAAGGCATGTGTGTGGTGCGAGATGTGTGATTTATTTCCAAATCATTTGAAGGAAGAGCAGAGTGTGAATAGGAGTGAAGAAGAGTGAATAAGAGTGAAGAACTATTCATGTGCTCAACCAAAACTATAATCAAGCATTAGCAGATGCTATTTTGTCAGTTCAAAATCATGCGGATGTAATCTGAATGTTTTTGTAAGACAATGTGTCTTCCTTGGTTAGAAAGCCTTGTTTTATTTGAGTAGTTTTCTCTAGGTAGTGTGCCTGAATGCATGTGCATTCTCATTTATTATTTATACTTTTAACAGGGTATAATCTTGTGGACTGACCTCCACCATGTTTTTCCCCCTAACAGGGTTTCCACATAAAAAATCTTGGTGTTAATTTTGTTTCTGATGTGTTGATGTTTTATGCTTTCATGGTTATTAATTAGATCTGAGAATAAGGGTTAATAAGTTTAATAAGTTTAATAATTTTGAATTTTTGTGACAACTAATTCCCCCTCCTCTTAGTTGTCTGCCCTTGTGTTGCCAACAATTGGTATCAGAGCAGGTTCCTTGGAAGAAGTTTAACAGCTTGAGGTGATCCGGGATGGTGACATACAAGAAGGATAGTCCAAGATTCGATGGAACAAATTACTCTTTGTGGAAGAATTGAATGGAGTTTCATCTAAGATGCATTGGTGACCCCTTCTAGAACATTACAAGCAATAGGTATGCTATTCCACATAATGGTCCCACTACTACTGCTGAGATTAGGAATGCTGAGTAAAATATCAGGGCTAAGGAAGAATTATTGAGTGCTTTGACTAATTATGAGATAACAAATGTGATGGATCTGAAGATTTCTTATGATATCTAGAAAATGTTGGAAACTTTATATGAAGGTGATGCACTTGTGAAGATTGCTAAGCTGCAAAGTTTGAAAGGGAAATATTAGATGTTGAGAATGGGCGATGAGAACATTACTACTTTCATGCAAAGAGTGAATGAGCTTGTATGTGGTATCAAATGTGTTGGTGGACAATTGGAAGAATCAGATATTGTTGCTAAAGTGCTTAGATCCTTGCCTGCTGCCTACAAAGTCAAAGCTACTGCTATTGAAGAGCTATGGACTATAACAAATGTTACTAGAGATATGTTGATTGGTAAGCTTACTACTTTTGAGTTGAGTGAATTTGGTGATGCCCTTCCTAAGATAGAATTTGCATTCAAGGCTACCACCTCCAAGAGAGATAAACAAATATATGATCAAGGAGAAAGTTCATCTAGAAAATTGTTCAAGTATGAGGAGGAAATGAGAGAGATTGAAGAAGAAGAGAAAGAGCTAGAAAAGTTGGAAGCACTTATTGTCAAAAGAGAAGCCAAAGGACAAGGTAAGTACAAAGGGAAATTACCTCTTAAATGTTTTTCTTGCAATAAGATAGGTCATTTTGCATCAAGGTGTCCAGAAAGAGTCCCTAAGCCAAGACCTAACAAGCCTAGATTTCAAAGAAAATGTTACTATGCTATTGATGAAGGTGTGACAGATGATGAATTTGACAAAGGGAATGCAAGTGATGATGAATGGGTATTTATTGCTATCAAGGAAAATAATTTGGTGTCTACTGAATCTACTAGTTACACAAATGTGGAGAAAGCCCTAGCTTCTCCGATTGAAGAGAAAGATGAATGGGTGATTGACAGTGGATGCTCTCATCACATGACATGTGATAAAAGTAAATTTGTGAGCTTGGAAAAATATGATGGTGGTGCTATAAGATTTGGTGATGACAAAGTTGGTATAATATGTGGCAGAGGATGTATTTCTCTTGATGGTAAACATAAAACTAATGATTTCCTATATGTGGAAGGTTTGAAGCATAATCTTTTAAGTGTTAGACAGATGGTTGATAAGGGATACGATCTTCAATTCAAGGATGGAAAGTGTAGAATATTGGGGAGTTCCAGAAATGTAATTGCTTCAGGTACAAAAGAAAAAGGTAATATCTTTCACCAGAGTTTTGCAAGTAAAAGTTGTTTGATTGCTCAAGTTGATGAAACCTAGTTGTGGCATAGGAGAATGTGTCATGTAAACTTTGACAATATTATCAAGATAAGTTCTAATAAGGCTGTGAGAGATCTTTTAAGTTGGTGAAACCTATTAATACCATATGCAAGGAATGTTAGTTAGGAAAGCAAACTAGAACTTCATTTTGAAGCAAACAACATTGTTGAAATGAATTGTTGGAATTTCTACATACTGACTTGTGTGGTCCTTCTAGAGTTAGAAGTTTACAAGGTTGTAGGTATTTCATGCTACTCATTGATGATTATTCTAGAATGAGGCGGGTTACTTTATTAAGGGAGAAATATGAAGCTCTGGAGAAGTTCAAGATCTTTAAGGCTATGGTTGAGACATAGACAGGTTTGAAGATTAAATTTCTGAGATTAGATAGAGGCGGTGAATTCACTTCCTGTGAGTTTAATTCATTTTGTGAAGAACATGGAGTAAAGAGACAATTATCTGTAGTACAGACCCCTCAACAAAATGGAGTTGTGGAAAGGAAGAACAAAAAAATTGAAGAAGTTGCTAGAACTATGATGTTGGAAGGAAATGTCCCTCATATCTACTAGAGAGAAGCTATGTGTATTGCTGTTTACACTCTCAACTGGGTATAAATCAAAGGTGATACTGGTAAGACTCCTTATGAACTATGGTATGGTTATAAGCCTACTATTAGATACTTTAAAATATTTGGAAGTAATTGCTATATCAAAAGAGATGAAGATATAGGAAAGTTTGATGCTAGAAGTGATGAAGGAATATTTCTTGGTTATTCTACTAAAAGCAAGGCCTACCGGTGCTACAATAAGAGATTAAGGAAAATGGTTGAAAGTGCAAATTTCAGAGTTGATGAAGACATAGGTACACCATCCAAAACTTGTGGATATGATTCAAATGATTAGAATGATAGTACACACAAAGGAAAGCAAGTTCAGACTTCAAATCAAGTTCATATCATTCTAGTGAATCAATAAAATCAAGAGGAAGGAGAAACTAGTGAAAGTGTTGAAGAGAGATCACAAGAGCCTGAAATTCAAGAACATCCTAAGACTTTGAGGTATGTAAGGTTAAATCATTCACAAGATTAGATTATTGGTGATAAGAACAAAGTTATCCAAACTAGGAGAAGAATTGCAAAAGAATACTATTTGATTTCTAAGAATGAGCCTACTAATGTCAATGAAGAATGCAAAGATGAACATTGGATGGAAGCAATGAAAGAAGAACTATAGTAAATTGAGAAGAATGATACATGAATTCTTGTTCCTAGACCTAAGGATAAAAATTTAATTGGAACTAAATGGGTCTTTTGGAATAAACTAAATGAGCAAGGTGAAGTTGTTAGAAACAAAGCAAGACTGGTGTGTAAAGGATATTCATAGATGAAAGGAATTGAATTTGAAGAAATTTTTCCCCCTATTGCTAGGATTGAAGCTGTGAGATTATTTCTTGCTTATGCTACTTACAAAGACTACAAGGTTTATTAGATGGATGTCAAGTCAACATTTCTAAATGGAAAACTAGAAAAAGAAGTGTATATTGACCAACCTGATGGATTGCAATTGATTGATCAGGGAGATATGGTTTGTTGGTTGAAGAAAGCATTGCATGGACTTAATCAAGCCCTAAGAGCATGGTATGCTAGATTGGACAAGTATTTTTTGAAGCTTGGATTTAATAAAGGTATTGCTAATAGTAATTTTTATTTCAAGATTGATGATGATAAAGAGATGATTGTAGAAGTCTTTGTTGATGATATCATTTTTAGAGGAAATGATGGTTTGTGCTTGAAGTTTGCTGATGAGATGCAAAGTTTATTTGAGATCTCTATGATTGGAGAGATTAAATTAATTTTGGGACTACAAATTACTTAGATAAAGGGATCTTTATATCTGAGTCCAAGTATGTGAAAGAATTGATGAAGAAGTTTGGTATGGAAGATTAAAATCTAGTCGGTACACCTATGGTGACTGAATGTAAGTTAACACAAGATGATGATTCTCTGAAAGAAAATAACACTAGATACAGATCAATGATTGGTGGATTGCTTTATTTGACTCAAACTAGACCTGATATCATGAATGTTGTGTCCATTGTTGTAATATTTCAATTTGATCCTAGGGAATCTCATGTGATAGCTATGAAGAGGATTTTTAGATACTTGAAAGGAACAATTGATTTTGGCCTATGGTATCCTATAGATGATGATCTTACTTTGAGTGCCTTTACTGATGCTGACTGGATAGGAGATGTGAATGACATAAAGAGTACCAGTGGTGGTGCATTTTTCTTGGGAAATAATTTGATTTCATGGTTAAGAAGCAAAATGCCATTTCTTTATCTACTACATAGGCATAATACATTGCTGCTGCTAACAATTATACTCAAGTATTATGGATGAATCAGATGTTGAAGGATATCAGAGTTGTGTATGATGAAACTATTGCCATATTCTATGATAATTCAAGTGCAATTAACATTTCTAAGAATTTGATGCCGCATTCAAAGATCAAGCATGTATCTATCAAGTTTCACTTTTTGAGAGAGAAGGTGAGTGAAAAGGAAGTCAGATTGGAGTATGTGCCTACTAAAGAACAAATTGTAGATATCTTTACCAAGCCATTGCCTAAGGATACTTTTGAGTACCTTAGAGGAAAGCTAGGGGTGATTACCCCTCCTAATCGGAACTAAGATGCATTGTTTTGCATGAATCTGTGCATTTCATAGTCATATCTTCATCCAGATTGATGTTGTGGTGGCTGCTACTCAGAGGGAGTAGTCAGATGTTCAGTTATGTGGTTCAAAGCTTGTGTGGAGAAAAGAGATCTTTGTCATTGATGTCAAAGGGGGAGAAGAATCATGTGAAAAAACTTGTGAGGAGAAGATGCATGTGAAAGAGTTAAGAAGAGAAGAGTTAGAATCTAAGGGGGAGTGAGTGCTAAGAGAGAGTTACATTGATGGTGTTTTTCACATCATGTGTTGCCATCAATGCCAAAGGGGGAGATTGTTGGATGTTTTGGTTGTGTTTCTGATATGTGGTTGTCATTGATGTCAACACTATTAGAATTCATGTGTTTGAGGCTATATATGTCAAGGATATTGAGAAAATTGAAATAAATAAGTTGCAAGTTGTCAATGATGCAATGAAGTTTAATCTACTAGCATATTCAGTACGTTGATAATCAGAGGTTAAGGATTAAATGGTTTCTTGTTGAGTATATCTAGTTTATCCACATTAAGTTTCAGAGATCCGCATGAAGATTTGATTGAGTTATGAGTTTCGGTGTTCTAATAATTATTTTGTTGCTTCAATTAGTGTTCCTGATTGAAGATTATGTGATTCTAGTAATTTAAGTTGTTGTGGATGCTTCTCTAGTGATTCATGATGTTTGTGGATGTTTCTAGATCATGCTCTATCTATGTTGTTGGTCCACATTGATCGATTGCACTCGCGATTGATGATTTTCTCTTGTGTATTCATGTTTTTCATGTTCATGGATGATAGGGTGATTGTAGCATGTTGTGGATCTTCCAGGAGTAATTGTTTGGATTTTTTTTCATGTTGAAGATATTGATTTGGGTCTTCACTATGCTATGGCCGAATTTTGTTGATTTGCATTGAAAATTATTTATGTTTTGAGCCAACAGTTTGTATTCATTTTATTATTTTGTTGAAGCCGACATGGAGATGTTATTATTATTATTAGTAGATATATATAAGTGATTTTTTATATCATTTGAAGGCATGTATGTGGTGAGAGATGTCAGATTAATTTCCAAATCATTCAAAGGTAGAGTAGGGTGTGAAGAGGAGTGAAGAGGAGTGAAGAAATGTTCATGTGCTTAACCAAAACTATAATCAGGCATTAGCAGATGCTATTTTGTCAATTCAAAATCCTGCGGATGTAATCCAAATGTTTCTATAAGACAATGTGTCTTCCTTGGGTAGAAATACTTTTTGTATTTGAGTGGTGTGCTCTAGGTAGTGTGCCTGAATCCATGCACATTCTCATATATTCTTTATACTTTTAATAGGTTATAATCTTGTGGACTAACTTCCACCATGTTTTTTCCCATAACAGGGTTTCCATGTAAAAAATCTTGGTGTTATGTGTGTTTCTGATGTGTTGATGATTTATGCTTTCATGGTTATTAATCATATTTGAGAACAAGAGTTAATAAGTTTACTAAGTTTGAATTTTTGTGACAACTAACTCCCCCCCTCTCAGTTTTCTGACCTTGTGTTGCCAACAGTCTTTCTAAAGCAACCTAGTCTAATTCTAATGTAACTTGTAGGGATCTATGTGCATATGTGTCTTGACCCATTTGTGACAAAGTTTTGTGCCAAAAAGCATAAAAAAATTGTTTTAAAAACAAGAGGAGAAGACCTACACAAGTATCTTGGTCACAAGCCAAGCACCTATAATTATTGAACAAGATTGTTGTCATTCCTTGAGAACAAAGATGCTAATGAAGATATCTAATGAAAAGGTGTATAATACAAATATGTTCCTCTAAATTCTTACTAAATAATATTACTTAAGTATGCCACACCAACTTCACCAAATTTGATCCCCTTGCCATCACGATAAAGTGATTATACATTAACAATAGGAGGTGATCATATGTTATTAATTACCTCCTATATGTACATTTATAAAAATAGTGTATGTAATTTAATGAAATTTGGTTTACTTGGAAAACTTCACCAAATTGTATTCCCTTAAGCCATCATTTTGTCCTAGGACCTTAATTCATAGATCCCATTAAGCCATCCTACGATTGTTTTCAAGACAAGAGGAGAAGACCTAGACAATTGTCTTAGTCACAAATCAAGCACCTATAATTATCGAACAAGATTTTTGCCATTCCAATGTAAATGAGGTCATGTTTGTGGATTGGTGTTGAACAAGGTTTCATTGGATGACCTAGTCTTTCCTATGCAACCTATTCTCATTCTAATGTAACTTTTAGGGATCTATGTGCATATGTGTCTTGGGCCATTTGTGACAAAGTTTTGTGCCAAAAAGCATAAAAAAATTGTTTCCAAGAAAAGAGGAGAAAACCTAGACAAGTATCTTAGTCACAAGCCAAGCACCTATAATTATTGAACAAGGTTGTTGTCATTCCTTGAGCACAAAGATGCTAATGAAGAGATCTAATGAGCAATTGTATACTTCAAATATGTGCCTCTAAATTCCTACTAAATTGTATTAATCAAGTATCCCACACCAACTTCACCAAATTTGATCCCCTTACTTGCCATCATGATGACCCATCATATGTGTCTTGACCCATTTGTGACAAAGTTTTTTTGCCAAAAATCATAACAATATTGTTTTCAAGACAAGAGGAGAAGACCTAGACAAGTATCTTAGTCACAAGCCAAGCACTTATAATTACTGAACACGATTGTTGTCATTCCTTGAGTACAAAGATGTTAATACAAAGATATAACGAACAAGTGTATAATGCAAATATGTGCCTCTAAATTCCTACTACTTGTATTACTCAAGAATGCCACACTAACTTCACCAAATTTAATTCTCTTACTTGCCATCATTGTAAAGTGATTATACATTAACAATAGGAGGCCATCATATGTTATTAATTACCTCCTAAATGTACATTTTGAAAAATAGTATATGTAAATTAATGAAATTTGGTTTCCTTGGGAAAATTCACCAAATTTTATCCCCTTAAGCCATAATTTTTTCCTAGGACCTTAATTCATAGATCCCCTTAAGCCATCCTATTACGACCCATTAAGCCATCCTATGAGGACCCCTTAAGCCATTGTAATTTCTCCTAATTTAATGTAATTTAATGCAATTTCACATCACATTAACAATTATTTATTTTTCATTTACATGCCATAGACATAAATTATCCCTACATTATTTTTCATTTGTATCATTAGGTCATTTATATCATGGATTAAGAGGATTTTTAAGAAAATGGTTTAAGGGGATTAAATTTGTACCTAGAAATTCACCTTTTTGTGTATGTTTTAAGTTTAATTTTTAGTATGTACATGCATTAAAATTACATAGTTAGATCTTAAATTTTGAAATTTGTATGTATGCTCAAGTTGAATGATGTATGTATGTATGTGTATGTATCCCATTTAAACACTCATTTATGTTTAATTTAAATATTTATTGTAATTTTTTACTTGTTTGTTGATTTTGTATAAGTTTTATAGGTTTACTATTATATCATGGATCGGTTTGATATTGAGGTTATCCTCAATCCCCCACCTCAACCCAATTCACCTCAACACCCTCCATGTCATAACCCCCCACCTCCAACCCCTAGATCTAGCGAGGCTTGCTTGCAAGCTCAGATCAATGATGACATTAGATCTATTCAAGATCAAATCAATACAATTAAAAATAAAGCATTGATTCCACCCCATCTGAGGCATTTTGCATCTTCAATGCAACATGTTGTTGACACTTTTAGGTCCATCGATGTGGAATTAGAAAATAATTGACAATGGAGAGAGGAGAGGAGAAAATTTTATTCCAATGGACTCTCCTATAGACAGATATTGGACATTAAAATAACAAAATCCCATCTTGCACCATTTTTTGTTGACCTTGTCAACAACCAACCAATTCCTGCAAACAAGCCAAGAATATCAATGAGGTGGTGTAGAAATCCAAAAATGTCTTCCAATTTTTAGGATTGATGGTGGATGGTATTTGACCATCCACCGCATGCTAATGTAGAGGTTCCTCTATATTTTTTGATAAAATTATATGCAAAGTTTGTGTTGGGCCAAGAAACCAATTATTTTGATATCAAATCATTTTAGGGTGTTGGTGGTGACATGCCACAATAGAGGTTAGGGTCACATATTGATAAAAGAAGAACCATGCTTGCTCACCCTCTTAAAGATCCTTCTTTTGTTGAAATTCTTGCACCAGCCATGTAGCATCGTGTAGTGGTATTCACACTAGGAGGTTTGAGTGTGTTTGCGGCCAACCTTGAAGACCAAACTTATGCAGTGGTAGTTGGGGCTAGAGAGTGAGACCATGGAGGGGTGTTTTATGGAGTAGTCCTAGTACCACTCCACCTGTGTTGATGCCTCACGCATGTATGATTTGTCATCAACTATGTTATGGACATGATCAGGCTACACCTAGTTCAGGTGCATGTGAAGATTTTGGTGTTATTGGTTCATATGTTGATTTTCTAACAACTGAGCATCACCCTACAAATATTTTGATATAGGTATAAATATACATGTACATACATTGAATTTATTACAAATTTTAAACACATATTTTTAATGAAAATATATATAAAAAAAATTGTGGTATTTTAACAATAAAATTGTTTAGTGTAGATGGCCACCATAAGGGCATTTTTTGTTTGTCAATTTTATTTTACATTGACACCAGTGCAAGTCAACAACCCATATGGGGTATTTTGATTGATTTTTTAAATACATTAAATAATTTTAATATAACTTGATTTTAATTTGTAATTCAATATTGAACATGTGTTAAATGTTTATGTTGGTTTAGGGAAGTCATTTGACTTCCACATTGGTTCCACCAAAGGGATTATCAAGCACTCCTCCATTTTTAGGCATCTCACATGAGCCACTTGTACATGTATATTGTTTTAAAAAACTATACTTACAATTTTGTATTTTGAATTCACTATATCAAATGTGCATGTACTTAAATATTAAAAAATATGGCTATGTATAGGTTGAAACCACCGTGAGAATGGGAATTGAATACCCATTAGATGCACAAACAATTTAGGAGTCAACTAAATTTCAGGTTGTTTAAAAAAATTTCTACATGTGTGCATAATTTTTAGGCATTTTAAATAGATTAAAACACCCATTGGTGCACTTGAATATATATGTTTTAACCTAATTTGTACATATGTGCTTTAAATTTGACCTTGTAGGACTTGTTTTGCTGGCACTTTCATCATCATGATGTCATACCACCTCAACCAAGACATGCAGAGCATACCCATATGGGAAGTAAAATTTTTGATTATATTTAAAGTCAATTACAAATTATACATTGTGAATGACTTAAATTAAATTTAAAATTGAATATATATGCTCATGTGTTAAATTCATTTTCTTCTATAGCATGAGACATGTCCTATAGTAGAGCATGTAGAGTAGCCCAATATGGTAATTTAAATATGTTTTTATAAATTAATTGAATTAAATTATTTTTAATTGTCTTAAATCTACTTTCAACTCTCTTTCTCTTGTACAAAGTGATTTAAATCATCTAGGTAGTCAACATGGAGTTAAGTGGTCTCTTGATTATAGAGACAATAGGAGTTAAAAGTGGTCTATTGATTATAGAGACAATAGGAGTTATATTTAAAGTCAATTACAAATTATACATTGTGAATGACTTAAATTAAATTTAAAATTGAATATATATGCTCATGTGTTAAATTCATTTTCTTCTATAGCATGAGACATGTATTGTAGCAGAGCATGCAGAGTAGCTTGATATGGTAATTTAAATATTATAAATTAATTGAATTAAATTATTTTTAATTGTCTTAAATATGCTTTCAACTTTCTTTCTCTTGTATAGAGTGATTCATATCATCTAGGTAGTCATCATGGAGTTAAGTGGTCTCTTGATTATAGAGACAATAGGTGTTAGACTATTTCATGGGCTATATTTTATGGACTTTTTTATATTTTAGTATTTCATTATTTCATGGGCTTGATCTATATACACATGTTTCATTATTTCATGGGTTGTATATCTACATGTTTCAGTATTTCATTATAATTTGATAGACTCAATCTATATATATTTTTCAATATTTGTAACGACCCCGATGTTCTACTTAGTAAAATTTCCCAAGTTTTCACCTCAAGTGAATAAGCCATGATGCCAAAACATAGAAATAAAACTTTTCTTTCCATAATGTAAATTACTTGCACATTTGAAATAACACTATTTCCAAACTTCCATTACATTCCATTGTAACTTCAAAAATATTTCCATAGCATAGATGTCATATTGAATGAGCTCAAGTTTATCATTCATGATTACATCCTTCCATATAATTCGGTACATGATACATGCATAACTCTTCTAAGTTTCATCTAGCAATAGATATATAACTAGTCTTGATGATGCCACAATGGTGCATACATTATTGATGTCCCCACTCCCTAGTGCATAAACTCTGGCTATCCCCAATGCTAGCACAAGCATCCACAAACCTTGGCCACCAACTGATGAGGAGAAGCATCACTCAAGCACTTTTCTGCCAACCATGGAATCAAATACGATCCCCCACACATCTGTCACACATGACAATATGGCCCTACCCTTTGACAAATAGATTGGTTGGTAAACACCATAACAATAGCCTATCTAAGCTTAGTGTTGTGTCCTACAAACTAGAACCTAATCATATGTTCATCTTCCCTATGAGTATGAAAATCTTGAACTAGAATGAATATAAGGAACATAGTGAAATTGATAGTGTAAATAGTGGCAACTTACAATACTTTGCCCAAATTATTCTCACCTAGTACTTCAAGTGAAAATCTTCCTATTCACATACACTTTTATAGCTCGGTTTGGATTATGACCATTCTTGTACTATACCTAGGTAATTTCCTTCCATAGGTAATAATTAACCTTAGAAATAACCTATCCCCATTTTACCCAAAAGAATATGGTATGTCTACTAATTAATCCTAACCACAAGTTACCCCTTCTATGGATATTCCTATCCCAGGTATAACATATGAGCTTATCTTTGCATAAACAAGTTGTTCTCTTTAATAGAAAATCTAGTCCCAAAGTATAACTTTATAATCTAAAGTTTAGCTTCATAAGCTTCATCTAATTGTAGATTAAGTAATTATAAACAATTGATTTCATTCAGTAGTATATCACATTAATAAGTGGTTCTCATCAAGAGTATAACCTTATCAATGAATGGCCTCAATCGAAAAATCATCATAACAATAGATGATTTCATTCGAGAGTGTAATATCCTTAATAAAAAGGGTTTAAACAAAGAGTCTACTCTTATCAATACTATAACTTTGTATTAAGAGTGTAATGCAACTAATCAAGTAGAAACTCTAACTCACTAGTTGTTTCCCACCTACATTCCAAACATATAGAATTCCATAAATGCAAGTGATTTGGCTTAATCACAATGGTGATATTTAACCTTGGTACATCCTAATCTCAGGATAAAGTCATCAGCCAATGACTAGTCTGATTACATAAGTTAATCTAACCCTATATATTCCAATCAAGAACAACTCAACCAAGTAGGCTATTCCCAACCATAGGTTTCAATGAGTGGTCAAGTATAAATCCCAACCTAGTAGGTAAAACTCTACCTAAGGTCTTAATCAAATAATACTTCTCGACCCTAATAGGTTAATCAAAACCTAGGGTTCCATTCAAGAGTATAGTACATGATCAAGTGATCATTTACTTAAAGATATTTGATATGATTTTCATAACATCACATCATTTCTTTCATACCTTCCCTTTTGTAATGATTATCCTATCATTCCCAAGGTTTCCTAGCATAATTAGATAACAGTGCCAATTCGCTTCATGACATTGACATATTTCACATTATACACTTAGTCTAAACTATCTATGTATAGAACATCAATATCTAATTCCCTTAAAAAGTATATAAGAATATTTAGACACTTCCCTTATTCATATTTTGTCATTTCTAGTATGTAATACCAATGACAACCAAACACTCCTATTATGAAGTATATACAAACACTTTCATAGAAAAGTATAAAGCAACTTCATTTCCTTTCCAAAGAAAATGCTATGATTTTCTAATGCATGTATTCTCAAAGCATTCAAATCTCATTCTTTCATAAATAAAGACTTGAATAAGAGAAGACTAAATCCTCATGCCTGCAATATGCTTAATCCAATTGACTAACTTGATGCACAACCTTCCAACAACAACTTCCTAGCTTCACTCAATCCCCTTAAAGCAATACTTCACTATGAATTCTCTCTCAAGACAACAATATGCACCCACAACATAATTCACAATTCTCTCACAGTAACTCTCAACTCTTAGATTAATTGTAGTAGAATAAGTTTGCAGAAGAACGCAACATAATGATGTGTCTAAATGAGAGAAATTGCCTCTCTATTTATATAGAAAATGAAAACTTTGTAGCCTATAAAAAAGGAATGCTATTTGACAACTTCCTCCATGCAAGTTGACTCACAAAATACAGCTAAAAGGTTGCAACAAACTAAGTGTAAAATCAGCACAAAATGCTACATATCAACCCTTCTATTTGACAACAGAAAAAAAATAATTCAAATGTGCACATTCCTAAATGATGACAGTCAATTTGCAACCAAGATAAAATTCTGTAGAATTAAGATCTTTCATAAGTTAGTGCCATGTTGCAGCCACTATTCCTTATCTCTTGGAACATTTTTACTCTTTGAAACAGTCTACAGTTTACAAGCAACACTTACATAATGTCGACTTAGTGATGGTTCCAATGGGCATCAGACCAAAGATGAATCTCCCTTCAAAATAACACTTAAAAGGTTCTTTTGACCATTTTAATATCTTGTTGTATGTTTTTCCTATTCTCATGTATTTTACACTTTATATTGTAGCTTTTAAATATTCCATCGCTTTGTATAAAAGCATCCAAGTTTGGAGTAATTTGCTATTAATAATTTAAAGATGTACATTTCTATAGTATTGAGTTTGGTTTACTCCATATAAGTCTATATCATTTATAAAACATTTAGTATTCCTAAATGCAACAATTTTACTCCTTAACTTGTGCGCTTCAACTCTTAAGACAACAAACTTTAATACTTTTTTCTCATGGAATTATATCCACGTGGATATATGTGTTTCATTATTGCCTATGCATATCATAAACTGGCCTTTATCATATATTCTATAATCAGTGTAGGTGTATATTCTATGTTTTGGCCTTTTCACTTTCATAAAACAAATATAAATAGATGCATATACATATACATATACCTATACATATACCTATACATATACATATACATACATACATACATACATACATACATACATACATACATACATACATACATACATATATATATATATATTGTTTAGGTGAAAAATAGGGTAAAACCAAATGCATGAGCAAGAGGATGAACCATTAATTATTCTAAGACCCTAAACACTCAAATTATGTGTAAAATAAGATGAAAATAACAATCATAAATTCTACCTAACTGTTATAGCAACTATGAGGGAAGTTTTTAAAGCATAAAAAGTTGTGTACCTAGTCAAAAAGTTGCTATTTTTGAGATACAAAGGACTCATTCGCCTTTAGTGGTGAATGGGTCCTTTTAAGGATTCAAAAAAATGATTTTAGGATCTTGTTCCTTGATGTATGCACTCTCAAATTCACTGTTATCAACTTTTGGAAGTCAGTATGCAATTCTATAGCTTTGCTTCATTGATTTTGTACTTTGAATGACAACTTTTGCAACTTTGCAACTTTGACAATTTTGCTCCAAATTTTGCTCAACTTGATCTTCAACCTGTAAATCTGCAATCACACACTCAAGGGAAATTTTTTTGTTTGTTTATTAGTGAATGGGGGTTTTCCTTAGTTAAACCCCTTGTAGGTAATTAAACCAAATGATGAAATAAAGGAATGAAGCATGAAATATGAAATAAGTAGTTGATGTCACCTTGGATGATGTCTTGTGATGTAAATCTACAAACTAACATGTAGTGTCCATGAAGAATGTAGATCTTGGATGTGAAATGATGCTTGAAAATAGATCCTCAATGCAACATTAACTTTATTTGCTTGACCATATGCATGAATGCATTAAACCCTTGACATGATGAATTAACCTTTAATTGATTTAATAGACTCTTGAAATCTTCCTTGAAATGCTTTATGAATGATCTTGAAATGCTTTAATGCTTGATCACTTGAATGCTTGAAGACTTAAAATGAATTGCTAGGAGGAACAATGTGAATTAACCCCTTATTTATACTAAATTAGGAGTTTAACCCCGAAATTCAAATAATTAAGGCCGACACTAGATCTGGAAAGAAACATTATTAAATTCTTTCCAGAATGAAATTCAAAAAAGGTGTCTCATTAAGGGAGGAGGGTACGTGCAGGATCATGATGGGCCAAAAAGTGGCAATACGATGGGTATGTGGCTAATGACTAGTTTTTTACCCAAAATTGATGAAATGAAAAGAGTTTTTAAAGGAGATTCTTAACTTTCCACCAATATAAATTATTCTTTACTTTGAATTTAATAAGTAATTATTATTCATTTTCTATTCAAATTACAACTAAAGTCCTAATTGATAGGCTAATTGAAAAACATCTATATATTTCAAATAGTATCACATTTTTTGAATCCAAAAAATGCATCACATTCTATGCTTCATATACTATAGGATTAAAAAAGAAAAATTAATTTCATGAAGTTTTGACCAAGTTAATACATACGATTTTTTATATTTTAAAAATTTGTAATAAAAATTCATAATTAATTATTTACTTGTAAAATAATTACAAAAATATGCATCACATCGAGGCATGAGTCCTCTGCTTATATCTAAAATATTATAAAAAAATATTATCATTTTATTGTGGTTAGGGTGGTCAAACAGACACCTACTTATTTTTCCGAAATTTAAGTACCACGCATTGAAATTTCAAATTTTCACCAAATAGATTTTTTTTAAAACAAACCTAGTAGTTTAGAAACTACATTCAATTTTCTACAGATTCTATTCTTACATATTTTTGAAATAATATAGATAATTTATTCAAATTTTTATGTCAAGTTGCCTAACTCTGATTTTTCTAAAAAAATTTCCACTTAAGGGCTTGTTTTTTCCATGATGATCTTGCACATACCCAGGACCCATTCACCACCTTGGGTAAATGTGTCCTAGCTCAGTTTACCAAGAGCTAACCCTAGGGGATTGAAAAAGTGGGGTCCTATTAAGGGAGGGCCCATTCGCCACCTAGGGTGAATGGGTCCTCACACCATTTTCCAAGAGCTAACTTTTCCCAATCAAATATTTTATTAATTAAATTGTACAAGTGTCGAGATAGATCTTCGAGAGGTGTCAAAATTAAGGCTTAAATTTGAATTAAAGGGGGTTAATTAATCTAATTTCCCACAATTAATTAATGGCCACATAGATAAGTGTGAAAGTGCATTATAACACTTTGCAACACTTAAACAGGGTACACATTATGTATATTTTATTTAGAAAGAGTCCCATTAGGCTTAATTAAGCAAATAAATCCTAGAAAAGTGTGAAAGTGTGTTACAACACTTTACAACACCTTTGCAAAAGATCAATTAAGGCATGTTTTAGTCAAATAAAGGTCCTATAATAGTGTTAATGTGTACAACACATTACAACACCACTTCAAGGCATCATTAATTTAGTTTTAATGTCAATTATCAAACCAAGTAAGGAAAAATGCTACTTTTTTGTTACTACATTTTCCCCCACTTTAGTGAGAGGATGAATCCATGTCAAAATCACACTAAAGTAGACATCCAAGACACTTAAGTATGCAACAATAAAAAAGATACATGATCATACCCTATAAAAGGCCAATAAAAGTAAACAAAAACAAAGGATCAAGAACAACCATTCTAAGGTGACAAAAAATGAGGCTTTTTGTCCATAACATATGTTGCTCACTCTAGGGTAGTGGAACCTTAGTTTTTCCACTAGGTGAGTTGTCCCAACGAAGTGGTTTAGTGAGAAAGTCATGCAAGTGTATGAAATTCCCACCATATAATGAGAAAGTCATGCCAGTGTATCGACTTCCCATCATACTAACCATACCAAATTTATCCTCTTGATAACTTTAATAAGGCACCACAATGTAATGATTTTTGTAAATGCTTTTGTCATTTAAAAATTTTGTTAAAGGGGATTTTTCTTTGTTCGTGTAATGGTCTTCCTCTTAGGGAGCATTGTGTCTAATGTCTCCAAGAGAGGAAAAGTCAAAAGTGTTAGATTGTCGCCCATGGGATGCCTTGTTTGCATCATTCCATGATAGTAGATCGTACACTCTTAGATGACATAAAACCCAATGAAACCACAAAGAAGAGGAAACATCACAAGAAAAAAGGAAAATAATGCCATAAATTTTTTTCCAAAATAATTCATCGATGTATGTCCCCACTTTAAAGAGGTTACTACACCATCACTATGATCAATTGCTTTAAATTAGCCCATGTTTTTATCCTAAGACATGAGAGCTTTCCTCAAAAAACCCTATGCCAAGTCATATGTTTCCAAAATAAGTTGCATCATGAAATAGGAAGGGGGGGTTTCCCCCACAAACACATAAGGGATCTATGGATTTGGGGTCAGTATGTCTGTGCTACAATGTTGTCATAGAGCATGGAACTACCAACATTCCCCAAATACACATAGAATGGAAGAATGACACAAAGAGAGCGAAAACAAAGAAAAAACTTTTAGGTCAACATGGAAGAAACATGAATGCCTCAACGCCTTGCATCATCCCCAAAAAGAAAACACCAGCTAAATGAAAAAGATAAAGCAAAAGCTTTTGGGTCAAAATGGAAGAGACATAAATGTCTCGATGCCTTGCATCATCCCCAAAAGGAAAATACAATACAAATGAAAAAGATTATGACATACAGAAGAATGAAGGTACATATAGATGAATGCACAAAAAGAGAGATACATCAAATGACACGTCACGGGGGATCACATTATGCACATGCCAAAAAAAAATGAAAAAGTAAAAGACTAGTAAGGAACAAGTGAGTCATCCTAAAGTAGGTCATTTGCCTCCCAATCTTAGCCAGTATACACAAAAGGAAGACAACTAGCCAAAGAGAAAGCAACAAATGCATTATTAGGACAAGGCTATCAGATTCTTGCAGGTCCACTTTCTGCAACACAAGAATGAGCCGAGATAAGTGAGGAAAATTAGCTCCTTGCATTAGAGAAAATGATTTTCAATAATTGTAAAAACATGTAATAGTGAAAATGCTTTAAGATTCTACAACTATCACATGACAAGGAGAAGAATGGTATGATATTTAATCACTGGATGGAAATCATTGCCATCGAAGTGAAAATTGCTCAGTACCAATTTGAATACACAACACTCATCAATACTATGTCCAAGAGTTCTGTGGTATCGACAATGTGGAACATTCGCATCTTTAGGATATAGTCTTATCTTTTCTTTCATTGGTGGTAATGTTATAAGTTCTTTGTTTAGAAGCAGTTGTAGTTTCCTTTTACTATCAGGTGACAGACAAGGGAACTTTAGTTTCTTTAGTTGGTAAGGCCTCTTGCGCTTGATAGATTCACCAGTTTATCTAGATGGGATTAGGGAAGGAGGTCCCAAGATGATCTTGTAGACACAAAAAATATACTGATTGATCCTATACACCTGATCCTGATTTACTAACACCAGTTCGTCCTAAATCATCTCCTTTGCTAGTCATTTAATTAAATAATCTTTATTTAATTAAATTCATCACATTTCATCTCTTAATTAAATAAATCAATTTTGTCTCATTAAGTCATCATCTTTTATTAATTAAATAAGTCATTTTATTTAATTAATCCCATAGTCCCTCTTTTAATTAAATAATTCATTTTATTTGATTAATCTCTAAGGTCATCTCATTTAAATTAAATAAATTAATATTTATTTGGTCTAAACGTAACACCATCCTCTTTAATTAAATATCTCACATCTTATTTAATTAAGTCTAATAATCATTTTCCTCTCATTTTGATTTAAACTAATCCAAATGTCTAAGTCAAATTATCAAATCAGTTAAATTCTATCTTAATTAGTCAAATCCTGATTAATGCTAATCCTAATCCATCAAATCCTCTAGATTTTGCAACTTGCTCATGAAAATCATTTTAATTGAATTATTAAATCTCTATTTACATTAAAAAAGGCATCAAAGTGGGAATATTCCCCAAGTTTGAATTCTCCCCCCTAAAAGTACTTGCCCATCCAACAAGGCATTAAAGGCCTCTTACATGTCCTTTTCCTGATCCAAGTGGCATTTAATTCATTTCTTCTTTCCCTCCAACTTGTCACTTCTCCAAATTTGAAATTCCACCTAATTGCATTAATGTACACATTCATTCAAATGTGCTCCACCTTTGTCCACTCACATGTTGACAAGTGGCATTGTGCTATTGGTTGGTCTTTTATTCCACATTCATCCATTTTGGCTCATCCTCCATCTTTCTCTTCTATAAATAGAAGGCTCTCATTTGGATTTTGGATCCACAACTTCATGCAACATTATTATCTTCAAATTTTTGAGCAATCTTCATCCATATTTATCCATTTTCATCCATTTTCATGGTTTCATAGCTAGGTTATGGAGAAATTTCATCAAGGAGCATCAAATCTTTACCATTGATCATCAAGCTTGCAAGGAATTGGGAAAGGGCCATTTTTCACATCGAAATGGCATCAATTCCCCCATGAGATTGAGAGTTTTTTTAGTTTGAGCAAGATTAGATAGTTTTTATTCATGTTCTTCATTTATTTCCTATTCTTGATATCTCAAATGAATTTCATGGGGAATGTTGTTTCTAACTTGCATATTAGACTTATTATGTGTTTGTTCTTTGTGTTTGTGTAGGTCTAGGATTACCATTCACATTTTGGTGCTAGATTCATATCATCCCAAACTTTCAAAGTAGAGCCCTCTAGATTCAGATCTTGGGGAAATTTAAGTCAAGAAATAGTAGATGAAAGACACATATCCAATCTCCTATACCAAGATGAAAGGCCCATGCTGGATCTTCCAATGGACGAGAGTAGCAAAGGATTACAAATGATGCTTGGTATGGGTTACAATAAAAACAAGAAACTTGGTCAGAATGAAAATGGTCTCTTAGTACCTCTCATTCCAGAGAAGCATATGAAGAATCTTAGCATTGGATGTACTCCTCCGAAGGTGACCATACATGGCAAATCGACCTCAGTTAAGAAGGTCAAAACTCCCCCCTCAACTATCAACATCCACCCTTTGGTTACAAGTATCCACAGGTCTAGTCATAGACAACTTTACCTTTGCCATAACTGATGTGTGTAGTAGTGATGAGGATCCCATAACTGAATTTCCTATGCTTTTCAAAGATTCCTCCCTACTCATGATTAGTACCTTATCTTTTGAGACCAATGACCAAACCCATGAAATAAACTTAGTCTATCCCAACTCATCGATTACAACCAATGAGGACCACCAATTTTGGACACATTCGAAAATGATGAGGCACTCTCAAAATTCATGGGATTGTGGGACACTATACCAATTGAAGATTACAAGGTTGGGTTTGACATCATGGTAGACACACATGCTTACTACGGGGAGATGCTTGAATCCTTCAGTTGCAAAAGTGATAATCTGAGAATAATCTCTAGGTCTTTGAGTGAAAACCACACTTTCGCACTCTCTGACTTGAAAATAGTAAAAATAAAGGATGCATCCAATGGTTAAAATCTCTCTGAGGTACCGGAGGATGAAGGTTTCAATCTTCCCCTTAGTTCCATACATCAGGAGAAGTTGGCAGTCCTACCAGAAAAGTACAATCTTGTCAACCTGGGAATAGAGGAAATGCCACACATAACATTCTATGCCGAGTCACTTCTCACAGAAGAATAGGAACTTCTAGCTGCATTCCTAAAAGAAAGAAAGAAAAAATTTGCATGGAAATATGTAGACATGTCGGGCCTTGATCCTGAGGTTGTGGTTCATCACCTAACAATATATCCCAAGGAAAATCCGATAAGACAAAAAGCTAAGGAAAATGCATCCCCAAATTGCATTGTTGGTTAAAATGGAATTGAAGAAGCTCCTAGATGTAGGGTTCATACTACCGATATATTATCCAAAGTGGGTCTCAAATCTTGTACCTATTTCAAATCCCACTGGGGGAATCTACATCTATATAGACTTCCAATATCTCAACAAGGCATGTCCCAAAGATGACTTCCCATTGCCAAACATTGACATGATTGTGGATATGACGACAAGACATGCGAGATACTATCATTGATGGACAAATTCTCAGGTTACAAATAGATCATGATAGTGAAAGACGACCAACATAAAACAACCTTGACTTTCCCATGGGGGACATATTGTTGGAATATGATGTCATTTGGATTGAAGAATGCAGGAGCCACCTATCAGAGGGCCATGAAACTAGTCTTTCATGATATGATTCATAAAATTTTGGAAGATTATGTGGATGATATATTGGCCAAATCAAAGAAACGATGAGGTCACATATCAACATTGAGCTCCATCTTTGATAGGCTAGAAAAATACAAAGTTAGACTTAATCCAAAGAAATGTATCTTTGGGGTACAATCAGGCAAGCTCCTTGGGTATATTGTGTCAATGAGAGGAATCGAGGTGGATCCCACCTAGGTCAAGGCAATTCTTGAAATGGAGGAAACAAAAACATTGAAACAACTAAGGGGTTTATAAGGAAGACTCCAGTCCATTTTCCAATTCATAGTGCAACTAGCAGACAAAGCTATCCCATATTCTCATCTACTCCACAAGGGGGTAGCATACAAGTGGGATGAGAAATGTGATCAAGCCTTCAACAAGATCAAGGAGTATTTACTCACACTACCAGTTCTCATGCCGCCCATTCTAGAAAAACTCTTGATCTTATATATATCAACAATCACGACAGCTCTCAACGCTCTCTTAGCACAACATGATGAAAATGGGAAAGAGAGAGCTATCTATTATATCAGTAGAACTATGGTGGGACATGAGCTGAACTATACATCCATTGAGAAATCTTGTCTAGCAGTCATGTTTGCAGCACAAAAAATTAGATATTACATGCTATCACATCAGATAAAGCTCATTGCAAAGATAGACCTACTCAAGTACCTACTTATTAAGGCAACACTTATAGGGTAGAAAAATAAGTGGGTCATGATCCTGATAGAGCATGACATTGAGTATGTGGAATGCAAGGCCATGAAAGGACAAGAAATTGTAGATAAATTGGTAGAAGCATCGATATATGCACATAATCCACTTGTATGAAAATTCCTCGATGAATCAATCTTCAACCTAAGTGTAGCAGACCATTGGAAAATGTACTTCAATGGATCCTACACGTAACATGGATCAGGAGCAGGGATCTTCTTCATCAACTCACAAGGGGATTATATACCAAAATCATATAAGCTGTCATTCCCTTGCATGAGTAACATTTCAAAATATGAGGCTCTTGTCATAGGGCTAAGAATTGTGGTGCAATGTAAGATAATGGAACTCAAGGTCTATAGAGATTCATAGATCATAATCAACCAGGTCAATGGTGAGTATTAAATGAAAGATGATAAGTTGATTCCCTATAATAAACTGGTGGAAAGTCTCAAGGAGTCCTTCATTGATATCACATTTGAGTAGCTACCAAGAGTAAACAACATAGCGGCAGATGCTATGGAAATAATTAGATCACTCCTAGATGTCCCACACAACATTCCAAAGCAAGAATTCCTCGTAGAGTATCTTCTTGTACTAGTGTTCAAGGTTCCAGAGTCCAAATTTGTGTGCGAAATCATTGGTCTCAGTAATCCTTGGTACCATGATAAATACACTTACTTGAGAATAGGAGTCCTCCCTACCGACATAACCCTGAACCTCAAAAGAGCTTTTTTCAAGAAGGCATCTTGTTTTGTCATCCTAGGAGATACCCTATATCGTAAAAGCATTGAAGGAACCCTTTTACATTTCTTAAACGTTGAGGAAGCTTTGACTAGCTTAACCGAGGTGCACAACGACATTTGTGGTTCACATTCGAGTGGTGTGACCTTGGCCAAGAAATTGGTGAGGACTGGGTACTATTGGCCTAAAATGGAAAGAGAAGCTCACAACTATGTCAGAAGGTGTTTGTAGTGTCAGCAACATGGGGACCTCATCCATGCACCAGCTTAGGAGCTTCATCCAATTGTTACACCTTGGCCCTTTTCATAATGGGGGCTCGATCTCGTTGGAAAAATCACCCCCACCTCATCCAGTGGACATAAGTTCATCATCATCGGCATGTAGTACTTTATGAAGTGGGTTGAATCCATTCCCATGACCTACATAATGGGAAAGAAGATATCAAAGTTCATCTTGAACTACCTAATATACCGCTATGGTGTCCCTCAAGCCATTATCTTAGATAATGGGACACCTTTCAAAAACTAGGATATTCGTGACCTATGCCACAAGTTTAATATCTAGCATCGCTTTTCCACCCCATACGACCCACAAGGAAATGACCAAGATGAGGCTACAAATAAAACCATCTTAAAAATCCTCAAAAAGATGGTCAATGAAGCTGGTCATGATTGAAACCTCCAATTGAATACCACCCTATGGGCCTATCAAACAAGTATCTACACACCAATAGGTTCCACCCCTTTCTCCTTGGTCTATGGATCAAAAGCCATACTCCCCATTGAGATCAAGCTCCTGTCACTAAGAATATCATTGTAGAACCTCATCATAGATTAATAATATCGGGTGTCAAGATTAAATGAGATGGAACAACGAGATGAGCAATGCATGGATGCCTTAAACCATTTGCAAGTATACTAGAATCGTCTCAAGTGGAGTTACAAGAAAATCAGGAGTCAGAATTTCCAAGTCAGAGAGCTGGTACTAAAGGAGAATCAGAAGAATGTTCCAAATCCAGATAGCAAGGGAGAATTTGAACCAAATTAGTTGGGACCATTTGTCATCACAACAAGTTACAAGTCAGGGGCATATCAATTATCAACACTAAAAGGAGAGCCTTTATAGGAGCCCATGAATAACTCTCATCTCAAATTTTTTTTATGCTTAATCATTTCAGAGTATAAAACCAAAAAATAAAAAAAATAAAAAAATACAAAAATCCAAAAAAATTAAAAAAGGGATTGAAAATAGTAAAGAGAAAAAAATCCATCCTCTAGTGAAAACCACTTCGGTGGCGCTTTGGGAAAGTACCTTAGTGAAAACCTGGAAAACAGGTGCCTTTTGTAAATAATCACTTTCCATCCATCAGGATCTCCATGGCTCATTCTGCATCATTCATCCATCACATTCCATATCTCCTTTCATCACCCATCCACGTCTGCATCATAGCTTGATCCTGTGTTTGTGTCATGATCCCTCCTAGTACTACTTGGCCCATTCCTAGGGCTAGTTTTTCCTACCTATATCAGAGTAGTCTATTGTATCACATTGGGGGAATGTTCTCATCGGATCAAATTTGTGTATATTCTTGAAGTCTTCCTTAAAATCAGAAAAATCCAAAAAATAGGTCAAAAAGTCAGTTAGAAAAAATCAAAAAATAGAGTCATCTTGTCGAACTATAGGTCTTTGAGCTCTGAATGTAGGCAAGGTTAATCTTTGATCATCCCTTGAGACACTTAGGTTAGTCCTCTAGGAGTCCATCATAATAAACTAGCAATCCATTTGTTCATATCTCATCAATAATCGAGTCTATGTCATTCAAACTACATGGTCTCTGCATGAATGACGTAGGCAAGGCTAATCTGTTGATCAACCCCCAAGGCCCCTAAGATAGGTCTTTAGCTTAGTCTCTTGGTCAAAATCTCAAAAAACGCCAAAACATTGGAAAATTTGAAAATCAAAACATTTGCAAAACATCTTGAAAATACCAAAACAACCTCAAAACATTTCAAAAACATCAAAAACATCCAAAATTTTGAAAAAATCCATCTGTCTCATCTCACTTTCACCCGCAATAAATATCCACTCATAATAAACAATCGTCATCCTCATCCTTTGGTGAAATAGTCAGAAAAAAGTCTAGTAGGTTAAAAGTGAAAACTCAAAATGCCAAAGTCTCAAGTCTAGGTTAGTAGGTAAACAAGTTGGTCAACTTTTTGTATCAATAGATTATCATCTAGTCAATCCAAAAATCATCTAATAACATCATGTCCTAGGATGCATCCTTCCTACAATGGACATCAACATCAGACATCACCGTAGTTTATTCTTGGCTAGCGGTATTGAAGAACATTAGCTTGTTTGTTTACTTGATCTTTTTCTTTTAAACTTATCTTATTGCGCTCATTTCGATGACCTCTCGATGATGTCCAAATGAAAGGATTCAGAGAGAAAGGAATGGTGCAACGATCATTATATTTTATATGTTGTGCTTGTTGGATATTCATGTAATATAACCTTGGTCATGCGTGCTTTATTTGGTTTGTAGGGAGGATGTTTTAGGTATCTTGTTGACCACATAGGAAGGCTTTCCTTTCTATGTTTTGGTCTGAGATGTTTGGAATATCTAAATGAGGTTCTGCATGCCAAGTGTGAACATGAGTACTCCTATCTGATTTTTAAGTCAAATTCCATCACACTAGGTGCAATGCCATCCTGGTTCTTTATACCTTGATGCATTTTTCCTACGTGTGTTATCAAACATAAGGTAAATAGCCCTTTTAAAATCCCAATTCTTGATAAGAAAATCAACAACATCATCATCATCATCTCTAAAGTGGACTTATTGGATTCTCTTGTCATTTGTCTTATTTCTTCTTACTTCCCTTTGTGCTAACATGGTACCATGACAGTTAATCAAAAATCATCACCAACACATCCATCCTACATCCACAAACCATCAACATAATGCATATCATATCATATCATATAGGAAACATAGATCATCTGACATACATTGAATTTCATCATTGCATAATATAGATTGGTTATTCTAAGCATCTCATAAACCATACATTTGCATCCATTGCATAAGCATAAAAAAAGCATCATCAGATCATCACAAAAACATCACTCCATCATCATGAAAGCATTATATCATATCATTATCATATGCATCATCACATTGATCACTTACATAATCATATAGGTATCATCATGTGCATCATCCATACAAACATCATAATTATCCATATAAGCATCCTTATCACTCATAAATATGTCATCCATATACTCATCATCATATCATACATGAAAAAAGTACTAAAAAAGAAAAGGAATATCACATAGCATCCGATACATCTCATGATCATAGCATATAACATCATCATCCATTAGGGGCATAATATAGGTCTGTTAGTCTAAAGCATTTAAAATTGTGTAATGTAAAAATGGTCTGGATAATCTAATTAATTAAATACAATTTATTTGATTAATTACCCTTAAATTCATCTACTATTAAATAAATAGAAATATTTATTTATATAGTTCATTTTTGTAAATTCTTCAATTTAGAATTATTCTATCTTAATTAAATAAGCAACTTCAATAGATTTGTATTATTTAATTATCTTAATCATGTTTCCTCTTAATTAAATAAAATATCATAAAGTTTTTTTAATTATCACATCCCTTTTTATTTAATAAGCAAATGTCAAATATTTGTTTCATTTGATTAAATATCTTCTTTTTGTTAAATTTGAATAAATCAAAATATTCAAATAAAGGAAAATTTTCCTCTATTCACTCCCCAATAAAATTAGATATAAAACATCTAATTTAATTCAACTGGCATTCATAGGAAAGTTGTGGAGACAAATTGGAGACAAACTTACATGAAATCCTCTTCAATCTCTTTCCTCTGATTCTTCCAATCCTCTAGCAAGATGTTTTTCTGGGGAGGAACAATTCCCATGATAAAATCAAGTTTCTTCATCTCTCACCATTCAATCCTCTAGATCAAATCCAAGCTTTTGTTGTATTGCCACATCACAGGATGTTGCTGGGAAATCTATAAATACAACCTTCTAAAGGAGGAAAGAGATCCCAACTTTGTGCAAACTTACTCTACAGGAATATCAATCAAGCAATCAAGCATCTTAGCATAGAATCAATATCATGGCCGCATCGTAGATTACTGTAGCTTCTTTTTTATCATATTCATGACAATTTAGATTATAGTAGCTTCATCATATCATCTAGAAATCATAATATAGGATTAGATTATTGCATTTAGTAGCATCTCATTCTCTAGATTGACATTTTAACAGTCACAATGCTTACCAAATCTGAGAGCCCCGTGACTTAATAAATCTTTAGAGATAAAGAACAATATGACACTTTCAATAGATTTTTGCTTTAAATTAGTTTAAATATTGTTGAATCTTTGATAGAATGTCTTATTAAGAAGTGTTTTTAGTTATTTTACTCATTACTTATTCCACACATACATTTTGGCATCCACCGTGGGGCCCTAATCCCATGTTTTAGCAAGTTTTTCTGAAAAGTGTTTGTACAGGATTTTGGCTATTTCTTTTAGCTTGACTGAAAGATTTTGCAGCACATCTATCAAAAACTTTAGTGCTTTTGCCGACTGTTTTAGTGCATCCACCAAAAAATATAGCACTTCTGAAGACTATTTTAGTGCATCAACTAGAAGCACTCAACACAGTTGTTGTTCCATGTTCAACCCTATTTTAGCACATCTGAAAAATTTTGTAGTGCTTTTGAAAAATTCTACAACGCTTCCAATAATTTCTGTAGTGCATTTGATCAATTAAGTGGCACTTATGATCTTTGTTACAGCACACCTATAATTAGTTGTCTGGATCCAATGCGATTGCGGCCAATAATTTCATTAATGTATTTGGAATAAAATGAACCAATCCTAGGGTAGTCATTTGGATTAAAATATATCAATCCTAGGGTAGTCATCATACATTTGCTATTTCAGTTAAAATTAACATCATGTCTTTTGTGAAGCAATATCCTCACATAGAGTAGAAAATTGTCATTTGGGCTTTAAAACTGAACACTTGATTATTGTAATTGTGCAGTGATAGGCCTATGCTCTCCCCTTAATTGGGTGATCAAAATGCTAGACTCATCTTTTAAATTCATGCAATTTATGCTTTGTTAAATCCTTTAGAAGGCCTGCCGTAGTGGGAAAAAGTACTCACCCTACGTGAACGACCTGAGTGGGAACAACCAAAGCCAGGTTTTCCAACCCACTATAAAACAAAAGTAAATTTGGGGAAACCCACATTTAATAGAAGTGTGCAAGATAACCATCCCCAAAATATTTGTTCTAAATATTGGGAGGTCTCCTGAGGGATTTTATCATTTGCCACTCCGAACGGAAACCCTATCTATGAACCATAGTGTAGAATCTAGCCGTGTTAGTAACTAAACATTGTAATACACACAGTGCAAGGGGATGGAAGAATCTTCCCCCAAGAAACTCAACATATAATTTCCTAGGACCGTTTGCTCAAGGGATCGAGAAATATGACTTTGAGTATGTGCTTGGAAAAGAAAAAAACATAGGCACCCTCTAGGGGGTGACATAGTTGTGTGAGTCGACGCAATTTTAAGATGTGGGCGATTAAGTATAACGATGACCTTTTTGACCTTAAGAGTGAGTTTTCTTGAAGTGTATTCTTTGTCAAAACTAGTGGAAATTAAGAAGGATCATATTTTATTCTTGAACATACACTTATTATTTATACTCTTGGACATAAAAATAACTGTTTTACAATTGCTTGCAGTGTTTTCAAATCATTAAATCAGATAAAGATCATCCAGAAAAAACACAAAGAGTTAGACAAATCCAATTGTGAAATTTATGATTAAGGATTGCAAATCCACAACATTTGTGAAGATATCCCTTACAAAAAGAATCAGGAAACCAAAGAAACAACTTAGCTACAAGAAAATTTTGGAAATACGATGATTTTTATATCAAAGTAGGAAAGTCTTGCTTCAACATATAACTTTCATCCATAGGTTTCACGACTTTACTAAGGGATGTACTGATGATTTTTACTTAAAGCCTTTATATTCATAAGCTTATTTCCAAAGAAGATATCTTTCACAAAATCATAATCATAGTCAACCTATTCATCAGTCTTCCATTCCATAACTAGCAATAGAATATTCCAATAAGCCAAATCAGTTCTTACAATAGAGGAAAACTTGGAAACATTAGGATTGTCATCAAAATTAAAGATTTACTAGCAAAGATACCCTGTCAAAGTACCCCATATTACACCCAAAAATCAGTCCCTTCACAAAGAAAATTAGTCAACACTGTGGAGTCCCAAAATAGCACTTGCACAGTCTATTTTAGTGCATCCACCCTATCTTTTAGCGCTTCCACTATTCAAATAGTGCATTCACAATTTGTTTTAGTGCATATAACAAATATTATAGCACATTTATAGTCTATCATCAAAATTCATCAGTGTCAGAAATTACTAGATATTTTGGTGCATCTACGGTCTATTTTAGCGCATTTACCCTGTCTGATAGTGCATTTGTATCTTTTAGTGCATCCACAGTCTATTTTAGCACTTTTTCCCTCTGTAAAATAGCACATCCACAAAACAAGAAAACATAGAGCTATTAAAAACATCTGTCAGACTGTTGACATCAGAAACTCAAGTTTTTATTAGGACAAAAACATTTTCACAGGCCAGACAGTGTCTTAAACCTAAAAAAATAGGGTCTTACAAATCAAAATTCTTTTTAAGTTAAACCTAGATCTTGCAACTTTAAAGTGTCCAATTATCAAACACACATATTGGTTATTAGGTTAAGTTTCATCATTAGTATTTTGTCATCCTACAATCATGAAATGAAACACAATAATCAGATTTTTAACTTGGTCTCATCAATAGAATATATCATTATATTTGACTTGTTAAAATCCATTGACACTCATACAAAAAAAAAAGATCAAAAGTTTAGTGAGAATAGCAAATACTTGTATGCCAATTTTGACAAGGTTACAAAGACAAAAACTTAGGGAAAAGGAAATTGAAACATCAAATATAATGACAGAAGAAAATCCCTTTCACAAATTCCACCAAAATGATGGAAATGAAATAACCCAAGAGGATGTCCAAACAACACAACAAGATCTGAATTTCCACAAATTCATGGAAAAGGTTTTAGAATAGGATATGGAAAAATATCTTCTGATGCTAGTTGAGCTAGGTGAAAAACTTCCAAAAGACTTTGATGTCAATCGACTAAAAGAGACACCTAAAGTAGCTGAAACTGAACCACACAACATGCAAAACACAGATCAAGTGGTTACCCTAACATGTCAAATGCAAAATATTCAGCAACAAATTCAAGATATGAAAAAATGAACCACAAAGAGGTACTCATTACAGGACATTTTTCCTTATCCTTTTCATCCAAGTGTGGACATGATACCATTTCCTAGACATTGTGAATTCCCCAAATATGACAAGTACAATGGCAAAACAGATCCAATTGACCATGTGAGGGAATTCAAAACAATGAGTTTAGAGTTTTCACAAGAAGATACTTACCTAATGAGGTTATTTCCAAGGAGCTTAGGAGGTCACTGTATGGGATGGTTCTCTAAATTAAAACCAGGGATTTGATCTTTTGAAGAACTAGTCAACATATTTATCTCACAATTCTCCTTCAATATTCAACATGAAGTAACCATAAAAGAACTTTACAACATGAAAAAAAAGAAGGGTGAGACATTCCTATCATTTCTACAATGTTGGAAATTTTTTTTTGCTAGATATCCTCATTCTATACTTGAAGAGGAAAAGATGGAATTATTTATTGACAACTTAACTGATGACATGAGCTATAGGCTTGAACTGCAATGTCCCTTGACATTTGAAAAAGTGATTGAGATTAGGCTTAAAATTGAAGAAGCATTGGTCAAAAGAGGAGTGATTAAACATTACAATGAATGATCAAACAATACTAATTCCTTAAATCACTATGCCAACATTGATAAACCTAAATTTTGAAAAAAAAAAGAAATACTGGAAACAATGATGCAACAATTGACACATAAAATATGAAACGAGTATTTAATTTAATGGAAATGACTATAAAGAATAATCAAAATGAAAAGCAGAACATCAACGAAGGAACCACTCAAAACAACAATCCAAATGGAGAATCTCGACAACCATCATATCAAAGACAATCCAATCGACGAAGATTTACACCATTGGGACAAACATTGCAATCAACAATGAGAGAGCTTGTACAAATATACTTATTACCCTACCAAAAGAGAGAAATTGGGAGCCAAAAGTAAAACCATCTTGGTGGAATGATGCTAAATATTGTAAATTTCATAAAAATAAATGACATAAAATGAATGATTGTATGCAATTAAAGCATCTAATACAAGATTTAATTGACAACAAGAAGGTATTTGTCAAAGGACCTCAAAAAAATAATGATCATAGTGCATTTACAAATCCTTTACCAAATTATGAAAAGGGAGTCTTCTTCAAACAGTAAAGGAAAAAATGTATACTGTGTTTATGACAACACCATTCATTTCATTTCTGAGGTTGAGAAAAATAATGTCATTGATAATAAAAAAGATAACATTAGCATCAATGACACCAATGTAATCCCAAACATAAACACATCCGACAACCAAATCAATGTCATAAAAATTAGGGAAAGACAAGACTATCAACTAGTCAATGTAATGACAAGGGGGCAATCCAAAGTGATACTAAAAGGAGTTGCACCTAAAATCACTACTCCCCTTTCAAACCAATATAGCATAGTCGATCAACTACAAAAGATACCAACACATATATCCATACTAGAACTCCGTAAAATTTCACCATCACATAAGGAGGTTTTAGAACAGGCTCTTGTGGCCACCATGGTACCCAATAATCTAGACGTCTATCAATTTAAAGCTATGGTAGGACATTTGAACACACCTCATTGTTTGTCATTCTCTGAACAAGATGACATGTCACTTAATCATCCACACAATGTGGCCCTTCATATAGAATTTTTAATCCATAAACATCATGTCAAAAGCATCTTAATAGATGGTGAAGTTGGATTAAACATTTGTACTTTAAAACTGATTCGTGCACTAGGTTATTCTGACAATGCTATTGATGCACGGAGAAAGATCACAATAAAAGGCTATGATGAAGAAGAGAGATCTTCCAAGGGGTTGATTGTGTTACCAATTCAAGTGGGACCAATTGTCTAGAATATAGTTTTCCAAGTGTTAAACACAGAGCTAACATATAATATACTCTTGGGATGTCCATGGATTCATGAAATGCAGGCAGTGCCTTCAACCTATCATCAGTGTTTAAAATCTCATGTCAATGGACAAGAAGTCACTATTTCAACTAACTATAATAATCCCCAGACCTGTAACATGCTCAAAGCTACTCAAGACACTTTGGTGCCCCATAACAGAGAAGCAAACACTTCTAGTTCATCCAGTGGTGAAAAGAAACTAAGTTTTATATCCAAATGGGTTGAGAAAAAGGACCAGTAAAAGGAAACAATTGTTGCTGACCCCACTTCATTAAGCAATGAAGGTCCACTAAATATTATATCACAACAATTCAAAGAAAAAATCCAGTTAAAATACAAGGGCTTGGGAGAATATTCCATTGAGCAATCTCTATGTCTTTCACAATTGCTGCCATCTCCAAAATCATATGGACAACCCTAAAAAAAAACACAACAATCATCACAACCTACCACAGTTCTGAGTGAAAGGTTTGTAAAAGAAGGTACTCTAGAAGAATAATCAGAAGACAAGGCCATTCTCAATTGGCTCTACAAAGACGAAGTAGCATCAACATCAACAAATATCAACATAAAAATGGATCAGTATGGAAAAGGAGAAGTTATCTTAGAAAAAATGGGGTATGAAGGACAAGGACCTATTGGTAAAAGAAAAGGAGGCATTGTGGAACCCATCCAACCTCTCACACTTCAGACAAAGGACAAAATAGGACTGGGTTATACAAGAGAAACAAAAGAAGAAACTACTCATAAAGTTTTTGAAAGGATCCTTCAAATGAGAGATAGCTCTGAGACAGATTCTAATGAGTATGAGTGGGATTATTTATTAGAAATATCATACAAGGACATATAGGTTGATGTTATAAAAGAGTATGCACCCACACGTGAGGAGGGACAAAGTTTAGGGACTAGACCCCTTGTATTTGGATCACAAAATATTAATGACTCAAGTGAGGATGGACAAATATCGAGTGAAATAGATGACTTGGAGGAGAGTAATATCATAGACCTTAACATCACCACTGAAAACTTTGACAACATGGCTATTGGAACTCTCATTTCCATTGATTTTACCCAATCTGAGGACTTTTTACCTTTAATACATCCTAAACTATTGACTAGGAACCAACTAAACCTATTAATATACCAGTCTTGACGAATGATGATGCCATCATAAATTTTCTTTGTAGTGACACACCTGACACAAGTTCTATTCATAAATATCATAACAATACTTCAAATTAGGAGGGTGTCAAATATTCTAGCTACAAAATTGAACACAAGAATAATAGATCTAATGGTGAAAACCATTCAATGGCAGCATTAGATCTTGAAAAAATAAAAATAAAGAACATATCTGACGGTGAAAACCTCTTTGAGGCACCGAAGGATGGAAGAATTGACACCCTTCTAGAACATTTTCATGAAAGATCATCAGTGCTGGTGGAACCTACACAATCAATCAATATTGGCACAAAAGAAAAGACAAAAAATCTACATCTAGCAACATCTATGACAGAACAAGAGAGGTTTGAATTCACAAAATTCTTTGAAGAGAGGAATATCAACTTTGCTTGGTATTACTCTAATATGCTAGGGTTAGATCTAGATCTTCTGATGCATCATCTATCTCTACCATCCAGAATCAACTTTGTCAAGAA
Organism: Sequoia sempervirens; assembly: GCA_007258455.2. Taxonomy (NCBI): domain Eukaryota; kingdom Viridiplantae; phylum Streptophyta; class Pinopsida; order Cupressales; family Cupressaceae; genus Sequoia; species Sequoia sempervirens. Next base: position 204,012,298 of record VDFB02358134.1, read on the forward strand.
AAAACTAAGGAAAATGCATCCCCACATCGCATTGATTGTAAAAGTTGAGCTGAAAAAGTTGTTAGATGCAAGATTCATCAGGTCCATCAATTACGCTGAGTGGATTTCAAATATTGTACCTGTATCTAAACTAGATAATAATATCAGAATATGCACAGATTTTAGATATCTAAATAAGACATTTCCAAAGGATGATTTTCCTTTACCAAACATTGACATTGTTGTGGATTTAACAGCAGGACATGCCATGTCACTTATGGATGGCTTCTCAGGGTATAAACAAATCAAGATAGCACCTAAAGATCAAGAGAAGACAAAATTCACATGTCATGCCCTTTAGGTTGAAAAATGCAGGTGCAACATATCAGTGTGCAATGACCACTATTTTCCACGACATGATGCATACTTTTATGGAATATTATATGGATGATATTGTGATAGGTCGAATGTATGCATTAGAAAATGAGCAGCAAACTAAAGAGTGCAAATAAACACCAAAACAACCTACACCTCAAGATTAGCCTAAGTTGGAATCAACACAAGATAAAGCAGAAAATGGAACATTATACCTTGTCTCAAGTCGATCCTTTGGTTGGCCCTTCGATCTTTGAAGTGTAGGCTCCTTGGATGGCACAAGATGCAAGCTAAATGATGATGTCAGGATGAGTGCAAATGGATGAAAACATGAAAATGGCTAAGTGTAGGTTGAGAAATAAAATTGCAAGAGTTTGGCTAGCAAAAATGATCCCCTCTCAAATGAGAGAAAATAAGGGGTATTTATAGGAATTTTGAGAATTCCTAGAAGAGATGGATGGCCAAAATTGAGCCACCAATGATCAAGATGTAAGGCTAAGGTGAGTTGAGAACTCACAAGCCCTCACATCTTGACATGTGGCATGGGGAGAGGCTTAAGAAAGATGAGGTGGAAATGAGGTGATAGAGAAGTACATGACATGGAGGGGGGTACAAAATACCTTGGGATTGGACATGATCTCCTCATAAAGGAGGTCCTTGTCCCCATGTGGGTGAGAGGACATGTGAAGAATTAAAAATTCCTCAAATATTCTCATGGGGAGATGGGAAAGAATAAAGAATAATTAGAGGACATGTGGGAAGAAGTGAAGGAATTAAAAATTCCTTTTGGGTGCATTGGGGGATTAAAAGGTGAATTAAAAATTCACATGAGGAAGTGGAGTGCCTTGCCCAAAAGGAGAAAGCCTTTAATAAGGTTGACTTAAGGACACATGCCGTAAATGGGAGGAGGATTAGGATAGACTAACCAAATGATTAAGGTTGTGCAAGTACTTAGTTAGATGGACTAATGACTCATTATAAGCAAGTGGGAGATTATGGAGGATGTGACCCTAATGATGATTAAGGGTGTGTACATGCTAACCCTAGTTAATTAGAAGAAGATGAAGTAATTAAGATGGATTAGAGACCAACTCGCAAAAGTTGGAGGATGTGACTATGAGAGAGAAAAGAAGAATTAAAAAAATGAATTTTAATTCCAAAAAGGGAATATGGCCACATTAAATAAAATGGTGTATTTATTTAATTTAGAGGAGGAAGAGGGGTAAAGTATTTATTAAATTAAATACTTTATGACCTTTATGTAAAATGCAAGGTATTAATTAAAAAAATGGTTTAATTAATATTAACAAAGGGGATAAACAACTAGATGACTAAGGAGACGTGTTTGATCGTATGGAAGTGATCAAATTGGACGTCTAAATTTTTCCCCTCTTCGAAATACTATTAGGATAATAGGGTTTCGAAGAAAAACAACATACAGATGACTCTATAGAGGAAGAGATTAGAAAAGCGATGCCCCAACATGGGGGAATGTGCACGAGCTGCCCCAAATGGAGGGAATGTGGAGAGGATGCCCCAGTCCAACGAAGGTAGGCTTAGAGTGACAAGTTAGGAGAGAATGGTAGGGTATGCCCCCTCAAGAAGGGGGATGGGGGAGGAAAAGGGAGCCCCGGTCAACTTCTCAAAAGTAAGGAGTGGTAGATGTTGTTGGAAAGAGCATAGAGAAATGAGAAGAATGGGGATTGAACGGAGTTAATCGGGTAAACGGTGTGCAAATGGCGGCCCTGGGAAGAAAGAGGCTGGATGAATTAATGGGAGGAATTTTTGGTAAATAAAAGGAAAAAAAAGACCTTTTATTTGAAAAAGGAAGAGAGAGCGAAAAGGGGATAAAAGGTAATTGTAGAATTACCTTTTACTCATTGTGACAATTGGCAAGTGTGGAAAAGGAGGAGAAGAAGAAGAGGAGGCAAGAGAGGTCAGGCGCGATGCTGGAGTATGATAGTGATATCATCCATTGGGCGGATGAGAGGTGGCTATTCTTTACCCACTGTGCTGTACCATGCCAGGTTAGCCCAAAATGTAACTTTTCATTTTTAGTCATTTACGCAAATATTTTAGAAAAATGAAAATGTGGGTTTTGTCTGGGGGGCGGGAAGAAAAATGGGTAGGAATTTTTTTTGGTATGTTATTGATTTTTGCGTCGGGAGGGGGAATTGGCAGCCGACACGTGGACCAATCTGCCACCGCGGGGGCGGGTCCGCTGCCGTGGGTGGACAGATCCGCCACCGCGGTGGCGGGTCAACTGCCGTGGGTGGACAAGTCCGCCACCGCGGGGGTGGACAGGTCTGCCACCGCGGGCTGAAATTCTTGTAGCCGCAGAGGAAGACAGGTCCACCACCGCGGTGGTAGGTCCACCACCGCTGGAAGATAGGTCCGCCACCTCAGCAACGGGTCTGCTGCCACAGGCGGACCTGCCGCCTCGGTGGTGGACGGGACTGCCACCACAGGGGCGAATAGGTCCGCCACCACAGGGGTGGGACTGCCGACTGGGGGGGGAACTGCCGAGGGTGAAAGATGGGAGGGGAGGGGAAAGCCGAGAATGATGAAAGGGGAAAAAAATGAAAATGATAAAATCTTATTGCATGTATGCAAAAAATAAGAATTTTGTGGTTGTGAGAGAGACGATCAGAGGTGTTGAGGAGATGCATAGCGAGGATGACCGGGGAGGATCACCAGAGACTAGCAGAGGTAGGACTACTGCATATGCTGACATATCCATCGATCAAGGCCCATGGTTCCATGTTGATAGCTTTGATAGAGCGGTGGGATTTGGCGACGTCGACCTTTCATCTACCGATAGGGGAGATGACGGTGACACTAGAGGATGTGTGGCAGATTCTGAGGCTCCCGATATCAGGGCTCCTTATTAGCGAGTGTTGGTTAGACGACAAGGCGTTGGATGAGTCTGTGTGCATTTTTTTTGGTAGTGACAAGCTACCAGTGCAACGGGGTCAGTTCGATGTGGATAGGATGGTGGCGTGTAGGGTACCGGTACTATCACTATACTTGGCAGGGTTGATTAGTGGTATACTTTTGTCAGACCGGAGTGGTCAGTTTCTTCACATGAGGATGGTCGAGGTGATTCATCACGTCATCAAGGGTCGGGAGGGGCAGTTCATGTGGGGGACCTACATGTTAGCACAGTTGTATCGAGACATGCAGATGATTTGTTATAGAAGACAGTTGAGTGTGACAAACGTCACACTACTACAGGTGTGGGCTTGAGAGCATATCCACATTGCCAGACCAATTATAGTGAGAGTTGGGGAGCATGATGATAGGGAGCCCGTAGCGTGGTGGTGGGGAGCAGAGACAGAGATGCTACTGCAGTATCAAGAGATGCAGGAGGTAGACTTGTGGAGGAGACAGTTTGATGATGTGTAGCTAGTGGATATAGTGTGGAGGCCATACATGATGCGGCGATTCAGAGGGTGGTCGAGAGAGGAGGGTTTGCATAGTGGTTACTTCTTTACTCGATGTTACATGATTGGGAGTAGGCCACAAGTAGTGGAGTTGCATCAATCAGATCGAGTGACGAGGCAGTTCGGAGTGAGACAAGATATTCCGGTAGGCCGAGTGACATTTGTACGATAGGTACAAGAGTGGCCATGGGGAGCCACGCTAAATCTACGTAGCATATGGAGTGATATTAAGAGACTAGTGTTTAGGCCCTATCCTGATAGGTGAGAGGGGCCGCGAGACACAGGGATGACAATATGTTATGAGGAGTGGTTTAGGCAACATCCACCAGAGCGGATTACACCAACTGTGCTGATTGAGGAGGCACAAGGATTTGGTTCAGAGGATGAGAGGCGATTGCAGGAATTTAGTCTGCCCAGACCACCAAGAGGACATAGAGGAGGATGGGGGGCACAGGAGCAGGTGGTAGGCAGTCAGAGGAGGAGATGACAGCGGAGGGGTTAGGGAGGAGACAGAGCAGAGGGGATAGGGGCTAAGGCTGAGGAGGTGAGAGGGGTTGGGGCTAAAGAGGTTGGAGAGAGGAGGCTGAGAGCCCGAGGAGGAGGGTCATAGGGTACATAGGGCAAGGCCAATGGGGCCGGAGGGGAGGAGGTGGTGGAGGATGAGGCTAAGGAGGGGGTAGAGGATGAGGCTGAGGAGGTGGTGGAGAGGAGGTCGAGGGCTCGAGGACGGGGTCGACAGGAGAGGAGGCCAAGAGCCTGAGGGGGAGAGCCATAGGGGATACAGGGCGGGGCCAGCGGGGCCAAAGGGGAGGAGGTGGGACAGGAGATAGCCAAGACTACCAGAGGGTAGGAGGTAGATAGAGCCAGAGATGAGATAGACAGAGACTTAGGAGGGTAGGGAGGGCAGGAGACAGCTGGAGGGGAGGAGGGGGGACATGAGACATTTAGGGCCACCGGAGGATAGGAGGTGGACGGATTCAGAGAGGAGATGGACAAAGACCTAGGAGGGCAGGGGGATAAGAGACAGCTGGAGGATAGCCACAGCAGGGAGCTCCTGGGGTGATAGATATGGACGAGATGGAGCTATTAGCTAAGAGTGAGGGGTACCATTCGTGGGAGATGGAGGTTGATTCAGATGTGCACAATGTAGCACCGCTAGCAGTGGCACCACCCACAAGGGAGGATCCGGTGACGGTACTAAGGGAGACAGTGGAGAGACTGCGACGGAGTGAGCAGTGAGTGCAGAAGGTAGAGGCAAAGCGGATCGTAGTAGAGGCAGAGAAGGATGAGTGGCGGGCCCAATTTGCTTAGGGTGAGAGAGACTACACAGAGTTGGTCAGGGTAGTATCAGAGCAGGAGCGGAGATTGGTGAGAGAGAGGGATGAGAGTCGTGATGAGGCTGTGGACCTACGGGCTAAGGTGGAGAGATTGCGAGTAGAGGTGCAAAGTCAGATGATGCAGATGGAGGGATTGGGTGTGATGGGAGGGGGGTGACATAGCAGGTTGTCAACAGGGGGACAGGGGATGTAGAGAGTATGCAAAGAGAGCTAGCTGAGCTCAAGGACAGGGTGCGTACAGTGGAGGTAGAGAGAGATATGGCACAAGCACAGGTGGAGGTGTTGGAGACAAGGAGGGATGTGTTATAGGCGCAGGTCCAGGTAGCACAGAGCGAGAGGCAGGTGGCTAAGACAGAGGTACAATTTCTTCGTAGAGAGAGATACAACAACATTGCAAGCATCTAGCTTGTGACAAGAGTGAGATTCAACTGAGCTGAGATTGTAGGCCTTGTAGAGGGACAGAGATGCAGCGGTGGCGCAGGGACAGGCTGCATAGAGGGAGAGGGATGCTATAGAGTCACAGATGCAGACATTGCAGGGCGAGAGGGATGCAGGACAGGTTCAGTTGCAAAGGGGGGAGGGTCGGGGACAGATGTGCAGGAGCTGCACACACAGTTACAGGTGTTGCAGGCGGAGAGGGATAGAAGCTCAGAGAAGATACAATAGTTGATACTAGCTCAGGAGGCCTGGGTATGGGAGCGACGGGCTATCAGTGCAGATCGAGATCGGTATAGGCATGAGCGGAATGCCACGAGACTAATAGCTAGGCAAAGGGATGAGTTTATGCAGTAGGCGAGCTATTAGAGGGGGTATATGAGCAAGTTGTTATGGATCCAGCGCAACATACAACGCTCTACGTCAGTCAGGCTCCACAGCCACCAGGGCCGTCCCAGTCATAAGGGACACGCACCAGGGGATTCAGCAACTACCAGAGAACTCCATCTCCATATGGTGGTTACGAGGGGACCCCCACCCATGAGTACCAGGGGACTCCAGTGCACAGAGGGCTAGTACCCGATTCTCCGTAGAGATCAAATGTGGGCAGCTCGCAGTAGAGCGGGCAGATGTAGGACATTGATTATTTTTGGCAGATACAGGATGGATGGTTTGTCCATGTCGCCAGAGGTTAAAGGTGATCTACATCTCTGAATTTTGTATCTTATTAGGCGATATATGATGGAGATGTATTGTATTATGATGGGATGTTTATTATTTTGATTATGCGATGGCCTTTATTGACACTATGCATGATATTTATTTTTATGCGGCTATATGGGATGATTCATGATGTGATTTCATATATATACACATGTTTATATGGATGGATGGTCTATGCTTTTATGATTAAGTTTTATGGATGCACATGTATGTTATTATGATTAAGATGATGGATGCACATGTGGATAGATGATTTATACATGATATGATATATGATTTATGATTTATGGATGCATATTGTGGATGCACATGTGGATGGATGATTTATGCATGTTTATAGGATTTATGATTTATGGATGCACATGTGGATGGACGATTTATGCATGTTTATATGATTTATGATGATGAATGCACATGCAGAAGGACGATTTATATATGTTTATATGATTTATGATGATGGATGCCCATGTGTATGGATGATTTATGCATGTTTATAGGATTTATGATTTATGGATGCACATGTGGATGGACGATTTATGCATGTTTATATGATTTATGATGATGGATGCGCATGTGGATGGACGATTTATGTATGTTTATATGATTTATGATGATGGATGCACATGTGGATGGATGATTTATGCATGTTTATAGGATTTATGATTTATGGATGCACATGTGGATGGACGATTTATGCATGTTTATATGATTTATGATGATGGATGCACATGTGGATGGACGATTTATGTATGTTTTATGATTTATGACTTATGGATGCATATGTGGATGGACGATTTATGTACGTTTTTATGATGTATGTTTTTATGATTATGATTTATGGATGCACATGTTTAAGTGGAATACGAATGAAAGGTAAATATTTATAATGCATTTAAGTGTCAATAAAGACCATCATGAGAATGCAGATAGGTGATAGGCGTATGGAAGAGTGCATTTTCCAAAAAAACCATTAATATCCTGAGAGGAAGAGGACTCAAGAGAAAGAAAAGAATGAGAGTGCTTGCACAACAAAAATCACAAGTCATGGTAATGATAGAAACAAAGGGTGCATGCAAAGTGGTGAAAATGCAATGAAAATGATATTTTACCATCTTTGGAGCATTGATTTTTACTATAGCGTAGGATACCAAGTACCTTGATATGGAAGATCAAGGCGAATGGGTACTCTACGCATGAAACAAACACAGCAAACAAGAAGGTTATCCCAACACCCCAATATCGTGATAACGTCGGTCGGGTCTGGTATTGAGATAACCACAAACACACAAAGTTGTCCCTACATAACACAAGACCTTAGAGATCGTGGTGGGTCTTACAAGGGAAAACCGAGAAGACAACAGTCAAAACAAACGATCAAGGTATGCCCCCATGTCACCAAGTCAAGGCATGCCATGGTATGGTGGACTGAGGTGACCCTGACAAGTGTAGGGAAGGAACCCCAAATGATAAACAAAATTCAAAACCATCAAGAGATCACAATCAAGACAATAGGTGCTTTGCCATAGGATCAAGGTGATGGATGGGATGGATGAGGTTTGCTAGGAAGGATTCATCCTATTGAGACCAAAGATGGATGCTAAATTAGAATGACCCAATTGACGCGGGATGTTACCTAGGGACAAGATCTTGTAATATGAGGGGATTTTGTTTGTTAAGAACCAATTAGATGTGGGCATGACTTGATGACGAAGCACAAAAGACTGACATAACCTACAGACCTAGGGGCTTGGGGGCTGATCATAGATTAGCCTTGCCTATGTGAAAGCGCAGAGCCCTCGTAGTTCCAGAAAAGACCATGGATAAAGTGAAAAGAAGACAAATGGTGACCGATGATGATGGAAAAATGCCCCGGGGGATGAGTCAAATGATCAACCTTGCCTACGTGACAGCGCAGGGGCAATGTAGTTCGACTGACAGATGCGATAAGATGGGATCTAGGTGAAGATCGACATGATGGATGATCCTACATGATGACATGGACATAACAACAAAGGGAACGAATGACGTAAGCTCAGAGTAGGATACTGAAAATCTCAGGAATAGGGGATAGGCTATATGGGTCATCCAATGCTCAATTAATATTTATCAAGTGGTCTAGGATGGGATGGATGAGGACAATAGTGCGGATGAAGGAATAAAATAACTAGGATGTCAGGTAGATAATGATTAAGCCCTCTATGGATGATGCCTATTACCAGGTTTTCACCATCCACACTTATCCAAGGCACCACCAAGAGGTGGTTTTCACCATAGGAAAAATTTATTTCTCTTGACTATTTTTTTTGGATTTTTTTGACATTTTTTTTTTTCCTATTTTTTTTGATTTTTTGATGGGCGGGGTAACCGAGTAGATTTAGGCATAGAACTTCTTGAGATGCATGATATTGATGGGCTCGTCAAGAGGTTCTCCTTTAAGAGTAGTCAACCTGTATGCCCCAGATCCATATTTGGCAGCTATAATATAGGGTTCCAACCAATTTGCCTCAAATTTTCCTTTCTTGTCTCTGTCTTGCTAAGTGCGCTGGTTCTCCTTAAGAACAAGCTCACCCACCCAGAATTTCCAAGGACAAACCTTCTTATTGTAGTTACGTTTGAGGTGATTTTGGTATGCTTGCAGATGATCATAGGATTTTATTCTTTGTTCATCTAGTAATTCATGCTGTGCAAGCCGTGCAACCCGAGCATCCTCTTCACTGATAATATTCTTCAGAGAGATCCTTAATGATGTAAGTTCAACTTCAATTGGCAAGACGGCTTTAGCACCATACATTAAAGAGTAGGGGGTGGCACCTATCGAGGTGCGGATGGATGTGCGATATGCCCAGAGGGTAGGATGAATATGGAGGTGCCAATCTCATCCAGTGTTATTGACAACCTTTTTGAGAATATGAATAAGGGTTTTGTTGGTTGCTTTTGCTTAACCATTACCCTGAGGGTAATAAGGTGTTGACCAATGGTGCTGGATATGGAAGGTGTCATAGAGGTGTTTCATGGATTGGTTTTTGAAGGGCTTTCTGTTGTCAGAGAGGATGGTGGATGGGATACCATATCTGCAGAGAATATGGTAAAGGATGAATTTGGAAATCTGAGTGCCAGTGATTTGTGAAAGGGGTATTGCCTACACCCACTTGGTGAAATACTCAGTGGTGGTAATTATGAATGTATGGCTGTTAGATGATGGTGGGTAAATCTTGCCAATCAGGTTGAAACCCCATTGAGAAAACAGCCATGGTGCCAGGAGGGGCTGAAGATCTTGTGCTGGGGCGTGAATTAAATCTGCATGTTGTTGGCATGGAAGACACTTCTTCACAAACTCGCAAGCATCGTGTTCCAATGTAGGCCAATAATATCTAGCTCGTAGGATCCTTTTGGCCAGAGCCATACCATTTGAATGTGCTCCACAAACACTGCCATGTACCTCCGTTAGTGTGGCACGGGCTTCAGTCTCATTCAAACATCTAAGGAGGATTCCATCATACCCACGATGATAAAGCGTATCACCGATGATGACGTATCGGGAATAGCGATGAATGAAGGATTTGCATTGATTGCGTGTAAGATCTGGGGGCATAATGTTATCATGGAGGTAGGTGTAGATGTCTTGGTACCATGGGGAGGTGGGACCCACAATCTCACACACCATGTCAGTCTCAGGGATATCATATGCTAGGATTAAAAGTTGTTCTATAAGAAACTCACATTCTGTTCGGTCTTTGGGCATGTCCAACAAGGATCCAATAGTGGCCATCGCATCAGCTGCTTTGTTTCAGACCCTGGGAATCTGTTCAAATTGTATAGAGGTAAAATATTTCTTGAAATCATCCACCATGCACTTGCAGGGTAACAGCTTGTCACCCTTGGTTAGGAACTCATCATTAACTTGTCTAATGACTAGCAAAGAATCACCAAAGACTTTTAATTGGGTTATGTGCCACTGTTTTGCAATTTTGAGGCCAGTGAGGAGAGCTTCGTATTCTGCCATATTGTTGGTACATGGGAATGCTATCCTGAATGACTTTGGAATGTAGTCACCCTAAGGGGTAACTAATAAAATTCTTGCCCCTGATCCATTGTGTGTATATGATCCATCAAAATACAGTGTCCACATGGGGGTCTCATCAACGGAGAAGACTTCTTCATTAGGGAATTCTGTGATCAATGGATGAGTATCAACTAAAGGAGCCTCTGCTAACTGATCTATGATTATCTATCCTTTAATATCCTTGCGGTCCACATATTCTATGTCGAATTCACTAAGGAGCATGACCCACTTAGCCATGTGGCTAGTCAGAGTGGTTCTAGATAAAAAATACTTCAATGGATTGATTTTGGCAATTAATTTAACTGGATGGCTAAGCATGTAATGTCAGAGCTTCTAGGTTCTGAAGACGAGTGCAAGGCAGGATTTTTCCATAGGGGAGTAGTTTAGCTTGTAGCCAACCAATGTCTGACTAATGTAGTAGATTGCCCTCTCTTTCGACGACTCGTCATGTTGTGCCAACAATGCCCCCAACGCGACTGAAGTGGCGAAGATGTAAAGCAAGAGGGGTTCGCCGGGAATAGGTGGCATCAATATTGGTGGATGAGCTAAATATTCCTTAATTTTATCAAAGCCCATCTGACACTGTTGGTTCCATTGGAAGGTGGAATCTTTTTTTAGGAGATGAGTGAATGGCTGGCACTTATCTACCAACTGGGCTATGAATCGATAGATAGACTACATCTTCCCCTGGAGGCTTCTTAACTGTTTGAGATTGCATGGAGGTGGCATGTCCAGGATAGCCTTTACCTTGGCAGGATCAACCTCAATGCCTATACGAGAGACTATGAAATCCAGCAACTTCCCTGACGTGACCCCAAAGACACATTTTTTTGGATTTAGCCGCAATCTATAGTGTTTTAGCCACTCAAATATCTTTTTTAGGATGGCAAGATGCTCTGCTCATGTTCTATATTTTTCTAATAAGTTGTCAACATAATCTTCCATGATGATATGTATGAGGTCATGGAAGATGATCATCATTTCCCTCTGATATGTTGCCCCTACATTTTTGAGACCAAAGGGCATAACATTGTAACAGAAAGTTCCCCAAGTAGTTGTGAAGGTGGTCTTATGTTGGTCCTCAAGTGTGATTTGGATCTGATTATAACCAGAGAATCCATCCATAAGGGATAACATCTCATGTCCTGCTATCAGGTCGACCAACATGTCAATGTTAGGTAGGGGGAAGTCATCTTTTGGGAAGGCTTTGTTGAGATCCCTGAAGTTTGTGCAGATTCAAATGTCTCCATTTGGTTTGGCAACTAGAACTATATTGGAGATCCACTCAGAGTAGTCAATTGGTCTGATAAAACCTGCCTCTAGTAACTTCTCCAATTCCCTTTTAACCAATAATGCGACCTGCGGATGCATCTTGCAGAGCTTTTGTTTGGCATGCTTGGCGTCTGGGCGAATGTGTAAGTGATGAACCACTAAAGCGAGGTCTAAGCCTGGCATGTCTGAGTATGACCAAGCAAAGTTAATGATTCCCTCTTGGAGTAGCTGCACGATGACCAGATACTCTTGCTCTAAGAGTGACTTAGCTACATAGGTGATTTTAGGGATTTTAGCAGTTCCTAGATTAACTTCTTGAGTTTCTTCAATTAGAATAGATGATCAGGCATATAACTGAGTTCCCATAAGAGGAAGATGAACATCTCCATCTTCCAGCGCCTCTTCGAGGTTTTCACCATTAGATGCATCATTTATTTTTACTTTTTCAAGGTCAGGAAGTGCCTCAGGGAGGTTTTCACTAGATGACCATTTTTTACCTTTCTTATTCTTATTTTTGTGACTGGAGTGTTCATCCTCCCCCAATCCCATGAGGTTGACATATGTATCCACAAACATACTGACAGGTGTGCTAGTACGTAGGTCCCAATCAATAAGCTCAGGGCAACAAAGGGATAGGTTAATAGTGTAGATGGATAAACATTCAAATATGGATGATAGATCGACGTGATCAATGTCATCATACACACGTATGATGGATTCCTCCTCGGGTATGTCTTCCAATGAGCCATTGTCCACAGCTACACTATTGGAAGCATTAGATGATGTCTTAGGGGCTTTCTGCTTTCTGTCATACCCAATGCCTATGTTTTTTGGTAGTTGAGACATATCAATGGGTTGCAATCACCCTTGTTCTTCTTTTCCTAGGCCCTTGCCTTGATAGTTATGTTTTTCCACGAACTTTGTCAGCCAGGGGTACTTTTCTTGAAAATATTCCTTTAGAGGAGTTTTTGGTTCGGGCTCTTCTTGGTAGACCCATTGGCTTATGTCTTCTTCTGGTGCATCTATCTTGACACTTGGGGATCTGAAAGTGGTGGTAGAGATGTTCTTACCACTAAAGGTGATAGTCTTGTCTTCCTTTGGAGTAGCCTACGAAGGTTGACCAAACTCCTGTGGTGATGGTGGCATGGTTGCTACATTAAGAGTAGTATGCATTTCGTACTCACCACACCCTTTGTTAATGATCTAGACTTTGGTGACTGTAGGATCAGTGGTGGAGGATGGAGTGGTTATCGTAGTGGAGAGTGGATTAATGGATGATGACTGGGATGCCCCCATTTCAACCCCAGGACAATAATGTAAATGGGGAAATGATGCTTCTAAAGCACGACAATATTCAAATGGTTGGGGGTCAGCATAGATGGTGACTTCTTGTCCGTTGACTGGGAACTTTAAGCACTGATGGTAGGTGGAGCGGACAACTTGCATAGCATGGAGCCATGAACGGCCGAGGAGGCGATTATATGGCAAGTCCAGATCAAGGACATGACAGGTAATGTACTGAACCACAGGTCCCACTTGGACTGGGAGATTGATGATCCCTTTTGAATTCCTTTCTGCATTATCATATGCCTTGATTGTGATGATCTGATTACTTAAATTTGCTTGAGTATACCCCACCTATTTTATGAATATTAGAGTGCACAAGTTGAGGGTAGAACCATTATCTACCAAGACTCTTTTTATTTTATGACGGGAAACCACGACTTCAATATGTAGGGGGCGATTATGATTGACATCAATGTTTGGCATATCATTTTGGCTGAAGTGCAAGTGATGAGACAAAGCCAAGTGTCCCACCAAAGCTTGGAATTGTGTGGGGTTGATATCATTTGGCACATGGGTTTCTTGCAGGGCTCTATTGAGGATTTCTTGATGCACCGGGGAAGACTTAAGCAAATCCAAAATGGATATATGAGCAGGGGTCTTTCTTAAGTGATCAAGGATGTTGTACTAAGAGCTTACATGAGTTGATGGGGTGGGTGCAGAGGCTGTAGGAACGGTGATGCATGCTCATCGTGTAGTAATAGCACATTGAGGGTCTTTAGCTTTGACATGTATCATGGATACACGAGGTTCTACCTACTCAAAGTAATGAATAATACCCTCGTAATTGAGGGGTACATTCTTATAGCTCACATTATTTGTGCTGTTGTTTTGAGGATTACTGTTGGAGGTGCTTGGGCCTTGATTATGGTTTGGAAAGGTGTTTTGATATATCTACAATTGAGCATTGGACGACAGAGCTTGACTGGGGTCAACCTTGATATCACCTCGATCTATGAGATCTTGGACATAGTTTTTTAGACCCTGACACTTATTCAAAGAGTGCCCTTTGATTTTATTGAACTCACAATATTCATTTTCCCTAAACCATGTGAGCTTAGGTTTAGATTCGTCGAGTGGCTTGGTGACAAGGTACGTGATCAGATGGTTGATCTGTAACAGCTTATTGAAGACAACGCTCAGAGGTTCTCCTAGTTGAGCATACTGGCATTTGGTGTTCCCTTGGTTATTTTGATTGGACTATTGAGGAGGACAGGGTATCCCCTGCGACACAGATATGGCATTAGGTATGGATTGTTGTTGTCTCTGGGATGTGTTGGCCACGTGGACATGTTTAGTATCAGTAACGCAATCATTTACTACGTTTTTGTTCTTGTTCAAAAAATGTGGCTTGTCATTGAATGACCTTTCCTTTTCTTGATTATAGATTTTGACGTGCCCCTTGGCAACAAGGGCACACTCAAGGATGGGTCCCTTCTCTACTACCTCCGCGTAAGTGGTGACACAATGTAATCTGAAATTATGAGCCATGTCAGGATGAGAGTTCTCCACGAAGAGGGTGACCATGTCGTTTTCTTTCAAAGGGGTTTTCATTTGGCTTGCTAGGGCATGCCACCTTTGGAGGTAGTTAGTAAAGGTTTCCCCTTCACGTTGTTTCTGTTTGAGGAGATCCAAGGTATTGGTGTCTTTCTCCAAATTGAAGGAGAAGTAGGAGACAAACTTTTCTGACAGGTCTGCAAAATATTTTATGGATCCCTTTTCGAGGGTCATGAACCACCCTAGGGCATTGCTTGCCAGACTTCGGGGGAACAGGCGCAAGAGATAGTTGTCATTGTGGATGACTTCTTGACACTGGGAGTAAAACTCCTGCAAGTGGGCCTTAGGATCTTTGTTCCCCTTATATTTTTCAAACTTTGGCATCTCAAAATGTTTGGGGAAAGGAATCAATGAGATGGAGGGATCATAAGGATATGGGCATATATCTTCAAACTTGAATGATTGTTTGCCAGTCCCTGTCTGGAGATCTTTCAAAGTGGCTTTGATTTCTAGTATGTACGCATTGGCCAGTGTGTTGGATGGGTATTGATGGTAGGATGATTGTGGATTGTGAGATGATGCTTGGGGATGGTTGTATGGATAATGAGGAGGCAGTATCCCCTGTTGATACGCCAAGGGACCTTGTTGATAAAGAGGTTGTTGTTGCGAGGCTGGATATGGATTGGTCGGGTAGTTATGGGTGGCGTATTGTTGGGAAGTATGGAGAAGGTGTTGTTGATTGGTTTGGGGATATTGGGGATGCTGATGTGACTGTTGTGAGGTCACATAAGATGGTTGTTGTTGATATTGTTGCTGGCTATAATAATTGTAATGATGGGGTGGTTGTTGGTGTATTGTTGGTGGCTGTGTTGGACGAGATGGGATGTTATATGATGGTTGCACTTGTGGGCATAAGATGGAGGCAAGGAATGGAGATATGGCCAGGGCTAAAGGCCAAGGTTGATTTCCTTGTGGTTGATGCTGCAATGGTTGTGTTGAAAATAAGGGATTGACCAATGGTTGATGTTGAGGTCGAGGTGTAGTTGAGATGTTTTGTGAGGGAGGTTGTTGAGCACTAGTGGGATTATAGGACTGGGGAGGTTGTTGGGATACGAATGACGATGGTGGAGGGATGTTGGATTGGGATGGTTGTTGAGGTATGAATGATGATGGTGGATGGATGTTGGATTGGGGCGGTTGTTGGGGTATGAATGATGATGGTGGAGGGATGTTGGATTGAGGCAGTTGTTGGGGTATGAACAATGATGGTGGAGGATTTGTAGCCCCAGGAGGTGGGGGAAAGGTAGTGAAAGGGCTGCCCCCAGTGTTGACAGGAGGTGGGTTTGAGGGGAGTGGTGCCAGTAGCATTAGTGGTTGCAGTTGTGGGACGTTTTGTGGCATGCCATAGGCAAAAGGATCATTGGGATCAATGGTTTGGGGTGTTCCTGTGACCGATATGGTGGGATGTGTGGGATTTCCAATGGGATACAGGACAATGTTTCTGAATTCAGGTTGATGCCAACCTTCTACAGAAGGAACGTTGGGGACATACGAGCTACTGGGGATGTCATGTGAACCTTGGGGTACATTAGATGTGGAGGTTCCATACTTGGATAAGTCGATGCCTGATGGTAGCTTGAAACCTTTGTCAATCAAGTGAGCCAAGATTTTATTGCCATGTTTTTCGAGAAGGCATTCTGTCATTTGTGCATTGATAGGGTTACTGAAGTGAGCTTAGGTTGATCAACCATGTTTTCCTCCCCAGGTGGTGATGTGTTTTGGCCATCCATGTTGGATTGTGATGAGGTGCCATTGTGGGGATCGTGAGGGATGTTATCACCATAGTTAGGATCTGATGAGATGTTGATTGTGTTGGTGGGATCTTGAGGGTTGTTTGATTGGGCATTCAGGGCTTGTTGGTTGGCCATTTTCTTTTCCTGTGATCGAGTCTGAATGGGTATGCAAGATGATGAGATGGATCAAGATATTAGAAAGACTTGGATGATGAAAGATTGATTCAATTTGATGGGAGATTAGCTGATGATGATTGGTCAGACCGACGTGGATTGATTTGATGAAATCGGATTGGATTGATTGGTAGACACTAGATTAGTCTAGGTTTTTCATCTTGATCCGAATAGATTTGATGATGTGAGGGTTGGATTGATCTGATGATTAAGATTTATTTGATGATAAATATGATGAAGACTAAAACCCACAACTGAGTTTAAGAAGGATCCTTGGTAACACTAGGTGTTTGATTGACAGGTAGATGTATGATAACGACACCGAATCCAACTTGAGATAGAAGTAGATTGATTGGGTCGAGAAGGATGACCGACCTAAGATAGATAGCGATCCTAAGTCAGTTACGATGATTATGATTAGGGATGAACACCTAGATCAACTTGAATGACAACTCCAACAGGGTTTTATATGGAATAGCGGAGATCAAAGATGAAAGTGGATTTGGGATGGATGGGGAGCATCTCAGGACAAATAAATGACTCTCGAAATAAGCAAAAGAGTGCTAAAAATAAATGACCCTTAGAATGAGGGGATGAAGACTCGAGACAGACATTCAAATGTTTGTTTTGGATGTTGAATGGTTGTATCGATGTTCAAAATAGAGAGACAAGGAATGCCAAGTGATAATATAGGCTGATCAAAGGTCAGGTCTGACACAACATAAGGTCAGGTCCACCACAGCATTAGGACAGGTCCACCACAGCATTAGGATAGGTCTGCCACAGCATAAGGATAGGTCTGCCACAACATTAAGATAGGTCTGCCACAGCATAAGGACAGGTCTACCATAGCATAAGGATAGGTCCACCACAGCATTAGGACAGGTCCGCTATAGTATTAGGACAAGTCCGCCATAGCATAAGGACAAGTCCACCAAAGGATAAGGACATGTCAACCAAAGGATAAGTTTAAGCTTGATGTTTTGATGGATGGGTAAGGCAAAGGACCCAAAATATAACAAACACTAATAATGACTAGTTTTGCACGAGAAAGACAATTCAGACAGCACAACCCTAAGATTAGTAGAGATGGGTATGGCCAACAAAGTCTTCTACTCTAGGATGAACATGGTCGCTAAGGAGTCCTCAATATACACCCAGTACATGAGGCCCAAACCGTGAACACCAACCCGTTACAAGCATGAGTCAGGAACCTTAGCGAGATACTAAAGGCTTGGACCAACTCTTCACATCATCCCAACGCTTCGCCAATTACGTGGTTGGATTGAGATATAGATTTCACTCTCCCCCCTTTATATACCCCACCGATATGCATGGTTGGAATCATCCCTTGGGGTGATGAAATCCCCAAGCAGGTCCCACTAAGAAAATGAAGAAGGGGTGACTCAAAGGACTTGGAAAGCTACAATTTCTTGTCACCCAAGATCGCCAAATGGTGCAAGGGGATTGGATACATCAAATAGCCTTCCACAAGCACGCCAAACAAGGTTTGTTGACCCCTCTAATTAAACTATGTGCCTAATTTACCAAAAGGCAATTGGCAAAAACATGAAATTTCACCTTGGAGAAGTCAGGTCTGTCGAAGCAGGACAGGTCTGCCACTCTGTGAAGACAGGTCTGCCACTCTGTAAGGACAGGTTCACCACAGTAGGATAGGTCCGCCACAGCAGGACAGGTCCGCCACCGGGGGACAGGTCCACCACCGGTGGGACAGGTCTGCCACTCTGTAAGGATAGGTCCGCCACTCTATAACCCAAACCTACAAAAATGCAAAAAAAAGCAAACGTGAAAGAAAAAGACCCATTTGTGGGTCCCACCGGGTGTGCCAGAAATGTGATAGGTCAAATGTATGCGTTAGAAAATGAGCTACAAACTAAAGAGTGCAAATAAACACCAAAACAACCTACACCTCAAGATTAGCGCAAGTTGGAATCAACACAAGATAAAAGCAACAAATGGAACATTATACCTTGTCTCGAATCAATCCTTTGGTTGTTTCTTCGATCTTTGATGTGTATGCTCCTTGGATGGCACAAGATGCAAGCTAAATGATGATGTCAGGATGAGTGCAAATGGATGAAAACATGAAAATGGCTAAGTTTAGGTTGAGAAATAAAATTGCAAGAGTTTGGCTAGCAATAATGATCCCCTCTCAAATGAGAGAAAAGAGGGGGTATTTATAGGAATTTTGAGAATTCCTAGAAGAGATGGATGGCCAAGATTGAGCCACCAATGATCAAGATGTAGGGCTAAGGTGAGTTGAGAACTCACAAGCCCTCACATCTTGACATGTTGCATGGGGAGAGGCTTAAGAAATATGAGGTGGACATGAGGTGATAGAGAAGAACATGACATGGAGGGGGGTAGAAAGTACCTTGGGATTGGACAAGATCTCCTCATAAAGGAGGTCCTTGTCCCCATGTGGGTGAGAGGACATGTGAAGAATTAAAAATTCCTCAAATATTCTCATGGGGAGATGGGAAAGAATAAAGAACAATTAGAGGACATGTGGGAAGAAGTGAAGGAATTAAAAATTCCTTTTGGGTGCATTGGGGGATTAAAAGGTGAATTAAAAATTCACATGGGGAAGTGGAGTGCCTTGCCCAAAAGGAGAAAGCCTTTAATAAAGTTGACTTAACTACACATGCCATAAATGGGAGGAGGATTAGGATAGACTAACCAAATGATTAAGGTTGTGCAAGTACTTAGTTAGATGGACTAATGGCTCATTAGAAGCAAGTGGGAGATTATGGAGGATGTGACCCTAATGACGGTTAAGGATGTGCACATGCTAACCCTAGTTAATTAGAAGAAGATGAAGTAATTAAGATGGATTAGAGACCAACTTGCAAAAGTTTGAGGATGTGACTATGAGAGAGAAAAGAGGAATTAAAAAAAAGAATTTTAATTCCAAAAGGGGAATATGGCCAAATTAAATAAAATGGTGTATTTATTTAATTTAGAGGATGAAGAGGGGTAAAGTATTTATTAAATTAAATACTTTATGACCTTTATGTAAAATGCAAGGTATTAATTAAACAAATGGTTTAATTAATATTAACAAAGGGGATAAACAGCCAGATGACTAAGGAGACGTGTTTGATCATATGGAAGTGATCAAATTGGATGTCTACAGATATATATTAGAAAAATCATACACCAAAGAAGGAAATTTGGAGATTTTGGGAAAAATATTTAGAAGATTAGAGAAATTCAATGTCAGATTGAATCCAAAGAAGTGTGTGGGGTTACATCGGCAAAGCTCCTTAGATACATAGTTTTAGAAAAAAGGTATCGAAGTGGATCCGGCTAAGGTCAAAGGAATAATGGAAATTCTGCCATCAAAGAATATTAGTCAATTAAGAACTCTACAAGGTAGGCTACAATCAATCAGAAGGTTTATCTCTTAGTTAGCAGATAAAAGTCATCCATTCAATCATTTGATACATAAGAATGTCTCTTTCAAATGGGATGAAGGATGTGAAACTACTTTTAATCAAATAAAGCAATATTTGATGTCACCTCCCATATTAATGCCACCTACGGAAGGGAAACCATTGTTATTATACATTGCAACAACAAAAATTTCTTTAGGAGCTCTATTAGCACAAGAAGATCATGAAGGAAGGGAACAAGCTATATACTATATCAATAGGACTCTGAATGGTTGTGAAATAAATTACACATTCATTGAGAAAGAATTTTTGGAGGTGGTATTTGCTACCCAATAGTTGAAGCATTACATGTTGACGCACATGGTTAAACTCATTGCAAAGATTGATCCATTAAAGTACTTACTTAGCAAAGCTTCTCTAACAGGGAGACTAGCCAAATGGGTCATGATCTTGAGTGAATTTGATATCCATTATGTGGATAGGAGATCCATCAAAGGTTAAGTAATTTCTGATCAATTAGCTGAAGCTCCATTATCTGATGATTGTCAATGAAAATTGAGTTCCCTGATGCAAAAATACTTACTGTGACAACACAACCATGGAGGCTTTATTTTGATGGGTCATACACACAATGTGGGTCTAGTGTAGGCATTCTATTTGTCATACCTCAAGGACATACAATCCCAAGGTCCTATAGACTCATGTTTTCTTGCACAAATAATATAGTTGAGTATGAGGCTTTGATTATTGGTATCAAAGTGGCGGTTGAATGGAATATCACAACACTACAAGTATATGGTGATTCACAACTAGTCATTTATTAGGTAAATGACAAATATCAGACAAAGGATGAAAAATTGATGCCATATAAGAAGATGATAGATGATTTCAAAAATTACTTTGTGGAAATCAAGTTTGAACAGATTCCAAGGATAGAAAACAAAGCTACAGATGCTATGGCAACAATTACTTCTCTTTTACAGTTTCCAGAAAAGCAAGGTCATTATGAGTTTATGGTAGAACAAGTGTCTAAACTAGCTTATGATGATCCTAATTCTCAAACCATATGCCACCTAGTTGACATTGAATCCTCCATTTATGGAAATACTTATGCTTACTTGAAAGATAATATCCTTCCTCCCAATATTTCTAGAAACCAAAAATGCAACTTCATCCACCTAACTGCATGACATACATTAATTTTTTGACATACTTTACTGTCAAGGTCTAGATGGTACTCTTCTTCAGTGTCTAGAACATAATGAGTTTGAGACAACTTTACGTGAGGTTCATTAAGGTATTTGTGGAAATCATTCAAGTGGACCAACCCTAGCATAGAAACTCCTCCATTTGGGGTATTATTGGCCAAATATGGAGGAGTCTTATCAATTTGTTAAGAAATTCCATAAATGTCAGATTCATGGTAACTTAATTCATGCACCAGCACAAGAATTACATCCATTTACATCAACGTGGCCCTTTTGTCAGTGGGAACTGGACCTGGTAAGAAAGATAAATCCATCTTCATCCAATGGGCACAAATTTATAATCACATCAATGGAGTACTTTACAAAATGGATAGAAGCGGTTCCTTTAACAACAATCACAGGAAATCAAATCTCATCTTTCATATTGAACTACCTCATTTGTAGATATGGAATTCCCCAATCCATTGTAACAGACAATGGTAGACCTTTTAAGAACCAAGATGTCTAGGAATTGTGTGAAAGATTTCATATCCAACGTCATTTCTCAAAGCCATACTACCCTCAAGGAAATGGCCAAGCAGAGGCCTCAAACAAAACAATTCTAAAAATTCTAAATAAAATGATTAACGATGTTGGACATGATTGGCATGTTCAACTAAATTCTGCATTATGGGCATATCAAAATAGCATCATAACACCCATAGGAGCTACACCATATGCATTGGTATATGGATCAGAAGCTATACTACCCATTGAGGTTGAGATTCCATCACTCTGTGTGTCACTGAAAGGTATCATTCCAGATGAGGATTATAGGGTCTCTAGACTACAAGAGTTGGAACTATTGGATGAATGTCATCAACAAGATGTGAACCATTTGATGACATATCAATAGAGGATGTCCAAAAGCTATAATCAAAGGGTAAAGCCTAGAGTCTTTCAGGTTGGGGACTTGGTCCTAAAAGAAAACCCTAGAAATCAACAACACAGAGAAAAGAAAGGGAAGTTTGAACCTAACTGGCTAGGTCCCTTTGTCATCATATTAGTTTATGGATTTGGGGCCTATCATCTATCTACATCTAAAGGGGATCTATTTGATGAATCTATCAACAATATCCATCTCAGAAAGCTCTACACTTGAATCACCTAGTGCATGGTTCAATGGCTACCTTGATGAAAACCTGGGAAACATGTATCTCGGTGACAAGAAAAATACAATAAAAATAAAAATAAATAAATAAAGAAAATCATAATGACTAAAAAAGTGTAATAAAAACATGTAGTGAAAACCTAGAAACAAGCACTATTTGTGATTTAAACCAACTTTTCCATCTATTAGAGGCATGTCATAGTCATTGATTTTCACTATAATTTTTCGTCCATTATCATATCATTGCAATGTGGTCATGTCCCACCCTACCTTGGGGGAAAAGTCCTGACCTCACTAGGGGCAATAAACATCGAGTTTAACCAAATGGACAAATAGCAGTAAGACAAATGAAACAAAAACAATGATAAAAAATACAACCCAACGTTGAACATTCAATCACCATCAGAAATGCATCAAACATCCACATCCCATCAAAATCCAAAAACAGGTTGAAAATCAGTCAAAAAGTAAAAAAATGAGTCATCTAGCTGAACTACGTGGTCTCTGCATGTATAACTTAGGCAAGGCTAATCTTTGATCAGCCCCTGAGGCCCCTAGGATAGGTATTTAGGTTAGGTTTTTGGTCAAAATTTCAGAAAATCACAAAAAAAATAGAAAATCAAAATAAAAATCAAATCAAAATGGATGATCTAAATTTGAATAATGGTTGAAATAATTTAGGAAAAGATTGAATAGTTGTACTTTGATCTTTGTTATCATTTCTTTGGAGCATCTTGATGATGTATTGAACTAGAGAAGCTAGGAAGGAGAATGGTATTTTCTTTGTCTGTTATTTGTGAGTTAATCATTATTATTATGTGAATTGTCATGAGACGTGCTCTACAAAGTATCACTGATGACATTCAAAATTCACATAGGAAAGTGATTGATTCTTGTCTCTTTATGCAAGAAATGCTTATGTAATCTCAGTTTAATTATACCTAGATGCTTGTGTTCACTTGCAATATCAAAAATCATGGAAGTAGTACTCAGGTCATCATGGTCTAAATTATACCATTGATGCTTGTACTCACTTTCAACATTTTTAAAGCTCTATGATGATACAAAGCACAATAAATGGACTGTTAGGATGCCAATGTTTGCATGTAGATTTGCATGATAAAATAGACTGCATTCATGATAGTTTTGCATATGTAGAGTGTTTGTTACAAAAGCTGGTAAAAGGATTAAAAAAAAATGATAGCTTTTCTCATAATGGATTGAGTATACTTGAAATTAATAAAAAAAAAAATCATCATTATCATATAGTTGCATTATCATTTTCAATGCATATATTAGAAATAATTAAATTTATCATGTCATCATTCATACATTTAAATCAAATAATTTGCATTGACCATATCATATTTTTCATATCACACATCATAAAATTGCATGAGAAAAACTATCAAAACAATCCATAATATTATGTGATTACATTTCCATATCATACGTCAATTCATTATATCATACAATCAACATACCATTATATTCATTACATCATGTATTTGCATTTAAAATATATCACAAAAATAAAAAGTCCATCATATCTCATTTACATCATTATTCATACAACATTGAAACAACACATCTAAAATCATGCATGTAGTTACATTACCATATCCCATTCACATCATACGCCATATATCATTAAAACATAATATAGGTACATTATCATATAATTTAGAATTACACATCATCATACATCTATTTCATCCATTTAAATAACTGCATACATCAGGCATACATACATCATGATTATAAATTGCATCCATACATCATGCATCCATACATTATGCATCCATACATCATCATTATACACATCATAGATACAACATCATAAATCATAGCTTATCATCATGATTATAAATTGCATCCATAATATCATAATATAAGGATCATCACATGGCATATAGAACATAAGAAATAAATGCATCCATCATAGAATCATATAGAACACATAATAGATCGATAAAACCCACTGCATATCATATAGACCTCAAAATCATAATGTCAAGTATACAATGATGTCTAAAATGAAAAGAGATATATCATAAAAAATGGTTGTAATCAAAGTATACATCACATCTCAAAATACAACAGAAAGTACAATCATGAAACTATGTGTTGTTGGCTCCAGACGCTGCAGGCATCTCAGAACCAAGCCCTCCACCACCAGATGTAC
The DNA here is from genome assembly GCA_007258455.2 of Sequoia sempervirens. Lineage (NCBI taxonomy): Eukaryota > Viridiplantae > Streptophyta > Pinopsida > Cupressales > Cupressaceae > Sequoia > Sequoia sempervirens. The sequence goes on from VDFB02358134.1 coordinate 204,036,692, forward strand.
CAGGATCTCTCGGGTCTCTTGGGAGAGGCTGTGTCACACCTCTACTCACAATCCTCGAATGGGACCTGCCAAATTGGGACTATGCATAGCTCACTCTCTGCTCTAAAGGAACAACATCATATAATTTACCTTTGTAGTACTCTACCTCCACACCAACATAGACAACCTCTTGCATATAATTTGCTACAGTGGTACCATCCACCAATCTTTGCAATCTCTTTGCTATAGCCTGAACCCCCTTTGCAGTAAATCTAGCAGCATCCCTCTCGACTATCAATGATGTAATTTGAGTCTGATCCTCCTCTACAATCTGTCTAGCGGCATACCTCTCAACTTTCAATGTTGTAATCTATGTCTAAGCAACAGCCAATTGAACCTCTATCTAGGCTAGAGCCTGTGCATGTGACTGGGCCTATGCCTGCATCTAAGGTTGTGTCTACATCAATAGACCCTGAGCATGAACCAACTGACCCTGTAAGGTCTGAACTTGCACCTGTAGGCTCACAATCTATGTTTGATGCTAATGAGAAGGTACTCTAATCCACACAGGGTGCTTTGTAGGATCTACCACTTCTTGCCTCTTATGAGGCACCGTATACTCCTGTACATCTATGGCCATACCTGATCCACTTGTACTTGAACCACTGGCTACACTTGGTCCTCCACCTCCATACCCCTCATCATCATCACTGCTATCATCATCATCACTGTTGTTCCCCTCATCAACACTACCCTCGACATCCTCCACCTCCTCCTCACCAACCTCCTCTCTCCTTCATCGGTGACCGTGTGCAATGAAAACCTCATCCTCGATAGGTAGTGGTGTTGGCTCATCTAGAATAGTAATATGTGGAAATGGATGAAGAAACAAATACTCTGCATAATCGGTTGAAATAGGTGGCTCAACAATATTAGGTTGAATCTCCCAAACTAAAGGCGGTAGAGCCTGGAACTCCTGAACATCAGCATCATATGAAAGGCCGGGGCCCTAGTCTATAGAATCTACCTATTGACGAGCATAATCGGAAACACCCTGGGGCATGCCCTAAATAATGCCATACTATCTAAGCACTCGTCTGAGTAAAAATCTCTCCAACACCCAACGTGTCCACTCGATTAGAATAATTGACTAGAAAAGGAAAGGAAACTATACATGATATCATCATCTTACTGCGCACAATCTAAGTAAGGCCGCCATGTCACAACCTCTATATCATCCAATACTCTCCTCCAATGATCCAACTTACCTAGTCTAGGTTGAGTAAGTCAGCCTGTATATCTATGTACATATGGTCACATGGAAGATCTCTGCCTAACTACCACTGGATGTGTGACAAAAATATGCTCCCACGTCCACACCTAAAGTAGAGTGACTCTTGAGGACAAACTATGACCTCCAGTGTTAACAATCGAATGCAAATCATGATACAGATGGGAAAGCATCACATGCCCCAAGCATATCTCATCCTATGCACAATCATACTCTCCAACACATGGCCCCAACTAATAGAAAGTCCCTTTGACCTGTGATTAGAACAAAGGAACCCTCCAATGAAACCAACCAGAACTGTTGGAAAAGTGGCAGAAGCATCCACCATCTCGCGCCATAGAATCCAATATCCAAAAATACGATCATCCTGAAATACTCTGCAGAGGGCATCAGTCCTGCCTTGCTTTGATGAATCATACACTACAATGTCACTAACAATAGGTATCCTAACAATATGTGAGACATCCTCAGGGGTGACTATCATCTCGCCAGTAGGTAGGTGGAAAGTACTATGCTTAGTATGCCACCTCTCTACTAGAGCTATCAGGAGACCCCGATTAATCCTAATTTGCGGCATATCTAATAAAGAGGACATACCACAATGTGTAATAATTTTTTTCTCGGCATGTGCTAGTTGTGGTATCAAATCAAAAGTCTAAGGAAAATTCTCTCTAATCTAGAGGTTCGTCAAAGCCTCCTATCATCATGAAATAGTCAAAGTCAATACTTTTTGTCAAATCATCAAACATCAATTATCCTATCAAATCTAATCAACTCTTGGTGATAATTTTGATCAAATCTCATGAGCGAACATCATTTAACCTCACCTATCATGAGGTCAATCATCAAACATCATTGAACCTCGCCTATCATGAGGTCAATTAATCAAATCAACCTCACTTATCAAGAGGTATGTCAAACAAAACTATAATTATTTCTTTCCTATCATGGGGATAATTATCATCAATGAAACATCAGACCTCACCTATCATGAGGTTGAACATCATCTACTTGATTATGATCATCAATCATATCAAACCAACAACTAACATGATTGAAATTGACAAAATCAAGGATAAATTTGATAAACTACATCATTCTGACTTGGATGAACTAAAATAGTGTTTCTAGGCACCACAATATCAAAAGCGCCATTAAAACACCTCTAAGTGCTAAAATAGGCACCCAAAGAGCTAATTTATCAAACGTGCTATTTCAAAAGACAAAAGTGCTATTTCAGGACATCAAAATGCCTTTTCAGTTGATGTGCTATTCTACTAGATCAAATCACTAATCTATATGGTCAAGGTGCTAAACTAATCAAAGCGCTAAAACAATTATCCTATGTGCTAAAATTTTGAAAGTGCTAATTTAACCTACCTAAGCGCTACTTCATCAAAAGCGCTAAAGAAAACATCCTAAGTGCTACATCGGGCCTTAAAAGTGCTAAAGGAAAGCAAAATTTTAAAATCTAAAAAATGCCCAAAAAATGAAAAATGCATGAATAACGACGAGGTTCGTGGGTACGTACCGAAGGTCCATAGGTAACTGGGTGGAGGTGTCATCACACGTGCTCAAGCCGGCGAGTATGTTAGGGTATTGGCATCTTGCTCCAAATTGCTAAAATTGCTCCCTCTCACAAATTTTCAAACTCAAATTGCACAAATGAGTTTTAAAATCACCTTTTTTACCTTTTATAGGTTAACTAGGGTGGGATTTTTATGGGATTAATTTAATTTATTTACTAGAGGATTAATTCAAAACTCAACATAGGGGCATCTTTCAAACTATTTTTCAGGAGATAAATTATTTCAACATCAAATCTTCATCAAATCATCAAAAAATCATAAAAAATTTGAAAAATTCTAAAAAGTTATAAAAATAAAATTTTCATCAATTTATCTCTCGAGGGAAAATATATTCATCATCACCTAAAAATCCATGTCAGAGGCATACTGGAATTTTTTTTGTCACTGGGTATGTGCAGGATCATCATAGAAAAAATAGGCCCTTAAGTGGCAAAAATTCAAAAAAAATCGTTAGGCAACTTGATGTAAAATTTGAATAAGTTATCTATATTATTTCAAAAATATGTAAGAATAGAATCTATAGAAAATTGAATTTAGTTTCTAAACTACTAGGTTTATTTCAAAATAAATAAAATCTTTTGGTGAAAATTTGAAATTTCAATGTAGTAGTACTTAAATTTCGGGAAAAATAAGTAGGTGTCTATCGACCACCCTAACCATAATAAAATGATAATATTTTTATAATATTTTATATATAAGTAGAGGACTCATGTTCGATTTGATGCATATTTTTTAAATTTTTTCCAAGTAAATAATTAATTATAATTTTTTATTACAAATTTTAAAAAATATAAAACTCGTATGTCCGACCAAACTTGGTCAAAACTTCATGAAATTTATTTTTTCTTTTTTTAATCCTATAGTATGTGAAGCATAGAATGTGACGCATGTTTTGGATTCAAAAAATGTGATATCATTTGAAAGTTATAGATGTTTTTCAATCAGCCTATCGATCAGGACTTTAGTCATAATTCTAATAGAAAATTAATAATAATAATTTATTAAATTCAAATTAAAGCATAATTATTTGAGATATTTTTTTTCACAAGAGTTTTTCAGCAAGCAGCGCCATGATTTCCTCTGCTCCTGCACTCCCGAATCCCCCTTCTCCCTCCACAGGCGATCTCCATGGCATGCGCAGGACACCCTGCGTTCGTGAGGCTACTAAGTCTAGCGCTCTTGGGCACACTAGGTTGAGACTGCCTTCCTATCAATTGAATTTCAAGGATTCCCTAAAGGGCAATGGCAGGTTTTTTTATTTGAAGTGCCAATCCTCAAACAAGTCTTGCAAAGGTGATTCGACTATGTCTTCGCATGGCCTTCAACAAGCTCATGCGCATCATTTTGGCCCTCTGCTGGTGAGCACAAATCTTCATCAAAGGTCCGATCGATGGGTGGGTTCTAGTAATGGGGTGTTTGGTTTGGGTCAAGTTGGTCACAAGGGTGGAAAATCCCCTGACTCCCCGTCATTCACTCTCAATACAACAAAGGCTTCTAATAAGGTGTGCCCGCTCCCTGTGCGCTTATCTGCATTTGTTCCTGAGCTGGATTTGGAGGGCTGTATTGGTGACATAGAGGATTATCTCCAAGAACATGTGCTAATTTGTAGATTGACCAATTCTTGGCCCAGTCTGAGTGATTTGCACACATGGATCTCACAAAACTGGAAGGAGTTTATGAAAGAAGAAATATATATTTATCCCTGCGCTCGAGGGTTTTTTATTCTTGAATTTGAGTCAACGAAAGACATGGATTTGGTGCTGAAAGCTGGCCCTTGGGAGTTTCAAGATGAATTCATATGCATGAAGCCTTGGTATGCTTCTTTTGATCCCCGCACTAAAACCTTCACATCTGCCCTTCTTTGGGTGAGATTACCCTACCTCCCCCTTCAATTTTGGGAATTGGACTGTCTACGAGCTATAGGCAATAGTTTGGGTAAGTATAATTGTATTTCCAATGAAACAGTCCATTATAGGAATTCTACCTGCGCCCGTTTATGTGTAGAAATGGATTTGTCTGTTGGGCTCCCTGCGGAGCTATCTTTAAAAGTGGGCAATAGATGTTGGAGGCAATTAGTAGACTATGACAAGATCACATTCAGATGTCGAAAATGCTTCTCTATTGCTCATTTTACCCATCAGTGTCTTAAGGCGTCAACATGCAAAAAGTCTTCATGGTGGGTTGGGGTTGACACTCAACATTATGTTGTCTCTCCTGGACTACAAAATGCCTCTTCCACACAATCTTCTCAAGAGAAATCTTCAAATGAAATTTCACCCTCTTTGAATGCTCAAATAGAGCCTCCTATTGAGGCCTCTCATAAGCCTGTAATGGTGGAGGCCTTGCATAAAACTGTCACAGTATGTGACCCTGTGGCTGCCCCCTCATCTTCATCAGAAAAAGAAGATATAAAATCTGCAAGAAATTTTGAGGTGGCGTGTGGTATTTCTACTGATGTTGGAGTGGTGCTCAACCCTAATGAAACATCCCCTATTTCCAAGCATCATGAAGAATTGCAGTGGACAGAAGTAAAGAGAAAGCGGCCCACTTGTGCAATGTCAAGGTACCAAAAGTTTGGAAGTTCCCCCCCAAAGATGGAGTTTAATGGAAAAATGAATGCCTTCCACCATTTAAAGGGTTGATTGGGTATATGGACTCTGGCTATTCAAGGCTCAGCAAATGTAGTTTAGCACTGGTGATGGGTAGGGGAAGGTGTCTGGCAGAGATTTATCATTACTTGTTAATGTAAAGTGGGAGGGTCTCTGTGTTTGATTCTGTTGGTAGTTGAATATACATTGGCATGTTTTTCCATCTAAATTTAGTGTAAATGGGCGCTATCCCCTTTGATAGCACTCACCTATATAAAAAAATAGAAGCATAATTTATATTGGTGGAAAGGTGAGAATCTCCTCTAAAAATGCTTTTTGTTTCATCAATTTTGCGTAAAAAAAAAGTCGTTAGCCACATACCCTACCAATACCCATAATATTGCCACTTTTTGGCCCATCATGATCCTACACATACCCCAATACTAGTAGTAACAACAATTTTTTTTTTGAAGTAATGCGTAAACACATCACTTCAAAGAGGGGAAAAATGTATACACCTAAAAAATGGTTTAGATAATCTAATTAATTAAATACGATTTATTTGATTAATTACCCTTAAATTCATCTACTATTAAACAATAGAAATATTTATTTACATAGTTCATTGTTCTAAATTCTTCAATTTAGAATTATTCTATCTTAATTAAATAAGCAACCTCAATGGATTTGTATTATTTAATTATCTTAATCATGTTTCCTCTTAATTAAATAAAATATCATAAATTTTTATTTAATTATCATATCCCTTTTTATTTAATAAGAAAATGTCAAATATTTGTTTCATTTAATTAAATATCTTCTTTTTGTTAAATTTGAATAAATCAAAATATTCAAATAAAGTCAAATATTCCTCTATTCACTCACCAATAAAATTAGATATAAAACATTTAATTTAATTCAACTGGCATTCAACTGGAGAAAAATTGGAGACAAACTTATAGGCAATCCTCTTCAATCTCTTTCCTCTAATTCTTTCAATCCTCTGGAAAGATGTTTTTCTAGGGAGGAACAATCCCCGTGATCAACTCAAGTTTCTTCATCTCTCACCATTCAATCCTCCAGATCAAATTCAAGCCTTTTTTGTGTTGCCACATCACAGGATGCTGCCAGGAAATCTATAAATACAACCTTCTGATGTAGGAAAGAGATCCCAACTTTGTGCAAACTTACTCTGCAAGAATATCAATCAAGCAATCAAGCATCTTAGCAATATCAATATCATTTAGAAATAGCAATCATAGTATAGAATCAATATCATGTGGTTGCATCGTAGATTACTGTAGCTTCCTTTTTATCATATTCATGACAATTTAGATTACTGTAGCTTCATCATATCATCTAGAAATCACCATACAAGATTAGATTTTTGCATTTAGTAGCATCTCATTCTCTAGATTGGAATTTTAATAGTCACAATGCATACCAAATATGAGAGCCCCGTGACATAATAAATCTTTAGAGATAGAGAAAATATGACGCTTTTAGTAGATTCTTGCTTTAAATTACTTTAAATATTGTTGATTCTTTTATATAATGTCTTATTAAGAAGTGTTTTTAGTTACTTTACTCGTTACTTATTCCACACTTACATAAACCATTTGCATATCATAGCATTTTCATCATCCATACAAAGTGAATAGAAAAGATATTGAAAAAGAAATGTATCCATCCATAAACATCTGCATAATCACTGCATCACATCACATAATATAAAAACATACATCACATTGAATCACATAAAGTAGAGTCACATCATGTCATCACATCACATATAGAAAATTAAATACATCCATCCATCATGCATAAATAAAATAGGACATCTCATAATCAATTATGTCATCTCATATATCATCAAAATAGTGTAACTATCATGGTACAAATCAGGATCAAATATGTGTCTATATATCAATCAAAGTATACAAATTCCCACAGGGCTATAAAAAATGTTCCTTGTGGATCGCAAAAAGAATGGTGTTGCTGATAAAAAATGTGAGCTAACCCTGTTGGTTGCTCCCCTCGCCTGGATGTCTATAAGGCTGGTTCTATCTCTGCCATGTCTACTGTGAAAAATATGGTACTTGAGCCACTGGAGGCACTGCCTACTTATAGTGGACCCAATAATACTCTACCTCTCTAATCACATCTCAGTACATGCATGTTGGGACTATCTTGCCTTGTGTAACCTCTAGTTGCTAGCATCTCCTAGTCTCCTGAGCCAACTACAACTCTACAACTTGTCTCTATTGCACTACCTAATCCCGCTATGCACGGGCTTGATCTCTCTTGGATGTCAATGTGGCAACCTATGCCTAGAGCTATTGTATCAAAATGTCCCTCTGATCTGGCTGAGGTGGTGGTGGTGGTGGTGGCTATTGCTTATGGTCTCTCAGAGGCTGTTGTGCATCCTTTGGGGCATCTGTCTACTGATCCCCATCCCTCTGCTAGTGACCATGCACTTGATCTCTCTACCCATCCCTCTGGCCTAGAGGTGGTCTACCTCCTCTGTCTTTGTCTCCATCCCCATCTCCTCGACCTCCTCTCCCTCACCCTTTCCCCTGCCCTGCTAACTGGCCTCAGGGTCTTCGCCATGGTAAAGCTGTCCTAGGCACTATCAATCTAGTGGGTGTCTTTAACCAATTGCGGTATGCCTGTGTGGTCCTTGGGTCCGCCTATCCTTGATCATATGGCCATGGTCTAGCCACCAATTTCCTGAAGGATTCCACTGCCTCATTTGGAGGGATCGTATGACCCCATGTAGTCTCCCTCATAGTACAGGAAAATATGGCCACGTACTAGTCATCGGGCCTGTCCTAAGTGTCATCGAACTATCTCACCACCTGATCTGGTAGATAACACTCGATCATGTTGTGCTCCCTGCCCTGCATGAGCCTTTCCTTGCAAAGAAGAGATGATGAACATCATCATACTAGGTGGGCCTCCCAAGCCAATGCCTCCAAGTGAAAGCAGTCATATTGTCAATCACCCTCCTCTAGTGAGGGATACCAGTTGCTCTTGTATGGGTGAAGGTCAAGCCACCCTTGTACCGCCATACTGCTGGCTCATCTGGCTCCATGTCAACTGGTGTAACTCATGGGCGAAACATGAAAATGTGCTTCCAGACCCAGATGTGCAATAGTGTCACTCCGAATCCAATGGCCCTGCTGTTGCAATAAGAAAACTCATGTAAATCATGATAGAGTGAGGCCTATATCATTGTTCCCCATGCAAAGCACTCTCTCTGGTAGAGCATCCACTCCTAGGCTAGACCCCATCCTGGATTTAAGTATTGGTCGCGCCGATCTAGTGCCACAAGGCTTGAGATAATAGCTGCCATGATCAATCAGAATGGTGACACCCAGCTTCTATACTACTCTAGCTCAATCTATCCCTTAGCAAAGATAATCTCATCTAGGCCCATAACCTCATAGAAAACATCTATCTCAGTGTCCATGTTATAAATGACTTGCTCTCCATGGATGGGCAATCAAAGAATGCACTAGACATCCTCCAAAGTAACGGTTGCCTTGCCTATAGGGAAGTGAAACGAGGACATCTCACTTTGCCATCTCTCTGCAGTACTATCATCATCCCTAAATGTGTCTTGATGGCTGGAGCGTATGCAAAATACCATAGCCCAATGACTCTGAGATGCTCCTAGAGCAATTCGTGCATCCCAGTCAGTCTGCTAAGAATTGAGGACTTGTGCTCACATGAATGAAAAGGCTCCATGTCCTCCTACATCAGTAAAGCGAGAGCGTCAAGTTAAATAAAATAATAGGATTTTGTTTAAATTTTTTGTGACTGAAACCACAAATGTGTCATTGTTTGCAAATGTGTCATTGTTTGAAAGCTCCAAATTGTGCCATGGAGACCTCTAAATTCCAAACTCTGCCGCAGTGTCATAGTTTGACCGCATGTGAGTTTGGCCAAGAAACCTAAATTCCTAATTGAACCGTTGCGACACCATTTGCATATGCGACGTACTTTGAAGTTTAAACCCTAATTGCTAAACTGTGATGCCTCATCACTAGACTCAATAGTGGCACACTTTAAGGCCGCACACTGTTGATTTTAAGCTTCCAACAGTGCCAAACAACATCACTTGACTAAGTTTGACTCTTAGCCCTAATTAATGCATAAGAAAAAATGAAAGGACAAGTCGGGTAAGGGTCACATACTGGTGGTCCTATTCGTGGAAGTCATTGGTACACTCACACTTGCTTTGAAATATGGCAGAGGAGCACTCTTTGTGCCATCTTGAATGGAGGTCAGAGCTTAAAATGTAAGAAATTCTAAAGGCTAGGTGTGCAAATGAATTGGAAGTGGCCCCTCGAGGGCTATTTAAGCTTGAAAGTTAGGGTTTTTTGACCTTGTTTAGCTGTCCAACTAGGGTTTTGGACCCCCAATCATGTTTTCACCCAATCAAAGGTCGTTTTGCATCATTTTTTTGCATTTTGGCATGTTTTTGGCATCCTAGACCCTTTTTGGACCTGTCGGGCACCTTGTTCTCTTTTTTTGTGAGATCACCCCAAAATCCAAATTTTTCGTCTGATCTCTTGAGGGGGCAGTATACTAGCATAATTTTGTTGCTAGGGTAGCATTAGGGCATCTAAAAAAATCAAAATTATTTGAATTTTGATCACAAGTTTATTCTTTGAACCAATGCAACAAGTACATTGCTTCAAAGAGGGGCAAAATGTAGACACGAAAAATATACTGATTGATCCTATACACATGATCTTGATTTACTAACACCAGTTCATCCTGAATCATCTCCTTTGCTAGTTATTTAATTAAATAATCTTTATCTAAATTAATTCATCACATTTCATCTCTTAATTAAATAAATCAATTTTATCTCATTAAGTCATCATCTCTTATTAATTAAATAAGTCATTTTATTTAATTAATCCCATAGTCCCTCTTTTAATTAAATAATTCATTTTATTTGATTAATCTCTAAGGTCATCTCATTTAAATTAAATAAATTAATCTTTATTTGGTTTAAAGCTAACACCATCCTCTTTAATTAAATAAATCAAATCTTATTTAATTAAGTCTAATAATCATTTTCCTCTCATTTTGATTTAAACTAATCCAAATGTCTAAGTCAAATTGTCAAATCAGCTAAATTCTATCTTAATTAATTAAATCCTCTAGATTTTGCAACTTGCTCATGAAAATCATTTTAATTGATTTATTAAATCTCTATTTACATTAAAAAAGGCATCAACGTGGGAATATTCTCCAAGTTTGAATTCTCCCCACAAAAGTACTTGTCCATCCAACAAGGCATTAAAGGCCTCTTACATGTCCTTTTCTTGAGCCAAGTGGAATTTAATTCATTTCTTCTCTCCCTCCAACTTGTCACTTCTCCAAATTTGAAATTCCACCTAATTGCATTAATGTGCACATTCATCCAAATGTGCTCCACCTTTGTCCACTCACATGTTGACAAGTGGCATTGTGCTATTGGTTGGTGTTTTATCCCACATTCATATATTTTGCCTCATCCTCCATCTTTCGCTTCTATAAATAGAAGGCTATCATTTGAATTTTGTATCCACAACTTCAAGCAACATTATTATCTTCAATTTTTTAAGCAATCTTCGTCCATATTTATCCATTTTCACCCATTTTCATGATTTCATTCCTAGCTTATGGAGAAATTTCATCAAGGAGCATAAAATCTTTACCATTGATCATCAAGCTTGCAAGGAATTGGGAAAGGGCCATTTTCCATATCAAAATGGCATCAATTCCCCCATGAGAGTGAGAGTTTGTTTATTTTGAGCAATATTAGATAGTTTTTATTCATGTTCTTCATTTATTTCTTGTTCTTGATATCTCAAATGAATTTCATGGGGAATGTTGTTTCTAACTTACATATTGGACTAATTTTGTGTTTGTTCTTTGTGTTTGTGCAGGTCTAGGATCACCATTCACAAATCTTTTCTTTGTTTTCCTTATCCTTAGGAGGTATGGGTTGCTCTTTAGGAAGGAGGAAACTTATATCAGGAGGAGGATCTAAGACAATCCTACCATCACTACAAAGCATTAGGTATTCTTTAGGAACAGTTATGTTGAGATGGGGGTTTTGATATCCTAACCCTTTAGCTTCTTCAGTTCGTATTTTCTCTAGGAGTTGATTAATTTTATGTTCACTTGTATCACATCCTTGTTTGCGTAAGATCATGAATCCTTTGCCATATGTATCTTCAAGGTTGATTGGTGTGTTGGTTACTTTGTTGACATAACATGGTTGAATGTTTACTTGTTTAGAGGAGATAGGCTCACCTATTGTAGGGAACTTAAGTTCAACTTGTGACTCAGTTTCAGGATGTAAAAGTCCAAACATTTCAAATTGTGTTAGTTGTTTCATTGAAGGATAAATAGATGCATTGGAATCAAGGTTGTTAGGGAAATTTTTTATGAATTTATTCATGTTGGCATCATCTTCTCCAATGATGTCAACATGATGAGGAGGAAATTCATTAGGAGTTGTGTGAGCATGAGTAAGTTCAATTTTATTAGGGTCATTGACAAAAACACAATTTGAAACATCAACTAAAGAGAACAAGAACTTCCACACATTGCCTAAATAGTTCTCCATTTTTAGAATTTCAGACCTAAACATGGTAATTTACTGATTACACAATGCAATAAGCTGAAAATAAAAAGTTTTGATGCACTTTTGAACTTTTAACAATGCACTAAAATGAAGCAATTGAAGCTAAATGCGATGAAATTGATGAAATAGCAAATCAAGAAATTCAAACAAAAAGGTAACAACACCAAAGAGAAGCAAAAAACTAAGATTTTAATGTCCTAAAAATGTAGAGTAGTAGTTAATAGGGACTCATTTTCTAGTCAAGGTGAATGGGTCCTGGTTAGATGTTTCTAAGATTTTTCTATGGATTTCAGAGTGAATTTTGATCCTTTTATAGTTTCCAAATGGTTCACATTAGACCTACTTAGGGACTCATTTTCTAGCAAGGGTGAATGGGTCCTAGTTAGGTATTTTTAAACTATTTTTTTAACGATTTGCAAACTCTTAGTTATATATTGCAGTTCTAGGTTTGAGATAGTGAGCTTCAGTTTCAGATTTTCTAGAAATTTAATGTAAAAATGCAATGAAAATATGAAATGCAAGGCCTAATTTGAAATGCAATTGTATGATATCTAAATGAGATGCAAAATGACTGATTTATTTTTATAATTTTCAAATTTAGAAAGATGCACTACAATGCAAAACAAGTAACCCTAAATGAGATCTTAATTCAATGCAAATATAAATGCAAATGAATGCAAGATCTAACTTAAGATGCAATGAAATAATCTAAAAATCAGAAAATTGCAATGTTCAATATGTTGAGTTCACCAAAATGTTTAATAGAAAAATAGGGTAGACCCAAATGCATGAGCAAGAGGATAAACCACTAATTTTTCTAAGACCCTAAACACTCAAATTATGTGTAAAATAAGATGCAATAACAATTAGAAATGCTACCTAACTATTATAGAAACTATGGGGGAAGTTCTTAGAGCATAAAAGTTGTGTACTTGGTCAAAAAGTTGTTGTTTTTGAGCTACAAAGGACTCATTCGCCTTCAGTGGTGAATGGGTCCTGTTAGGGTTTCAAAAAATTGATGGATCCTATTCCTTGATGTATGCACTCTCAAATTCCCTATTATCAACTTTTGGAAGTAGGTATGCAATTTTGTAGCTTTGATTCCTTGATTTTACACTTTGAATGATAACTTTTGCAACTTTGAAACTTTGACAATTTTTCTCCAAATCTTGCTCAACTTGATCTTCAACATGTAAATCTGAAATCACACACTCAAGGGTAGAAAAACTTGTTGTTTTTTAGTGAATTGGGGTTTTCCTTAGTCAAAACCCTTTAAGGTAATTAAACAAAATGATAAAATAAAGGAATGAAGCATGAAATATAAAATATGTAATTGATGTCACCTTGGATGATGTCTTGTGATGTAAATCTACAAAATAACATGTAGTGGCCATGATGAATGTAGATCTTGGATGTGAAATGATGCTTGTAAACAGATCCTCAATGCAACATTAACTTTCTTAGCTCGACCACATGCATGAATGCATTAAACCCTTGACATGATGAATTGACCTTGAATTGCTACAATAGATTCTTGAAATCTACCTTGAAATGCTTTATGAATGCTCTTGAAATGCTCTAATGCTTGATCACTTGAATGATTGAAGACTTAGAATGAATTGCTAGGAGGAACAATGTGAATTAACCCCTTATTTATACTAAATTAGGAGATTAACCTTGATATTTAAATAATTAAGGCCGATACCATATTTGGAAAGAAACATTATTGAATTCTCACCAGAATAAAATTCAAAAAGGGGGGTATCATTAAGGGAGGACCCATTTTCCACCTTGGGCGAATGGGTCCTGGCTTAGTTTACCAGGACCTAACCTCAGGGGATTAAAAGAGGGCTAAAAGCCTATTCTAGGTCAACTAAAAAAGAGGGGTCCTATTAAGGGAGGACCCATTTGCCACCTAGGGCGAATGGGTCAAGAACCATTTTCTAGGAGATAACCTTGCCCAATGAAATATTTTATTAATCAAATTACAAGTGTCAGGATAGATCTTCGGGAGGTGTCAAAATTAAGGCTTAAATTTGAACTAAAGGGGTTTAATTACTCCAATTACACACAATTAATTAATGACCACCTAAATAAGTGTGAAAGTGCCTTATAATACTTTGCAACACTTAAAAAAGGTACACATTATGCACATTTTATTCAGAAAGGGGACCATTAGTCTTAATTAAGCAAATACATCCTAGAAAAGTGTGAAAGTGTATTACAACACTTTACAACACCTTTGCAAAGGATCAATTAAGGCATGTTTTAGTCAAATAAAGGTCCTAGAATAGTGTGAATGTGTACAACACATTGCAACAACACTGCAAGGCATCATCAATTCAATTTTAATGTCAATTATCAAACCAAGTAAGGAAGAAGGCTACTTTTTCTGTTATATATATATATATATATATATATATATATATATATCAACAAATAGATTTTATCACTATATATATATATTTCTATATGTTTATATATATATATATGTTTATATATATACTCAAATATATATATTTATATATATTCTTGGACAAGTCAATTTTTCTATTTATACACTTGATATTTGAATGAATATGATCACATTGACATTCACATAATAATCATATCGATTATATATATATATATATATATATATCTATATATTCCTCTATATACATGTATACATATGGATATATGTATATATTTCATATACATATACATTCGATTGCACAATCAAGCACATACAAAATTACCATCATGTTGATAGGAAATGTATGTATGAAGTATATATTCATATATATTTACATGTCACATTTTCCCTTCGATAATACCGTGCTCATAAGCAGCTTGTTCATAATTGTGCATAGGTACATATACCCATGTACTCTCATGTACATGCTCCTCCATACGTATGGTCTATTGTTGAAATGCATATGCATACATATATATACATTCAATGTATGTTTACCTCATCAATCAAGAATAGTAACATAAGGAAGAACTCACAAGCTCCAAACACATAAACATAATCCAGGAATGCACTCAATAGTAATCAAGACCCTTACTAATGCAAACCTATCATACTAAGGATGACTTACCAATTCCCAACATAGTAACTTGACTCAACCATTCTACTGTGAGTGTGTGTGTAGCTCCGATAGGTTTCATTTAGGGTTATCTAACCATTCACTTCTCCTGGGTGATACTTCCCCTCCACCTAGAGGATTGAACCTATCCCTAAAACCAACTTAACACATTTGTAATGGTAGTTATATGTTCATGATAAATTCATATGCATCATAAAAATTAAGCATATTCATATAGCAATGCATGTTCATCATCAATGTAAACATAATTAGTCTTCCAAGGTAATAATACCTTAATACCTTTTTCAGTATTCCATTTATTAACAAACATATCAAAATCATTATTGCATTTACCATCCTAGTTACTCGTGAAGGTAAAAGTAAATCAATAACTAGAAGATGGGGTGTGACAATATTTTCTTGGAAAATATATTATTTCATGGAATTTATTAATTTCAGTATTTTATGCATTCTAACTTGAAAAAATTAGTTAACTTCACGAGATAATATTTTATTATTAAATTCAATATTTTCATACATTATAATTTAGGAGTTAAAAAATAATTTAACACAAGTATGTTATCTAATATATTAATAGGACATTAATGTGTGAACCAACAATTTTAATAAGGGTCTATAGACTTCTCTTGCACTCTTAGGATCTTTCACCTAAAAGGAGAGAGATAAAACACCTCAAAAAAATTGTTGTGGTTCACTCAAACTAAGATGTGTAAGATGAAATTGAGACTAAATGCAACTAGATGATGAAATTGATTGATTATGAATGCAAAACCTAAGAAATATGTAATGTTTGAAAACATAGTGATGTTTGCAAAAATCTTAAAGAATAAACAAAAATGCGAATGAAACTAAACAGAAAGCTATATTTCTGAATGTGTGCACTTAAAAAGATAAAGATGATTGGAAAGAAATTTGGAAACTTGGTAAATTTGACTTTTATGCTGACTGGGACTCATTTGCCATCCTGGGCGAATTAGTCCCAAGACAGGGTTTTCTGCCCAGAAACTAATTTTTGCAAACAGGGTGTCTAGATCTGCATCTAACTCAAAAAGTCACCTCATGAGGGACTCATTTTCCACCCATGGAAAATAAGTCCACTTTCAATTTTTTGCAAATTCAGAGCTCTATTCTACACCTTGACACATGTACAACACTTTCTGATGGAAACCTGAATTGAGATCTCAAAAAATTCCTACAAAATAACTTAAAATTGTTTGTATTGTAGAAGTTGAGAAAGCCAACTTCACAGACCGCGAAGATCACCTACATGCAAATAACCTGTCATAGAAAGGAAGAGATGGAGACAAAAAATCAAGGGTGCTCTACAAGCTACAAGAGAGATTGCATTGAATTAATTAAAATAATTACAAAGATCAATCCTTAAAAGGAGATCATGCAAAACCTAAAAGTAACCCTAATAGGTAGACATTTAATAATTAATATAATTATTAAATGTCACAAAATGTAAACTAAAGTGAAATCTTAAGAGAGGAATAAAGGTAACTTAATTAACATAATTAAGTTAAAACCTTTACTCTAACACTACCCTTAAAATGAGCAAGAGTGCAGCTACAAACATGTGCAAGAAAGAAAAGGTAACTACAATGCATGAAAGCAAACAAGGGTCCTGACAACTAGGCCTCATGAGGTACCCAAATACAACCAAATCTCTATAAAGTGGAGAAATAGAGAAAACCTCATGGGAAAAAATCTACTCCAAAAAGAGATGAAAGACATGAAGAACATCACTGAAGCAGAAGAAGCTACAGACAATTGTCAAAAGATGACTGCTATGGTGCTGAAGAACCTCCTCTGAAGATAGAATGATCAGGATCAAGAAGACAACAATCTGCATGAGTTCCCCCAATGACACTACTCGAATCAGATGGAAAAAAAGACAAACACCTAGAATGAAGATACGAATGGCACAAGTACCAATAGTCTGAAGAACACTGATCAATTGAGAATGGAAGATTCATTCCAAGGCAAAACCAAGGAAGCATTAGCACAAACAGTATAATACCCCCCATAATGCTGACTGGGATAGCCTAACAGATCCATTGAAATGTTGTGTAACACCCTATAGTGCATGAAAGAGAAGAAACAACATCTGAAAGTGCACAAGAAAGCACCTACAACTGGAAAAGTGGTGTGCTATGATACCATGTAGAAGTTGAAAAGCCAACTTCATAGACCCTGAAGATCACCTACATGCAAATAACCTGTCACAGAAAGGAAGAGATGGAGACAAAAAAGCAAGGGTTCTCTGCAAGCTACAAGAGAGATTGCATTGACTTAATTGAACTAATTACAAAGATCAATCCTTAAAAGGAGATCATGCAAAACCTAAAAGTAAACCTAATAGGTAAACATTTAATAATTAATATAATTATTAAATGTCACAATATGAAAACTAAAGTGAAATCTTAAGAGAGGAATAAAGGTAACTTAATTAACATAATTAAGTTAAAACCTTTACTCTAACATGTTTAATGGGGTGTTTTCATTGGTCAAACCTTAAATAGAGAAAAATTTGCATAAAACCCTAGTATTAAGTGTGTTAAAGACTAGGAAGTCAAAAGCATGTCAAAACCCTATTCTATTGTGCTAGAATAAGAGGTGCAAATGTGATTTGAATGATGCAAGACTTCAACCCTACAAATACTACAACACATAAAAAATGGAGATCAAATTACATGCAAATGAGATGTAAATGAAATGCAAACCTAAATATGAAGATAGAGAAGAAATGGAAGATGGAATAACTTTGAAAGAAAATCTTTAGGTGTGATTTGATGGCTAGTTGCATATCCTCAACCTAGATTTCTCCATGATTCACCATAGCCATCCATCATCAACTCTTTGCAATGTTGAATCTTGATAAAAAAGCAAGCTTCAAGAGCTGCAAAAACCCTTGTTTGCTGCCCTAAAAATTCAAATTTTTTAATGAAGCTTGTTGTAGAAGACTTGACTTTAGAATTTGCTTTTTGAAATTGACTAAGAGATGTGAAAAATGACTTAAATGAGTATTTATAAGCATCAAAACCTAATTTATTTAGACCTAAGAGGCCGACATTCACCAAAAAATTAATTTGAATTAATTGGATTCCTGCTCAAAATTGAAATTTCCCTCAAAAGGGACTCATTCGCCACCCTTGGTGAATGGGTCCCACTAGTGGTTTTTGAAGGTGGGTTTTCAGGATATGAAAGAATTAAGTGTTGTTTGTTGGGTTGTAAGTGATTTCTCAGGTGAAACGAGCCCTAAATAAAAAATAATGGGACTTAGGGGCCTATAAATGTTGTTTTGAAGAATGAATAATGTAAGGGTATTCAAAAGTAGGTCTGATTAGGCATGAAATTGTCTCTTTTGTCAAGAGTGTCCAATTTTCTATGCCACAAAGTGAAATTATATACAAATGTGAAATTAAAGTTGAAAATAATAGGACATTTAAATATTTGTACTTTACATTTTCAATTCATAGTCAAGACACTAATAGGACATTAATGTGAAATTATACAAATGTGAAATAATAAGATGTCTTAGGGGGATCAAATAAGTTCTCAAAATTTTCTTATGGGGATCAAATCAATTCAAAGTACATGTCTCATCTTTAATGACCATTGATATAATTAAGTGTTAGAATTTAGGATGAATCATCATAACAATCACAAACCATACAAAAATAGTGTTAATGTTAATATAATTTATGTACTAATAGGATGTCTTAAAGGGATCAAAGAATTCAAAGTACATGTCTCATGTTGAATCACAATTGATATAATTAAGTATTAGAATTTAGCATGAATCATCATAACAATCACAAACTATACAAAAATAGTGTTAACATTAATATGATTTATGTCCTAATAGGGTTTCTTAAGGAGTCCTAATAGGATGTCTTGAGGGGTCCTAATAGGATGTCTTATGGGGATCAAATAATTCAAAGTACATGTTTCATGTTAAATCACAATTGATATAATTAAGTATTAGAATTTAGGATGAGTCATCATAATAATCACAAACTCTTCAAAAATTGTGTTAATGTTAATATAACTTATGTCCTAATAGGATGTCTTAAGGTGATCAAAGAAGTTCTCAAAATTTTCTTAAGGGGATCAAATAATTCAAAGTACATGTCTCATGTTGAATCACAATTGATATAATTAAGTGTTAGAATTCATGATGACTCATCATAACAATCACATACTATGCAAAAATAGTGTCAATGTTAATGTAATTTATGTCCTTATAGGATGTCTTAAGGGGATCAAAGAAGTTCTCAAAATTTGGTGAAGTTTCCCAAGACAACTAAATTTAACAATAATATACATGATATTTAGTGATTATACATTCAAAATTTAAGTTTCAAAGTAGGAAAACATGCACATTTAACGAGCAAAATATATAGAATATTGATTTTGATATATAAAAGTGTAGAGTAATTATGTATGTACATATACAAATTTGGAATATATGCCAACTCAAAACAATGTTTACAAAATGTGGCTATGCTATCTCAAGAAAATCCAAAACTTGTGGCGAATCATCAAAATGTAGCCTCTTCACGCCACCTAATATCAAAATGATTTAAGCAATATCAATATATCATCAAAACATGTATTTTAATATATATAAAACTACATATATACACTTACATGTATTTACAAGTATTCCACATGTGTGTAGGTTGAATCTGCATCCTCTCCTTTTTGTTTCAAAGTATGTGATGAATGTGATGATGGATTAAGGATAAAAAAATGATAATAAATCAATTTTAACTATTAATGTAAGAAATATCAATATATCATCAAAAAATGTATTTAAATATAAAACTATAATTGTACTTACTTGTATTTACCAAGTATTCTATGTTGTCTAGGTTGAAATTGCATCCTCTCTTTTTTGTCTCAAAGTATGTGATGGATGTGATGATTGATTAAGGATACATGAGTAAAATAAATCAATTTTAACTATTTACATAAGAAATATCAATATATATCATCAAAACATATATTTAAATATATAAAACTATATATGTACGTACTTGTATTTACAAGTATTTCATGTTGTAGGTTAAATTTGTATCCTCTCTTTTTTGTCTCAAAGTATGTGATGAATTTGTGATGATGGCTTAAGGATACAAAATGATAACAAATCAATTTTAACTATTTACATATAAGAAATATCAATATATCATTAAAAAATTTATTTAAATATATAAAACTATATAGATATACACACACACACACACACACTTACATGTATTTACTTATTCCAGTGTACCATCTGCATCCTCTTTTTTTTGCAATGCATCTATGATTGTCTCATGCTCTTCCATAGAAATTGTCCATAGCTCTTTATTTGCAGGTCTTCCATGATACCTCACCAATTTTATATTTGTTGCCACCACTGAATGTGAGTAGTGTATAATCTTCTTATGTGTTTCATAATCTTTGAATGTAGAAAAATCATTCTTCCTTGTTAGGTATTTTTGTAGCCAAGTACCAAAAACAACCATTGAACCTATTGGATAATGATAGCCATCATCAAATAAGTTCTCAAAATTTGCTTAAGGGGATCAAAAAAGTTCTCAAAATTTCCTTAAGGGGATCAAAGAAGTTCTCAACATTTGCTTAAGGGGATATCTTAAGGGGATCACCGAACCTATTGGATAATGATAGCCATCATCATCTTCTTGAGGTGTTGTTAACTTATGTTTAGTCTCCACACAATGAGCCAACCAATATTCGGTTTCCTCTTCATTTTCCTCATGTACGAAAATAACATACACATGTTCTGCAAACAAAATTTGATTCAATAACTTGTGTGTCCATATAATTTGATCAATTTACATACATGCATTCATATATATAATTAAATATATATTACAAAATAGTAATAAAGTGAAATAAAATGAATTAAATTACCTTCTTGTAAAAGTTTGAAACATGGTCATAGTCATCCAATGTAAACACTTGATCATTGTCTTCAATTGTTGTTTCATATTGGGGTGATCCCACAATACTAGTTTACAATTGTTGGCCAAACTAGACATTGAAATAATTTTTTCTAACTAAATCTTCACTTTTAGGCACCTATAGTGGCTAAACCGTGAGGAATTTGAAGATGATGCAAACTAGTGATTTGTGACATTTTGTCTATAGATTCTAAATATATTTTTTTCAAAATTTTTGGAATCAGATTGCACTTCTTTTTCCATCTCCTTCAAATTTTTTTTTTTTCAATAAACACAATTTTTAAGGAGTGACGCTCACCCCGAGCCTTAGCTTTGGTATTTTCCTTGGAATACCAACCCAAAGGCTTGGAGGGCATTCCCAAAGACCAGAGACGTGTTTTTTCCAAATTCAATAATTTTTCACATAATCGGGTCCATGCTCACCATCAAGATTGCATATGGTTCAATATCAAGAAAATCGAAGACATGGGTAATGTTAGGTTCTTTATTAGCCTTCCAACGATGTAATTTTTTTCACTTTCTAACAATGTTAAGCCTTTAATCCATAATTTCTTTTGTTTGTATGTCCATTTTTCTTCAAAAAGCAGTGTTTGGTATTTTTTTTGCTATAAATTAACCGTTCATCGAAATTTGAAATAAATTACATTTTTAGAAACTAGACTCCATTCTACAATTTAAAAAAAAAATTAAAAAAAAATCTATTAGTTTCAAAAAAATTTAGGGGGAGCACGGCCAAAATTCTACTTTTTAGGAAGTGCCCAATTAGAAAATTAATAAAAAATCAAATATTCATTAAAAAATTATCAGAAAATATCCAGTCCTTACTACATACTATTATCTAACTTGACCGAGCGATTTTAAAAATACTACAAAAGTCCACCGTGCTCGGTCACACAAGAGTTGCTATGTTATGTTTTTCTGACATAAACAACAACAATTTGTGTGTCCCTCTTTTGAACCCCTTAATCTCAACCATTTTCAAAATAAATTAGTAGTTTAGAAAGTAGACTCAGAGCACTGCGGTCCTTGTTTTTGTTCCATCAAAAAATTTTGAGTGTAGCTATCCTCAATTTCACGTCCAAGGTCAGTATTTCCTGATTTCAAAAAAAAAGTGGCCACTTAAGCCCCTTTTTTGGGAACCATCTTGGTGCACTTACCTTGACATGGAAGATTGTCATTCAAGAGAGGTAGTTCACCTACACACTACCTATGTTGAGAAGTGCATAAAAAACACATCAACAGAACTAGCACTAGAAGGAGGGAAGACACATTGGGAATATAAAGCTAAGGGTCAAAGGTGAAGCTGGATCAAATCGGATCATTCTCTCTAGAAAGGTTTTAAAGAGTTCTATAGTCAACACCAAACAAGGGAGAATTTGAAGAATTGCAACCTCCTAAAAGGGCAAAGTGAGTTAAGGGAAGTAGCGTTGCTTCTTCCTCTTCCTCCATTCCACCAGCTTCAATTCCACCCTCACCTTCATTCAGCTGGCCTTTGTCTTCCATCTGACCATCCGTAATTGCATTTTCACTTCCCATCTCTGGCAATCAGGGGATTGCTTCTCTCCTGACCCTTCCAGCCCAAGGTATAGTCCAAACAACTATAGCTTAGGTACAGTCCTGAATTGCTATTCTAGTGCAGGTGCAAGTCCAACTTGTTGCTTTTCAACAACAGGCACCACCTCCGCCTCTCACCATGGCTTGGTTGGCACATAACCCTTCGCCAATTCATTTTGCCGCTTACCATGATATGCCCAAGAATTCGGAGGGATTTTGTTCAAATTTTTACCCTCGTGACCTACAAAGAACGGCTGAAGAACATATCAAAATATTCGAGACAACAATTACCAAAATGCATGCCGACCATGAGGATGTTGCATGCCGCCCTTTTCCACATTTGTTGGGGGAAGAAGCCTTCTGCTGGTACATCAATCTACCGAGGGGATCTGTTACCTCATGGAACCTAATGAAGAATGCTTTCCTGTAGAAATATAAGATTCCCATCAGCCCTTCAGAACTTTACCAGCAGTTTATGTCTATCAGAAGGGAAATCAAAGAACCTATTGGTTCCTTCAATGACAGCTTCCATCGTGCTTTTACAAGGCTTCAGGACCCATACCTTCAGAATGATGTTGCAGCTCTCCCAGTCTATTATGCGGCATTATACAACCTCACATTAGCTTTGGTGAAAAGGATGCAACAACCACCCGCCTCATTGGTGATGGCCTATAGGGAGGCTGTTGTGGCCAGTGCAGATTTGGCGCAGAATATCTCTGGCCCACTACCTTCTTTGGGGCTAGTAGCTCACCTGATGCAGATTCAGAGGCTTAATTAGGCATTCGCTCATCAGACCCCTCTTATGAACCAAGTACTTTAGTTGCCCATTGTCTCCCATCCAGGGTAGCCACTAAATTATGCTCCTCCCGCACCTTCCTATTTGCAGCCCTAACCACAGTATAACTATTCTCAGGCTACTCCACAATAGTAGGTGTATTCCTAGCAGCCCCAAGCACCATTGTACCTATCAGGGCCAGAATTTCCTCTGGCATATTAGAATCGGCTGATAGCCCCACTCGCTTTTCTCCAAAATTTGGCGCCGCCACCTAGGAAGGGGACAGAGAAAGACAAGTTAGAGGAACTAATGAAAATGATAAAGAAAATGTCCATAGAAATGACGCACCTAAAAAATTAGAATAATCAATTACAGGCCTCCCAACATAACTTCCAGGCTAATCTTAATCGAGACAGTAGAGAACCAAGAAGCAAGCACTTCCTCTGGGAAAAATTATGATAAGGGACCAAACGTTAATCAGAGTTCTGAAATGAGACCTTCTCAAAGGTAGAATCAAACATGGAATACAAGGCCCAATAACAGAGGTGTTCCTATGCCTTTCAACCAACCGGTGAGCAACAAAAGTACAACCAGTGGAGTGTATCTTGCTAAGGTAGCCTTGTCCAGATGGTGTCGAATTCACAAAACCAACAAACATTCTGAGTTGGATTGCCCTGAATTCTAGATAGTTGCTACAATATTCCAAGTAGAGGTGCAAAATGTGGTTGACAGTGTTGGCTGTAGGGACATTGTCCCATCTGAGCCATATGATTCCTTCTATCTCGCGGTTAACCAAGCACCATTTTTGCGAGGTGACTGCAATGAGCCTGAGGTCGAGCCTGCTCCTATTGAGGATGAAGAGGTGCAAGAGGTAAGTAATGAACAAAATTTGGCTTATCTTTTCAATTTAGTAGATAATGGTCCAATAGATGAAGAGGAGCCATTTGTAGATAAGGTCCACATGTTCCATCAAAGGTCAACTCCCTACTTCCTCAGGAATAGGTAGGTAGGGGGACCCTTTACAACCTCTATTCCACCAAACAATCTCGCCACACCTCCTGATCCCAATGCCAGCAATAACCTGGACTCCCCCATATACCTACCCAATACCTCAACAAGAATGGGTCTCAAAACCAGTCACAAAATCAAGCTCAAGGCCAACCCAAAAATCCATCCAATCAAATGAAAGTCTAACCCCCTAGCTCCGCCATAGGTCAGGCTTTTAGTTTAGAAATTGAACAAATGGGTGAATACGTGGCAGAGGAGTTCAAAAGGGTGAAAATCTGTTTATCTACCTTTGAGTTACTCAAAGTCCCTACTATAAGACACGCCCTCTTTAGGGTCCTTAATGGGACCCCATCCTCCGGGACAACGCAGGAAACATCAACTAAGAAAGTTACCTTTGAAGAACCCATGCAAGAACCAGAAATACAGGAGAATACCAGGAAAAGGAAGGATGTCCCTATTAATCAATCCACAAGTAAGCAAATGGGAAAGGAACCCAAGCAAAGTAATAGGTAGATCTTTAAGGACCAGCCATTTAGGCAGACCAGGAATAAAGGCAGTGATAAGAAAAAAGGTCAGGTCGCTCACATAGATACACCTACGGGCATCTTTCAAGGAAGGATGGAAACTCCCCCTTTCCTTACCACCATCCGGATATTTGGGAAGAACTTGCATAACTGCCTGCTCAACTCAAGAGCTTCTGCCAATGTTATGGCTTTGACAGTATGTAAGGC
The DNA here is from genome assembly GCA_007258455.2 of Sequoia sempervirens. Classification (NCBI taxonomy): domain Eukaryota; kingdom Viridiplantae; phylum Streptophyta; class Pinopsida; order Cupressales; family Cupressaceae; genus Sequoia; species Sequoia sempervirens. The sequence continues at coordinate 204,061,929 of VDFB02358134.1, forward strand.
TCTTGACATCACTCCCATGCCTTCAAGGAGAAAGGTGACCCAGTTCGACAAAACATAGATCAACATCATGGGCAAAATAAATCAGATCTTGATGCAGATTGCTATAGATCCGATGATACAACAGGTCATTGACATTCAAGTGGCTGACATTCCCAATGCAAATGGGGTCATCTTGGGGAGGGAATTCACTAGGGCACTGAATGGATATACTGCCATGGATCTTTCTCACATGTGGCTATCATGGAAGGGGCTGCCAAACCAAATCCGTGTTGACTGAGAACCTCGTATGAAGTATATGATCACATAATATAACAATCTCAACGAGGTGTTGTTTGTCGAAACAAAACTAGGCAATTACCATCCTTTTTCCTACCAAGATGAGGTTGAGTCTCAGGAAAAATGTGCTGAGGAAGTACTCTTAGTGTTGTGTAGTCCTTCGACTGATTCTACCCAAATTCCCCAAAACACATAAATGTTGGTAGAAGCTAATGACAAACTTGATAAAGATGATAACCGGAAACTACTCAGCAGTTTCCAGGAGTTCATGGAAAAGTGTGCTAGAGACCAACTCAACTTGGGCACCCAAATGGATTTACAAAATCTCTTGTTGCCAAATTGGTGCAGGATTCACAATGCTACTCACTCCGAATTTGACTGCTATTTATGTCAAACGATAGTCAAACACGTTAAAAAATTAGCTATTCCTCATATGGCAACACCAAAAGAAGTGTTGATAGAACCACCAGCAGCTCAGCACCCTGAACTAGAGGATTCCCCTAGGCTCATAAAGCCAGTCACTCAGCTAAAAAGGAGTAGAAACTTAATCGGACCCAAAGTTAAAGAACCTTCCACATGCTGGACACTCTGATTTGATGGATTTAAGTCAAAACAAGGAGATGGAGCTAGGTTTGAACTCATCAGTCCAATGGGTAAGACCTTTCTTGCTGCCCATAGATTGTAGTTTTATTGCACCAATAATGTAGTGGAATATGAAGCTTTGGTCCATGGCCTTCTCATGGCCTTGAAGAAAAATGTCAAAATATTGAAAGTTTTTGGGGATTCAAAACTCGTAGTTAAGCAAGTTAGAAAATTGTATTCCTTCCATAATAGAAGGCTCACCAACTATAGACATAGGGTCTGAGATCTCTTGGAGGGCTTAGATGCATTCAATATACAATTGATCCCTCATGCTCAGAATCGTACGACCAATGCCTTGGTTCAAGCGGCCAACACTTTGCAACCCTTCTCTTTATCTAGACTCATGAAATTCATAGTTGAGCTGACATCCATGCCATTGGTCCCAGATAATGTTACCCATTTGCAAGTCTTCAATGATGATCAACATATTCTCTAATTCATCACAAGTTCTGATGTCTTTGCACCCCAAATAATTGATGAAGTTGATCCGTAGGAAGCCGAACTGGATATAGAGGGGGTTATTAATCTCAAGACCAATACGATCCCTAGAGGCATGGTTCAGTTAGAATGTATGTTTGACTTGGATCAGATCAGAGATCAGAACCAGCAAACAAAGAAGGAAGCCATAAGCAACCAGTGTGATGCTTACAACCTCTGGATAGCTGGGGAAATCAAGAATATTTTTGTTGGCAAGGTGTGCACACTTGAGGAAAAGAAAGGAATTACAAATGCATTATAGAAGTACCATGAAGTGGTGGCATGGAGCTACGAATATTTAAAGACATATGAGACTTATGTCATTATGCACACCATCCCTCTCAAGACAGAGGTGAGGATATTCCGTCAGCGGCAGCGTCCTATCAATGCCTTGTTGGAACCCATCATTTACAAAGAAGTGCAGAAGTTACTCTCGGCAAGGATTGTTTTCCTAGTCAGACACTCTACGTGGGTGGCCAACTTGGTCCCGGTAAAAAAAAAGAATGGGGAGATTAGATTGTGTGTGGACTTCCGCAATTTGAACTAAGCTTCAGAGAAAGATAATTATCTAGTGCCTTCATTAGATGAGGTGTTGCAGATCATCAATGGCTCCCAGATGATGTCTTTACTCGATGGATACTCTGGGTATAACTAGGTGATGGTACAATATGAAGATCATCATAAAATGACATTCACCACTAAGTGGGGGACGTTCGCATACATAAGAATTCCTTTTGGGCTCATTAATGTTGGCACCACCTTCCAATACGCCATGGATATCGCCTTCAAGGATCTGATTGGCAAGTGCATAATCATCTACATGGATGATTTAACTGCATTTTCAAAAAAAAAGGTGATCACATGTCTGATTTATGAATTTTTTTTTAGAGGTGTAGAGAGTTCGGGGTTTCCTTTAACCCCAAGAAGTGCATTTTTGGAGTGACTGAGGGCAGATTGCTCAGGCACATCATTTCAGAATAGGGTATCTCTATAGACCTTGAATGTATCAAGCCCTTACTCAAAATCCTGCCCCTAGGTAGCAAGAAAGAATTAAAATCCTTCTTCGGAAAGATCAATTTCATCAAGAAATTCATCACGGGTTTTACAGAGATTGTTAAACCTCTCAATGCTATGTTGAAACAAGATGCCAAAGTTGAGTGGACTCCCGATGCCAAACAAGCTTTCAAGGAAATCAAACGGGCCATTACCGAGGCACTTGTGTTAGTCAGCCCAGATTATCTGAAGCCTTTCTACATCTACTCATTCGCTTCAAAACATTCCTGTGCTAGCATGTTGACTCAGAAGGACAATGAAGGAAATGAGCACTCGATCACTTTTATCAGTGCTCCCTGAAGGACGTTGAATTATAGTATCACAATGTGGAAAAGCAGGCGTACGCTCTCGTCAGAGGGGTGAAGAAATTTAGACACTACATCCTACACAATAAGGTGTTTTCCATTGTCCCTGACCCAGCAGTAAAAACGTTACTTATGCAAAATGAATTGGGTGAATGAAGAGCCAAATGGGTCACCCTGCTCCAAGAATATGACATAAATATCCAACCGATGAAGTTGGTGAGAGGACAAGCACTCACTTGCACGATTATTGAAGTAGTGGCAGAGGCTGGACCCGAACTTATTATGTAGCAGTACCAGCTTGAGGATTTCTCCCTGGGAGAGTGGTACTAGAATGTTGTTTATTATCTGCTAAACCATAAGTGTCCGCAGCAGCTGCAGGGGTCCAAAAGTGCACCCTTAGATTGAAAAGAAATGGCTACATGCTGCAAGGTTCCATTCTCTACAAGAAGAATCATGAAGGCATTTACTTAAGATGCCTTGGTAAGGAGGAAGTAGATCGAGTCTTAAAATATTTCTATAAAAAATTTGGCACGGGCCATGGTTCTGGTTCTTCCACAGCACACTAGATATTGAGAGCAAGGTATTATTGGCCACCTATCTTTAAAGATTCTTATTGTCATGTTTGCTCATGCCACACATGTCAAACCGCTGCCACCAGGGAAAAGAATGATGTTGTCCCACTACAGCTTGTGCTGGAGGTAAGGTCGTTCGTGCAATGGGGTCTCGATTTCATCGGTTCGGTAAGCCCTCCATCATCTACGGGAAACAGGTACATTCTTACCGCAACTAATTACTATACTAGATGGATGGAAGCAATAGTATGTAAGCAATACATAGTTGAAGTAGTTACTAACTTTTTAGAAAGTTTCATTTTAAATTGCTTCAGTTGTCATTATGATTGAGTATGTGACAATGGACATGCCTTTGCTTCATTAAAATTTTCCAGTTTGGCATTCAACTACGGGATTGCCCTTAAGTTTTCATCCAACTACTACATTCAAGGCAATGGCCTTGCCGAGTCTACAAATAAGAACCTGATCACTGTGATCAAGAAACTGCTAGATAGGAATCCTAAGGACTGGCATACCCAGCTCTGTTTTACCCTTTGGGTAGATCACACTCGCCATAAGGCTACCCTTGGTGAGTCCCCATTCCACCTCGTTTATGGCCTAGAACCTATATTTCCTATCCATTTGAAGATTCCTACTCTTCAGTTTATCAACAAATTTTACGAGGGAGGAGATCATAGAGAAGCTTAGTTAGCTAAGCTCTTGCATTTAGAGGAAGTCCAAGACCATGCAATAGAAATTTTTTCCAAACATCAGGGTGTAGTTAAGAGATGGTTCGACTGCTGAACCAAAATCAAGGCCTTTAGGATTGCAGATTTGGTCCTGTATTGGGACAAGGCCCATGAAAAGAAAGGGGGACACAACAAATTTGACAAACACTGGCTTGGCCCCTTTCAAATAGCTGAGATTTTGGGAGATAATGTCTTCTACCTAAAGACCTTAACTGGTGAGAATGTCCCATTTCCAGTCAATGGGCAACACCTGAAGCATTACTTCCAAGCTTGAGCTCGTTTGAGCTCTTCTTTGTAAATATTTGTACATAGGTTAGGGTAGATTGCTTTTTTTGGTTTGCTTGTGTCTTTTGTTTTGCATCACTCCCTTTTAATTTTGTTTCCTAGTTGTTTTGTTTTGAAAAGGTGTTTCCCATCCCTTAGCGATGGTCGTGCTCACTCGACGATCAGTTTACTTTGTTGTCTGTCCTTAGTGTTCTTTGGCTAAACATTCACTCTCGACCATCGGTCTCTAAAATTTGCCCATGAATGATTCCCTTGTTTGAACTCTACTTAGAACTTGACCCTAGATTGGATATTCTTACACACATCTCGGATCTCGCATAAGACATATAATAATCACTTCTAAAGGACTATGCCATGGTTGCTATGACACCCTAGTGAGTGAAAAATCTTAAGTCTGCTCTAGTGACCACTACATTCTCAAACCCATTGTAGGCTTCAGTGCTTACCCAGTTGAGCTCAATGATAAATGAGAAAGGTACATTGAAAGAAATATCAAAACAAAAAAGTGAAGGAATTCTAAAAAATAAGTGACCATATGGGTGTTCGGGTAACTCTACCGGGGCTATGGATGCCCGGCTGGCAGTAGAGAAATATCTATGGGATTGCAGCGACAACTTTGTCTGGGCTATGGATGCCTGACTGGTAGCGGAGTGATGTCTAGGTTACTTTTGGTGCTAGACGATTTAAGTAACTTGCTCGGTTGGATTAGCAGCCCATGGACACCATCCCGAGGAAAGGAATGAATTCATTGCACACACTTCTGAGATGTCCTGTAAGCTGATCCAATTAAGGATCTTGTTCTCCTAGATTCACCTCTGGGAGCCACTCTTGGTCTGCGAAACCAGAGATTCTAGGTCCTAAATGAATATTTATCCTTAAAACGCTTGGGAATGTTTCCCAACAGAGTTGCCATTTGTTGTGCCCTTAGCACACATGCCCCATTTGGAACAGGGACCCTCTTTTCTTTCCCTTGCTGGGTTTTTTTGTCGTCACTTCATTTTGTGTGCCCTATTTTGTGCCCTTGATGGTCAATAAACCTCCAAAGTTTCATCATAAGTTGACCATCCTTCCCATTGGCTCTTTTGTTAGGTTTTGGTGCTTTCTAGGGCCTCTCTGGTAGTTTGCTTTTTCCAGCAACCCTGGATCAAATCCGGCCCGCCCTCTTGGGTTTCCCTCTTGAGCCCACCATCCTCAATGGTAGATGGTTCCCATCCTCCTAGACCTCGGGTCCCAGCTCTATCTTCACCAACCGAAGTGTTTGCGCAGAGAAATATGACTACCTTCGAATGTTCCAGGCTCGATCTTTTGGAATTCTGTGTCCTGAATTTTGTGATGGTTTTGTCATCCCTGACGACAGACATTTGGCATAACTCCTCCCTCTGGGCCCTAACCTCCCCTTCACTGCCGGGGATTTCTGAGTCAAACTTATCAAACGACCGCCGTCGTGTGCCTTTTCGGTCGCCAGAGCTCGACCCTCCCGCCACCGTCGATGAATTCAAATTCACCAACTTCCTTGTCTTGCCATACCTGCATTTAATAGGGCCATTAATGGCGCTTAGGGGTATAAAAGACCTGCTCAAGCCTATCATTTTCACTTTATTGTGTTGCAAATAATAATTAGAGCTTTCTAGAGAGGAGCCCACCATCTTCAAGGCCTTCACATGCATCGCCCTTGCCATTACCTCATTGATCAAAAGTGGATCCCGCACCTCCACTCATCAAGTGTTTGAGGTGGGTATTCTGTTCACCCTCTCGAGAATTGTTTTCATGATTTTATAAGGTTTAAAATGAACAATAATCATCAAGAAGACATGTGGATAATAAAATGTGACACAACAAGCAAAACCCATGTCCTCGAAAACCAAGAAAACTAGTGCAACACCCTCATGACCAATTCAGAGCTTTACCTCCGTGCGGTCATTCTTTGCAAGGGAATTCATGGCCCTCGAGCCTGGACACTCCCTTTTCCGACAGAGACTTAGCAAAAAAAAGATTTTGAAATGACCTTCAGGTGCAGGACCTTCAAGGGCAGCCACCGAGAAGGACAAAGGAAAGAAGTCAGGCAAGGCTCCTCGAGGGAAAGAGGACAAAGACCAAATGAAATACCAGTTCCAGGGTGATCTTCTACACTCAAAGATTACCATGGATTGGAAAGAAATCACTGACACCAATATTGGCCATGTCAATATTAATGAATTTATACAAAGGGTCAAGGTCAATCCTATGACCAAAAATGCAAGGCTGATAAGGCAAAGCAGAATCACAAAGGCCACGGGCTTTTCTCCATCTCTTATAGCCTCGGAGCTTGTCATGGCCGGTTGGCAAGCATATCAATCAGATATAAGGACAATTGTCGATAGGGATGGTAACATTCTCGCTGACATGTCGGCTAAAGCAATCACGAAAACCTTCCATATTCCCACATTTCAAGAAATGGAAATGCCCACCATTGAAGAATATCAGGTGGCATGGGATGACAACCCAACAGGCTGTAAAAGGTCAATAAATCAGCATTGACTTAAAGAAAAGTGGGGCAGCGCTACGAAGGTTCCCCATGAAATCTTTCGCAATGACTTCCACGAGGATTACCACAACTTGGTCACGATGCTAAGTAGGGTGATGGGCCTCTCGACGGCCACCTTCTTTTAGGAATGGATGGTATACTTTGTTGAGTAGATTCTTCATGGGAATGATGATGTTACCATAAAGACCTTATTTGATTGGGGAGGTATAATTAGCAACTGGTTTCATGAGCAGTTCCTCAACGTGAAGAAGACCTTCAAGTTCTATATGACTTCATACCTCATGTACTCCTTGGTAGATTAGAGGCAATACAACAAGTTATTTGTGGCACCTGATCAGGAGCAGGGTCGAAAACTCAAGGCCAATGATAGGTACCCACAACTCCAGTACATAAACTTCAAGAGGGAATATTCTAGAGTAAATGGCGCCTTCATTGGCCATATTATTAGAATGATTGTTAGGGACTTTGAGAGGATGATTTCTCACAGTGCAAGAGAAATTTTGAAGCAATATGCTTTCCTCTTCATTCAATTCCTGAAGTTCATATACATTCGTGCCCAGGGCTTCACTGAAAGGCCAAACAATTTACCTCGATACCCTAATGATAGAATCATCTTATTGGAAATTTCTCGACAGCTCCAACACATACAGGAAATCTTCAGTGGCAAACACATAGCAAGGATCTCTTATCCCATGACTCTTGGCCAAGGAATGTATAAGCTATAAACCTCCCAGTGTGCTGGTAACTCTAAGAAGGAACTGAAGGATTACCACTTTCACCTGCACACTGCTCACCCACAGATGGACCCATATGAACATGTAAGAAAGGCATTGGGACTGGGGTTCACTCATTTGCACCACATTGAGGATTTCTAGGCAGATTTTCAAGTTGACAAGGAGGTGTGGGCAAGGCACTATATGCAGATGACTATGTATTTTGTAAGAAAGGTGCAACTCTTTCCCATACCAGACAAAATCAAAGAAGACGAGAGCACCATAATGGACCCCAAGTACCTCACAGTTGCCAACTTGTCGCTACCAACAATAGACTGGGATGAGTAGGAGGTCGATGTCCTCGATATCATAACCAAGCCAATCTTATCTCATACTAAGGAGTGGGTTGATAGATGGATAGCCCAATTGAAACAACAGGAAGTGATTTTGACTTATGAAGGCCTCAAAAGCGAGCCAAGTGCCATAGAGGATGTCGCTACTGCCACTTCAACTAGTGGGACATCCAAGTATCCCCCTAGTTACCAGGTCTAAAAAGATGAAGGAGATAGAAATAAAACAGTCTCCTGACCCCAAAGTTTATACAAGGAAGGATCTAGGGGGCTCACCCTCCAAGAGACTAAGGCAAACAAAGGGCACCATGGAGCAGCCATTAATCTGAGAAGAGGAAGCCAAAGATACTAATAAAATAAAACCTGTCCTGGATCTCCCTGCTTTGGTTCCCCCACCTACCTCTCTAGCCATGATTGCCACATCCCCACCAGTGGTGGATTTCTCCATCCATCTTGCCCCTTCACCCCCAACCGAGCCTGTGATTGTAATTGACTCCTCCTCTACCATGACTACTCCCCCTTCCTCCGTTGCCATGTCACCAACCACATCGCTCCCTCTGGAAATAGTAACAACACCTATTTCCACTTCCACCATGCCTGAGGCTTTCTTGAGACATATGCAGAATCTTCCCCTTGAGCTCTCCTAGATCCTAATGGATCCTACTCTTCAAGTAGCTCTTGCACAAGTCCTCACTATTGCTCAGCCTTCACAACCGCTGACAGGGCCACCGGCTATGGAAGCCACCATGCTAATCTCTAAGGAGTGGGAGTAATGAGAGTGGGAAGCCTCGAGGCCCTTTGAGGAGGAAGCTGATGAATACCACGAACACCCAGAGTACGAACACTAAACCATTGAAAGGGTGGCTTATGAGGAGGAGGGAACAAGTTCTTCCAAGAGTGGGGACAAAGCGGATGACAGTGGTAGGGCCATCATGCAAACCTTTGATGATAATCTAGAGGAAGAAATGGCCCAACAGTTGAAGGACACCAAGGGGGAAGCAGAAAGGTCACCCCTTAAAGAAGGAGGATGGCCACCAGAAGATAGTCCAGGGGAAGATTTACCTAAGGATGGAACCCAAGCTGTCAAGAGCCTCGAAGTTGAGCAATCCAAGGAACCTGTGCATTAATTTGAGCATGCTGGGGAAAAGAAAGAAGAAGGGACAGTAGGAAAAGGGAGTCTCATGCAACAACTGTCTACCAAGCCCCCTATCAAGAACCTTGTGTTCATCCAAGACTCCAATTACGAAGAAGAAGATACTGCCAAGGAGAATGAGAGGTCCCCACAAGGTAAGAGAATGGAAACCTTGGCCTTGACCGAGAGGGGCAAGGATGACCATGATTTACCTAAGGGAAAGTTTGTTGTGCCTGAATGGTTAGAAAAGTAGCTCAAAAGAAAGAACCCCATACTAAAAGACCCAAGGGCGAGGCTGGAGGCTATCTTAGCCCAAGCTCAGATCACAACAAAGAAGGAGAAGAAGCCTAAAATCTGATCTAGGGTAACGATGGATGCTTCTGGATCCCAAGGTGTGCAAATAGCCACACCTATGGTAGGTCAGGAAGGGATAACTTACAACATCTCCATGATGGATCTAGGGACCACCACCAAAGAATAGAAGGTAGGGCATCTTGAGGAGTCAGTGGCCACAGTGGTACATTTAATAAAGTAGGAAAATATTTCAAAGGATGAGCTCAAAGCACAAGTGGCTACTTTAACAGATTATATCCAGCAATTGTCATCAATGGATAACCTGCCTACCACATCTGCAACCGCACCCTAGCTACTATCCAAAGAACAAATCGATAAGATGGAAAGAAGGAAGAACTTGGAAAATACTATGGAGGACTAGTTCCGACAAGTCTTATATGTTGGAAACATGGGGATCAGCTGGGCTGTTTGGACAGCCAACAAGTTCTTGGACCTACAACAATATTTGGAGGGCACAAAGAAGTTATGTGCTAACTTCCCTGTGCTATACGACTCCACCTTTCCAAAGATTGAGGCTATCCTACAATTGCTAGAAGCTACGTGGGAAAGGGAGCTTGTTTTTAGGAAGGACTATCACTGGCTGATGGATGTATACTGGTGGGACTTTGGCAATAGAAAGGAAAGGCTAGAACAGATAATGAACAAGGTGGACCCGGATATCGAATGGATCAAAGAAATCAGAGCAGAATGTGCTTGTTACCTCAAGATGATGACATAATATGATATGCCCACAGTGCAAATAGATCTGGAGAAGATAAATCCCTATTTTTAGAAGAAGATGGAGGATCGGATGTCTAATGAAATAATGGTGGAATTCATGAGTTTCGCTACCCACGCCTTTGATTAGTTAGAGCTATTCAGAGATCAAGGTGCAAAATATGATGAGGACTGGAAGAGGCTAGAGGACAATGCAAGAGAGCGGAGCTACCAAGTGCTAAGGTATGAGATTATTGAAGTGGACAAGCTCTAGCCAGTCATCCTAAAATTCATGGAATATGCAGCATCCAAAAGGTAGGAGGATAGTCCTCCTGAGGATGAAGAGCTTCCCAAAGAGTAGCTATAGTAAAACAACAATCAGCTAAAAGACAAAATGCTACAGTGTCGTCACTAAAGGAAAAAATAGGGAAGGGACAAAATGTAATTTTAAATTGTGATATATTGGGGGTTGGTGAAACCCTATTTTGTAATGAATCTTTGCCACAAAATGAGAATTAATCTCAGCCATTCATTTGACTTCTGGGGCACTATAAATAGGGCTCTCCTCTCATTTGCAAAGAGAGTTGAGTTGTTGTAAAGGCATGATGCAGAAATTTATAAAGAAAAGACATTGACTTGGTGCATTTTCTGAGTTACTCACATGTTGCTTGATTCAATCTCCATAGTTAGATGTTTGACTTCGATCTTGTTATTGCTTTAGTTAATTGTTTTCTTGCTTTGATAGATTTTAGGAATGCTATCCTGTGATCATGAAAATTACTATTATGTAGATGACTTCTTAGTCCATACTTTATGCTATTTGTTGATGGTAGATAGCTGTGTAAAGTTAGTCTGGACTTGAATTCAAAGCTGCTCCAAAACTTCATCTTTGTTCATGCATGCACATGGTGAATGAAAGAGGAAACATTTACAGACCTTAGAAGATAGCACAAATTCCATGAGACTATGAGATTTCTGTCTAAGTGGAATATTGCTTTAAGAAGTTGTCCATTGTAGGAACTCCATTATCACTATTCATAGTTAGTTGCAGATCTAGAAGCCTTCTCTCTTCCCTGCCCTTTTTTCTTTTTTTAATAAGTGACCTATGCTAAGGTTCATTGCACATTGTAAAGCTAAATCCAATGAAAAAAATGGAGTTCAAGACCATTATTTGAACCTACAACAAATGCACAATGAACCTCCCATCTTAGGAACTCCATCTCAAGATCCAACTTTCCATGCTTTGTAACTCATCTGTAAGACCACCTTGTCATTCCAACAAATCACATCAAACAACTGAGAAATTCCAAGCACTGTCAAGACCTGACATTAGAGACCTTGGGATAGTGTTATGCAATCTAATTGTGGAAGATTGTCTTTCAAGAGAGTTAGTGCACCTATGCACTGCCTGTGTTGAGAAGTGCATAAAAAACACATCAACATGTTTGATTCATATCAAAAAATGCTTTGGATGTGGCTCATTGATTTGAATACGAATTATCCTTCATACCACATCCTTTTGATTTGAAGATACCCTTGTGTAATTCTTGTAAAAGTATTCAATTAATGATCTCAATGCTTCAAAAATTGGTTTATATTTTCATGGTAGTCTCCCCGAGAATGCCCATAATTCATTGTCATTGGTGTCCTCAATTCTTTGGCACCTTCCAATTGCTCTTGATAAAGTTATTCTATTTATTCTCAATTCTTGATTTGTCATTCTAATAAGATGAGCTTTATTCATTTTATTACTTATTGTTGTTGATGTGATGACACATCATGTGAAATTACTATCTTTTATGTGTTAGTTGTTACCGGCACTCTCATATGAACTCATTAGATTCTTCACAATATGTTTTTCACTTTAATCCTCTAATCTTCTCAACCCAAGAGTCTTCATGATAGACCTATACTTTATACTTCACATCATTTCAACAAATAGTTGACATCTTCTACTCTCATTTAATTTTTCAATGAACACTCTCCAAATCTTATGAGCATATCTTCTACAAGTGCACTTTGGAATCTTATCTTGCATTAGCTATAAAATGTTATCATAAATATCAATCAAATACTTGTTATGTTTATGCAAAATTCTAGGCGGTTATCTCAAAGGTAAATCCATCTCAACATAGGAATTTTATCAATATTTAAATGAAATGTGATATATGGCATACCTTCAATCAATGATGGAATAGATGATGTACCTTGGAGCTGATATGGTAACATTGGTGTACCTCCTTCCTCTCATGTGAGTGATGATATAATTTCAACTTAAGATGTGATAGATGGTGTCCCTCCATCATGACTGGTAGTAGAGGACATGTCTCCAACTATGGTATTCAAATCTCTCATAGCATGAAGGTTTTGCATTTGTTCCATTTGTGCCACCAATACCATATCTATTTTTGATGGTTGAGGTTGCTCTTCAATTGGCATGTATTCATCTATCATTTCCAATTTCCTCTTCTCATGAAGTTCCCTCATATTTGATGCTTTCTTTTCATTCTTAGCTTCTTTCTCTTCTTGTGTTGGTTTAATCCTTGATTGTTTTCTCAACATGATGAATAATTTTATCTATAGCATATAAAAGAGATAAAACTTAGTTCCACCATAGTACTATAGAGTAAATAAATAACTTACAAAAATTTGAAATTTGTCATGAAATTGTGATACGCACTATATATAACAATCCAAAAGAGGCATGAGGAGGGGTAGAAAAGGGTATGAAGGGGAGGAAAAAATTGAAACCATCAAACAAAATCCATTCAACTCAATGAAACATGTGTCATTATAAAATTCAAACAAATCCATACAAATAAATGAAATATATGTCATTCAACTCTTCATACAAAATCCATACAATCATCATGTAGAAGAGTAAATTTTAGTCAACCATGATGAATAAATAAGTGCACTAAAAACATATGGTAGGAGTTTGATGCAACTTTCAAACAAAACTGATACAATGTATATTGCATATATGTCATGTTAGAAACTCAAATAAAACCTATACAACTCAATAACATATACACCATTAAAACTTAAAATAAAACTAATACAATCAAAACACGCTATCATAAATATTGCTAACCATGATGCATGGTTAACCACCCTAGACACATAATTTAGGTGTTTGATAGACTATATTCATGATGGAAGATTCAATCAAAAGGAATGAAAATCAAAAGATGTTATGTCATTCAACCTTAATGCACACCATATATGACTTATTCAATTTGATCCATTACACACTAGAGTTGATGTCACTCAACCATGGTTAATGCACAAGCATACTAGGTATGACATAATAATTTAATGTATATTAACAATATAAGTAATGTTATTATTCCTTAAAGCATAAGTGCACTAGGACACACCATAAGACTAAATAGCATGCATGGTATTGGATGATAGACATAAAATCCTAATAATTAATTGCATATAGTTTGTAACATTCCCAACTAATATTTCCAAAATAAATTAATAATTGTCATTATAAATATAATTTTGAGGTATAAATCCCATAGCTATTTTCTAACATAGAAATTCCATGTCCATAAATAGAAAGAAATATAAATATATATTCATTTCTATATGTTAATAGTTAATATACAATGTTTGACTTCGCACTAAATCACCACATAGTCAATACAATAATTACATCAATGATACAAGTAAATTAGTAAGATTGAAATTTCACTAAAATTCCTTGTCGAAAAGTTGCCTCCATTAGTGAATGAGAACATGGTTTAGGTAATTGTCCACCCAACCATAAATAAATGCTTCTCTAGAATTCTTCTGTTCATCAAAGAATACCTGATCCTACATGGAACAATTAGCAAGAGATACAGTTTGCAAAGTGAAATCTATGTGTTTCTAAATTTCTATCTACTATTAGAACATGGAAGCTCCATGTTAGGTAAAAATATAAAGAAGATAGAGAGAGGATAAATAATAAATAGTTTTTTTGAATAAAATGACTAAAAAGTTTGGCTAAGCTCATGCTACATAAAATGCAACTTAAATTAGGTTTGGAAAAGAAAATCTACACTCTCTAGCACCCATTCCTGGAAGGTATCTTACCATAACAAAGGGGTATCCCTCCCTTCTAGACCATATAATAGCATCAAATCCTAGTGTTCTATAGTCTATCTTAGTACTTTTTGTATCATTCCATTTCATCAATCATCAAACAAGTAATCGGTTTAAATCTAGTATATCCATTCATCTATTCATCATATAACTATATTTTCTTAACATTCATATTTTCACTTCAGCACTATTTGATTTCTACAGTTCTTTCCTTTAAATGAACTTAAATAATCATAATAAAATGAGTAAATTAAGATTAAATAAGAAGGTATACCGCATGTATGTGTACATAAATAAATTATGAGTTTATGCATATGCACATATATGCATATTATTTGGAATTTGTATATGCGTATACATTATTTAAGAATAGTTAAAGTAAAATCCATTCAACATGTAGATTTATAGATCAAGATACGTTGATATCTTCAGACACACAAATTTTGGTCTTATCTACTATGTTCCATTAACATGTAATGAAAAGACAAAATTAACTTCACAAGCATAAAAATAATCATTATTAATATTTTCCAATTATAAGTTTGAATTGGTTTGGAAAAACATAGTTTATTTTTCTCCAATCATTATATTCCATACAAACAACAAACCATTTATTTCTCTATGTTTAATTAGAACATTATGGTGTTCAACATTCCATTCTCTAAAAAACACATATATGCTTATATAATGAAAATATTAGGGTCAATCCACATTAATTATGCTATCGACTTATATCCTTCACCTAATGTTTCGATGTTGTTGTCAGCCTCATTCCCGAGGTAATGATTTATCACTTGAAAAGTTATAGATTATATGCTACTACTCGAATATATATGATTCTTACACATGGTTGATCAAGAACACACACACAAACACACATTGTAATGCCCATTTTTTACACTAGGGAAAAAACAAGACTATTTTTTTTTAAAATGTAAACACTATACTTTTAAACTATGTTAAAAGAGAACACATTATATCTTAACTTCAAATGACTACATTAATAGGACAATTAGGATAGCTTAACATTCATCAATGCATATGGAGCTTGACCATTCCACCTATATGATAATATCACTCCACATATTAGCAATAACTCATGAAGGTTTAACTATGTTGCCTTGAGAACACTATCAATTAAATTTATTCCCATGGGGATGTGGCAAGACTAGAATTACCATTATCCTTATTAAATGTTTAGGATTAATACTCATATTGACCACTACTATCACTAATGTTACTTGAATTGTTATTACAGTGTTACTTTAATATTGTCATCCATATAACCTTAATACTAAATTTATTGAACTTATAACATTAACACCTTCATTGGTGTCACCCACATGATTATTAATCCCATAAATGATATGACTTTCTACTAGTTTAGTATTCAAATTATTACTCCCTCTACGACTATAACACTAGCCACATTAATCTTATTATGATCAATAGATTAATCATACCCATTGCTATAACTAGTTAAAGGTAGCATTCAAAGTTAATAGCGCCCTCTTTTCTTTATAATGATATTGGAATTATGTTTTCCAATTCTATTACACATG
Source organism: Sequoia sempervirens (assembly GCA_007258455.2). Taxonomy (NCBI): domain Eukaryota; kingdom Viridiplantae; phylum Streptophyta; class Pinopsida; order Cupressales; family Cupressaceae; genus Sequoia; species Sequoia sempervirens. Next base: position 204,077,693 of record VDFB02358134.1, read on the forward strand.
TACTAGTACCACTTTTATTAATAATGGTATTATTTTGAACCTAATTTTAATGTCATTAACATGAGTGTTAATCTTACCAGTTATGTTGAATATACAATCACTATTACTATTATTGATAGTCATATTCTTCCATTATAACATTTAATTTTCCTAACTATATATAGAGATTGTCAATGATACTCTTGAAGTTCATGCTTAAGCCTAACACCCAAAAAGAAATAAAATTTTATTTACATATTAAATATGTAAATATATCAAATTGTATATTTATGTTTATACTTATAATAATAGTTCTTACTTTTGAAGAATCATTACATGCCTAATTATTACTTATATACCAATCAATAACATAAACCTCTATTCTAAAAGCTAATAAGAAAACCATAACAACCAAAATGATTAAAGCCATCTAATCTCCTAACTCCTATTTTAAATTCACTACTTTTTACTTTTTCCCTCTAAGCTACGTGGCCCTCCTCTTTAACTCTTATTTTCTCTCTTGTAAAACCTACTTGAATGTTTCTTGTTTTTTATATTTATATGTTTTTTTTAAGAAGCCAACATATGCATCCATTTAGTTGATTTACTATCGCAGATGTTATATCAAGTTGTTATTAATACTATGGTTGTTGGTTCAAACCTCACAAGACTATATTTATCTTTTCATGTGCTATTTCCTTTTTCCTTCTTTAGTCGAATTCAAGGAGAGAGTCAACCATATTATAATGTTATTTTTCCACACATACAAATCTAAATGTCTGGACCATTTTTTCCATTTACGTTACATCTCATTAATTATTTGTAAGACTGCTCGATCACACAATCCCAAGATGGCTATCCATGGGTTAAGATCTCAATATTCTTACCACCAATATTAATTCTTGCTATGGTATATACCTAAATTTTGGTGCCAGCATTAGCGTAAAAAAAATTACGTTGGGACGAAGCTTTCTCTCCTATTTGCCTCCACACTGCTCTGAGCACCTGGACATATAAGACAGCTATGACCTGACACTAGATGAAGCGTAAAATTAACTTGGGTTCCCATAGTTTGCACGAGCCACTATTTTTCTTGTACAGAGCACACCAAATCTGCGGTTTTGAAAAGATTACCCACGCCTTCTTAAGGAATATCTGTGCATTGAGCAATGGGCGAGACAGACAGTTGAATAGATCAGGAAACATTAGGAAGATATGTTGTAGGCTGCATTTTTTTTTTCCTAGCTATCACATTAACTTTATATACTGTGATCTATGGCGTAAATACCAAGGGAGGAAGTGATTTTCAATATTTCACTTGAGACTTCAAATGATAGCTAGACAGTGCCTCTAGAGTAAATCCCAGCTCAGTTATGAATGGCATCTCATGACCGATGTTCAGCAATATATCCTTGTAAGGGAAAGAAAATGTGGAAGAGAATAGAATATGAAGGAGCCTGCTTTCACTAATGATAGTGCCAGTTTGGAATGCGGACAAAAGGTAGAGAAAGCTATTTATTCTTGTGCACCCTTAGTATGCATATTGGTATCTTACGGGAGGGAGAGAGAGTGTACGGGTAGAGGAAATCTATAGTCATGCCGCTGGTCCATTGCTTGTAAGGATATTTGTGTCTGTTCTAGACACCATTCAATAGGAAGCTTCTTGCTTTATTCTGTTTGAGATGGTTATAGGGAGGCATAGTATTGCTCGCAGGCACGACTTCCTACACAAGTCAATATCTCCCTTAGAAGTTGAACTAGGATGCATTCTCACCCATATTTATTTTTATTTTATGATTTCTCTTTTGTGATTTACCGAATGCACTACCTTTCCTCTATGCTCAAACTCAAACGTGAATATATTGTTTCCAATCTTCATCAGAGAGTCATTAGTATTTGTTTATTTCTTCTTATTAGTAATTAAATTTCAACAACATTTCACGATGAGTAAGAATTAGAGCAAGAATAAGGTTTCTATCTTTATATGTGTGCAACTGCGCATCTAAAAGGTACAATAAAAGAAAAGAAATAGAATATCTATAACTGTTTGGATCTGGTATCCACCATGTATACTTTAAACAAAGTGTGATAAATGTGTGCTTCATATGACCAAAGCAATATAGCAATACTCTTACAGTGTTTGGGATTGGTTTACCTCGAACAAGGAACTTGTAGTAGAATATATAAGCATATTTCACAATAGGATAATTTATAAAAGTATTGACTTGCTGTAACTATATATTTCAAGAGACATGCTTTTGCCTCTTCTAATCCCAACAGAGGAACCAAAGAAAAATGGAAAAAGCCATTACATTGATTTGACATCTTAAACAAATCTAGGTCTCCCAGTAACTCATCCATAACTTGTTAATATGAATGCTATCATTTTGCTTAAACTAACCAGACTAATGATATATGTAGTTTTATTTTTCTCAGTATATTCCTATTTTTTATTTTTTATTTTAAAAGAAATACATCCATGAATGATTGAACAGATTCCTATTACTATCTCTTCTTTTTTTTATTCTTCTTTCTTTAAACTATAAAAACAAATTGATACATACGTTTTCATATTTCCAATAATTAGAATGAATAAATACTTGCAGTATAGCACACATTGAAAACAAAAGGACTTGTATGTGAAATTTTTCAACAGAATAATATATTACTCCTCTAAGCATACAATACATGTTTACCTTTTTTTTTTATCTTCATATAAGAAGGAAATTTTCTTCTTACAAGGGTGGAAACATATTATTTATTGCAGCATAGAACTGGATAAATATCCACATACAAAAATGACATAAGTATCTTTTCTTCCCTTCACAATAAATATATATATTTTTTACACTCAATAACCAACCAAAATGGGTGTTCACACATATTTCCCACCCCTACCAATAAAGGTAGTTACATTTTAGTGAGGTTATCATCACCTCATAGACCTAATGATATAACAAAAAGGTGACCTTTCCAAAGCTTGAAAGATCCTCAAATCGTCTCCAACCTACACAAATCATAAACAAATTTTCCATAGCCAAGGTAGTGCTCACCTCCCAACCTTTGGTTGGAAAACCAACCACCCCCGAGCCAGGAGGAAACCAAGGGAACTAGGTACAAACAAAACCAAGAAAGAACATTATTTTACACACACAAGATTATTTTCACACCCAACCAAGGGATTTTTCACATAACTTTAGGATTCCATCAAGAATCCAAAGTGGGGGACGGAGGGTGGACTACGCACTCCATATGGGGACTTATAATAATAGCAACAAGAACAAGTCATTATCATACTCCCATCATTCACATGCAACCCTTCTTTAATACCTTCTCTTTCTCTGAAACCCATACCACCAAAACCATTTCTACCATTTCACAATTACACATGGGTACTCATACCCTTTTTGAGCCTCTCCTTTCAAGGAGGGATTAAACTTCCCCATGGAGGTTCCTACTCCATACCATCCCCAACAAGAGATGCTCTTCCCAACTTGGGTGAGCCTATCCCTACACAACCCTTTTTCCCATAACACATAATACATCAAAAACACAAGAAGATATGCTCCAAGAGCAATTTGAAATAAACATACAAATCAAACACAATAGATAAAATTTCAAGCACATCTTTTCACCTACACATATAATCTTTTAAATACAAACATGAAGAAGTAGGAAACCAAGTGGTGAATCTACCTTAAAACCAATCTCAAGGAAAGATGGGTTGAGGATCCACACAAATCCTCTTCTTCCAAGCTTTTTCTTCAAACTCCTCACTCCCCCCAAAATTCAACCAAATTCAAGAATGAAAAAGAATCCCCTAACCCTTGTTTTTGAGTTTGCTTTATAGAAACTCAAGTTTTAATTCCTTTGAATAGGGATCTGACATTTGTCAACCTTCCATTCACCCTCCCAGGCACACTCACCATGTGTTCTCACACATGTGTGAGGACTTGGGAGACTTCCAAGACAACATGGAGAAGTGAGATTGGAAAGGGACTAGTCCCCATCTCACTTCCCAAACCTTATTTTCGTCAAACCTCTTTAAGGCCTCAAAAGGAGTGCCTTATCTTGAGACTGACCCATGATTTTAAGCTAAAAAGGTACCTAACCCATAGGTACCTACCCTAGGGGCCTTAAACCCATAAAAACACTTAAAAAAATATCACTTTTCAATCCCCAAAAAGTGCCTAAAAGTTCAAATCCGAGTTTGTCCAGTTGGATAGACAACTCACCTCCTGGATGGAATGACGTGGCAATAAAAACAAAATTAAAAACATTCACAAATAACATCAATAATTACATTATGGAACTATAGTCCCTTCATATGGACTTTAGCTCGGTTTCATTGGTTAATTTACATAGGGTTCCCAATAGTTGCCTCCAATTTCCATTGGCCATGGAAAATGTACCTGCACACTCAATACACATGTTAATCCATCCAAGTAAATCATATTCATATAATAATCAAACCATTTGAATCACAATTGCATTCATACAAGTTTCATAATTTGTATAGCATAAAGATCCTACAACATAATTGAAAAATCATTAGCCACCTATCTTATCCCATTTTCATTAACCACAATTTTTTTCATACTCATCCAATTACAACATGATTGGTTTACACCACTTGTTTCATTCATTCATCATTAAGTTTCCATATTCAAATTAAACAACTCAATATCCAACATAAAATTAGATCAATCATCATAGTTAGATTACTAAACATGTAGCATAATCAAAATCAAATCATCATATGGACTTAAACGTTTAAATATCCTGTCATCAATGGTATCAATAGACATAGACAATAACCAAACTCAAAATACTCCAAGAACTAGATGTAGCCTAGGGGTGGGCCTCACACACATATATAAATATACATATATATATATATATATATATATATATACCATCAAAGGAGTAAAGAGAAGACATTCATAAGCTGTGAGGGTTTCATATAACCTCGACCTTTAATGGTCAATATTCTATTTGCCACAAATCAATATAACATATGCATTATTATTTACAAAAATATTACAACAATAGTCACAATAGAATGATAGGATCACTCCTATCTATATTCTGAATGAAGCTTGATCATTTGAAATAAAATGGAAATAAGAGTATGACATATGGATACATTCCCTAATACATATTTATATGTTTAAAGAAAAACCTTGGTCAATACAGATTTACACCGAGTCGATAACATTCATCCACACTATGCTCACATAGGATGAGGCATATTTTCCATCAAACTACAACATTGTTGGCATTATTATCTTCCCATTAAAATACACATGGAGGAGAATGATATGGATGAATTTGAGTTGATATTTACACTTGAATACTCCATATCATTCAACCCCATCAAATAGTATACATACATATTACTATGAATGTAGATATCATTCCAATGGGTATCATGGGCGGTCAACACCAAAGATGGTGCTTTCCATCATATAGAACATATCAATGTTCTCAAGTTTGAAGATAAAATAACATGTAAGTTAGAGCTCGTAGACCTTCCAGCTAATCAAGATTTTGCATGTCATTACACACAATGAGGGTCAAAAATGGGGTTTTCATTCGGCCCCCAAACATGGCTTTCTATAATTTCACAACACACAAAATGGAAACAAAGCCATGAGTATGAAACAAAGATAATAACAAGGTGCTTGATTTCTAATTAAGCCAAGCTTTGCTCAAGAGATAAGGAAAAATTGATTATTTTGAAGGAAAATTTTTAAGAAGGAATTTTTCTTACCTCTTGTTTGCAAGATCGATGCTCTTTCCTCAATGGAAGGGAAATAACTATCTCCCCTCTTCATGATTTTCATTCTATTGCTTTTTTTCCTCAATCGCCTCCCCTACTTTTTCTTGATTGACTCCTCTAATTCAAAAATACCACTATCATTGTCCTTCTATTCCTTGCATTCTATTCTTGAAGTTCTCTTAACTCTCCATAACTCCATTATCCAGATGCCCCACCCCATTTTTGTTGGAATTATCCATCCATTACAATATGGAAGGGGTAGGCATTATGAAGGGAGTAGTATGAATAATCACTATCATCGCTCCTTCCAAATAATTTCTTAAGGAGTTTTGAATAAAATGAACACTTATTGTGTAAAATTGGGTATAATATAATTGCTTATATATGTATATATGTATTTGTAATTATTTCTCTTACCAAGGATTTATTCTTTCAAATTCTTTTAAAGGACCAATTATTCAAATCATTCTCTTACAAAGAAACAATATGTAAATAGTTATATTTCACATTCCACTACTTTTTTCCTTTTTCTCTAAATATGAAATTAACTTCCAATAGAAAAGGTAAGGAAAATAATTCCATAAATTTTTTTCGTTCATTTAAGTTACCTATAATTTATTCTATCATGATTCATACAAGAAAGAATGATAAATTTTCATTTACAAGAAAAATGTAGATTTCATGGTCTATTGTGGTGTGTGAGATTCCATATTCCAATCTTGCTTATCATTCGTCATCCAACTAAGCATCCTTGCCTCTTGGCCATGTTCTTGTTCTTCAACCTATTCTTGCATACACATTCTTGTACTTGCAATTGTTCATCAATAACCTTTAGCAGATAGTCATTATAAAATAATTCTCTTAAATCATAATTTTGCAAGATAATCATTTTTATATATTATTGCATTTATCAAATCCCATAAATACTAAATGATAAATTCCATTTTTCAAATATTTCAATTAAATTAACATTATTAAATGCAAGCAATGAAATTGATATGTTGCATCCTTCCCCACTAGGAAGATACATTATATAGATGTCTAATTAAACAAAATTGAATCATATGTCTATTTTAACATCAAATAACATTGGTATTAAGCCAAAACATCATACCATTCAAGTCCAAAAAATTTAAGTAATAGTATATAGTGAATCAAGAATAGTCTATTTGAAAAATAAAATGAGGAAAGAAGAATTCTACTTCCTTTTCATCCTCCCATGTAGCACTATCCTTAGAATATTGGTCCTATTGGACCTTGTACTAAACAATGCCTCTGTGGACATGAAAAAAGTAACCCTTCCAATTTTTCTTTTTTTCCCTCCTTGTGCTTAATTGGATTGATTTTACCTTGATTTAATGTTGCAATGTGGCCCACACATTCACATTAGGTCTTGAATATTTATAAATCATTAAGAATTTATGATGTCTTGTAAAAGTGTTGTGAAATGTTGTAACACATTTTCACACTTTTCTAGACTCTTCTTATTATAATTCATCTAAATACCCCCTTTTTATCACTTACCAAGTCTTATTTTAAAGTGTTGTAAAGTATTGTAACAAACTTTCATGCTTTTCTAGACTTTTCATCAATAATTACACCTTTCTTATGTCTTATTTGGCCCCTTTATGCACTTGCAGGCCTTAATTAAGTGCATTTTTTAATGTAAACCCGATAAACATCATTTAAGAAAATTTAAATTTTGACACCCATTCACTTGCCTTGAGTGGTACCCATTCACCATTAGGGGTGTATGAGTCCCTCTTGGCACAAAAATTAAAATAAATTCAAATTACTGGAAATTTTTTATTCATTAAGACCTAAGGTTGGCCTATGATGTATTTTTGGGAAGTTAGGGCAGAATTGTGTATAAATATATATGAGTTTCTATTCATTTTACCCCCATAAATTCATTCAAGTATTCCCCATCAATTGATTCAAGCATCTTGGGGTAGCCATTTGCATATCTTCAGACTTCAACATCAAGGGTTTGGTTTTGTATGCAGATTTTGTCAAAGAGATAGGTGTTAAAAGTGTCATCAAGTTCTCAAAGATCATTTAAGTTAACACTCATCTCTATAACATTCCATAACCTCTCCACATCAGCTTTTAGTTTCCAGGTGTACCCCATTCAGTTTTGTTAAGTTATGTTATTGTTTGGTCATGTTTTTAGTTCTTTTTGCATACAACACTATGCTTTCAAACACTTTGTATTTCTTAGTTTTTCATACATAATAAATCCTTCTTCTTTTTTTGCATTTATATCATCTCATTTAGGCATATTTCATCCATTTTACCTCAATATTGAGTGTAAACATAGATAGAACTTTTTTCCCTATTCCTTTCCTTTTAGGTGATTAACCCTAGAAGTGAAAGTAAACATTAGGGTACCAAAGCCCGTGATTACATTTTGGTGAATCCACCTTTAGAACATTTTTACTTTTGATTTCAAGTGCATTTACATCCTAGGGTTAGCTTGCATCAACATTGCATTAGATTTTGCATTGTTTTGTATCCTAGGGTTTTCAAAATTGCATTAGTGAATATCTCATATAGATTTCATTTTTGCATTTCCAATCATTTAATAATACTGAAATTCTACATCTACATCATAGTTTTGCATTAGACAATCTAAAAAGCATAAAATTCATCTTCAATTTTCTAAAAAAATAAAATAAAACTCATCCCTAGACTCATTCGCCACCCTGGGCGAATTAGTCTAGTTGCACATTTTGCATAGTAAATCTTGTCCTTTTCAAAGAGTTTTCTACATTTCTATTTTTGTTATTGCATCTTTGTTATGGTTTCCAGAATTTCTCTTATTAGCATTTTATTGCTCCTAGTTTTCATTACATTTGCATACACCCTGCCTTTAGTAGGATTTGTATGAGTGTTTAGTGCCCTATTGATAATACTTTAGTGAGAAGAAGTTCCTGAATCATGGCACCCTATGATATCACATTCGTTGTGGACCTTGGGTTATCTAGAGCTCCTACTCCTAGTATTGACAATAGTACATTAGGCATGGAAAATACCTTTAGTAACCCTTTTCCTTCCAATAACATGCATCTTGACACACAAAATGATTCTATACTACATGATAAACTAGTTAACATTCATGAGGACTTAACGCATCTCCAACATAAAGTAAGTCTTGACAACATTTCAGCCACTGCCATTCCCACTATAGAAAACATCGATTGCTTGCTTGAAAGTGATGAAGGCCTAGACGTTGTGAAAATAATTGTTGAGATATATCAAAAATGTGTTCCTTCCACTTCTAGTACATCTCAACAAGCAAGAATTGTGGTTAGCCAAGGAGGACCTCACATTCCCCCCCTTCAACTATAGTATCTATACCTACCTACACCATTCCCCAAGTTGCAACAGTCATGCAATCTACTAGTAATGTGACTCCTTCCTTCAGTATTCCTACTAGCACGCCTAGTTCCTTCATGGAATTGAATGTTCTATCCTCCACCACATTCCCACCTTTTAGTGTCCCCTTCACTTTTCCTACCACTACATACACTTCATCACCACTTTCTATTCCACCTCCTAAGTTACCTATACTGATCCTCTCATTACACAACTCTTTCACACAGTTTCTTCCATGAAACAACAAATATGCACCATAAACCAAAGTCAAAATGCACCACCCACCTATTGTGTCTACAAAAACCCATTGTCTTTGGAAATATTAAGAAAATTTCTACCATAAGGGATTGAGATACCTATATTTGGGTATGTGCAAGATCATGATGGGCCAAAAAGTGGCGATATGATGGCTTTTTGTAGGGTATGTGGCTGACGACTTTTCTTTTACCCAAAATTGATGAAACAAAAAGGGTTTTTAGAGGATATTCTCAGCTTTCCATCAATATAAATTATTCTTTACTTTGAATTTAATAAATAACTATTATTAATTTTCTATTTGAATTACAACTAAAGTCTTGATTTATAGGCTGATTGAAAAACATCTATAGCTTTCAAATGGTATCACATTTTTTGAATCCAAAACATGCGTGACAATCTATGCTTCGCATACTATAGGATTAAAAAAAAAAAGAATTTCATGAAGTTTTGACCAAGTTAAGGTGGTTTGACATACAATTTTTTTATTTTTTAAAAGTTTGTAATACAAAAATAATAATTAATTATTTACTTGGAAAAAAATTAAAAAAAAAATACATCACATCGAGACATGAATCCTCTACTTATTGATGTTTTTCCCAGGACTTTAAAGGATACTACCTTGGAATGTTTTTCCTCCAAACAATTCAATTTGTTCATTTAATGAACTTGTTGATGTATTCATAAATCACTTCCAAGTACACATGACTCCCAAAAATACATTAGCTAATTTAATGAGATGTAAACAAAACATGGATGAAAAGGTAACCAATTTCATCTCACATTATCAGTCACTATGTGCTCAAATTGATGTCAAGTTTCCTGATCCACATCTCCAAAAGATGTTCACTGAAAAATTGTAAAGTCAAATTCAAGATAAATTGACCATGATGAAATTTCCCTCTTTCATGCATTTATGTACAACCCTTTGTGACTATCACAATTTGCTTAATAATCGGGGTGAAAAATCCACTTCTAGATGAACTAAGAAATCTAAACAAGTCAACCAAAACAATTCACTCCTCCACAACCAACTCCAACTATCAATAATCAAGTGGCGCCTGTTAAAACAATGGTGCCCTTTAGCTATGAGGATCTAAAGAGACAGTTCACACCTTTTCTTGGTACCCTACATAACATAATGAATCAACTGTTACAACAAAAAATGATCACTTTGCCTATAGTTAAACCACTTGATCCTACTATTCCTTTACCTCCAACCTTTAAACCAAATGATTATTATCATTTTCATCACCAAAATGGACATGACACAAAGTAGTGTAATTGTCTTAAACACCTAGTACAACACCTCATTGATTCTAGTTGTCTATTTATTGTGGGTGTCAATGATAAAGGCAATAAATCTATTTTCCTTCCCAAGAAAAAATTGCAAATTTTTACCAACCCAATGCCTAAACACAATATTTCATTTGTCAAAGCTAGTGAACCTTCAAACAGTGATGCAATGAGTGTTAATAAAAATGATGAATTCAACATTATCTTACTTCAAATGTTACCCATCTTAATCCTATGAATGAAATGGTGGGTATGATATACATTATCCCTCATAAGGGCCATACTAAGAAATTTCTTGATATTACTTTTTCTTCTCAATAAATACTCAAAAATATTCTTGATGGTCCTCTTTACATAGCTGACCACATCTATGATAATCCCACTAATGGGATATTAATAGATCCTGCCTGTGGTGAGAACGTGATTATAGAAGAGTTTTTAGTATTACATGATCTTTAGCAAGATGATTATGACAAACCAACAACATGGATCGAAAAACATAATGGTTTTTCATGTCCTATGATAGCATCGATTGTCCTTCCATTACATATAGGACCTAAAACATTGAATGTAACATTCTTTATCATTCCACAGTTAGATCAGTTGCATCTATAGCCAAGCCATCCATGGCTTCACTCAATGAAAGTTGTCCCTTGAGTCATTCATAAATTTTTGAAGTTTCCACTTGATAATGAAATATTTACTGTGCACCATAGTGGATTTAACCCATTATCTTCTAAAGGAAAATTTTCCTTGGAAGCCTTTTGGCCTAAGCCCATGGAACCCACAACACCTTGCAAATAATTCTTTTTCATTTCCTATAAAAAATTCAAAGCCAAACGAATAGTCGAATTTTCTCTTCGTAACATGTCCCCATCCACTTCTGACACTCCTATCCTAGATGAAAAAATGCTTCAACCTGAATCTGAATCTAAACAAACATTACAACCTCTAGATCAACCAACCATCAACCAAAATAGAAAGTGATTGACCCATCTCCTTCAATTCCTTCCATTTCTCCCCTTACGGAAGAAAAGGAGTCTATGGTAGATCAACCCACTCTTACAACTACATAACTTCAAAACAGAGTCAAAAGAAACCAAGGTGCTAGGGAGCATAGGCATCCACATCATCTCCTTTCTCATCAATTACATGTGTAGAAGAAAACTAAGAAAATCATAATCCACATTTGATAGAAGCAATGCATGACCACCTGCTCCTCCTAACCCACCACAAAGTAATCCAATACAACAATCACAACAAGAGATGAAATCTCCTCCAGGCATAACCATTTTTCCTCTTGTTGTGATTAACCTGGATGAAGATGAGGAAACAATAAAGATTGATGTAGAAATACATAATGAATTAAAAACATTGTTTTCCTTGTCTATGAGCTTAACTAAGATATCTCCTCTCCAGAGTGATGAGCCTAGCACTTCACCTAGTTTTTTCCTTTCTCTTGTCCCTCTTGCAATTTTTTCACCTTCCGAACATGAGTGGGAGGTGGATGACTTGTTATATGGTTGAATTGCATTTGCTTTACTAGCCTATTACATTTTTTTAATATTTTTTCTTTAGTGTGATTGCATGTGTGTAATGTGATCCCCTGTGATGTGTTGTTTGATGTTCTCTCTCTCTTTTTGCAATTCCTCTATTTGTACCTTCATTCTTTTATATGTTGTACATCACTTTCACTTTTCACCTTTTGTTTTGTGTTTTCCTTTTGGGGATGACACAAAGCGTTGAGACACCCTATGTCTCTTCCATATTGACCCAAAAAAGCTTTCTATTTTTTTTTCTTTCGTTTTGTGTTTTCCTTTTTGGGATGATGGAAGGCATTGAGATCAAAATGTCTCCTTCATGTTGACCCAAAAGGATTTTATTTTCCATTTTTCCTTTTTCTTTTCTCTTTTCACCTTTTGTTATGTATTTTCCTTTTGGACCTAATGCAAAGCATTGAGACACCCTATGTCTCTTCCATGTTGACCCAAAATAATTTATTTTTATTTTCTTTTCACCCTCTTTGTGTCCTTCTTCCATTTCTATTTATTTGGGGAATGATGAAAGCTCTAAGCTCTGTCATCAAAACATTGTAGCAATGACCATAATAACCCCAAATCCATAGATCCCTTATGTGTTTGGTGTTTTCCTTTTTGGGGGAAACCCCTCTTTATTTTGTTACATTTTCTCTTGCATGACGTAGCTTTACTTGGGAACATATGACTTGGCATAGGGATTTTCAAGTTGGTTCTCATTTCTTCTTATTTGTAATTTTACTTCGCTATTTTAAAATAATTTCTCATAGAGTGATGCGTAGAAATTCCTTTAAAGTGGGGGCATACATTGGCATTATCATTGTGCATTTTTCCTTTTTCTTGGTTCTTAGTGTACCCTTCTTGTTTCATATAATGTGTTTGTCTCTTTGTGGATGACATTGGGTGTAGTGTCCTTCATGAGCATGATCTATCTTAGCATATTACATTCCTCTTAGTGGCCTAATGCAACACACTACATTACCTATGTTGTGAATATTCTATTCTTTGATTGGTCCTATTTTGGAGACATTAGAGACAATCTTTCCTAAGTTATAGACCTCGTTGAAACTAAGCAAGAATCCTTTGAACATTCTTTACATTTTTCATTTTTGCATTTATATGGCCACCTTGCATAACATAGCATGAATGCATGTGGAGCCATCTTGTTTTTTCATGAGTTTTAAGCATACAAAGCTTTTCTTGTCTCATGAAGCACAAAATGATATTTTCTTTTGTGGCTCCTTATTAAATTTATCAAGAGGTATAACTTTGCTATGGTTGAGTAGGAAGCCCATTCTAGGGCACGACTTTCCCCATAGCCACTTGCGTGTTTGGGAGTGCATACCGATCATGAGTGTATGTTTCTCACCTTTTGGGACTTCTCACTTGACGAACAACCATGAGTTATGTTGCCCCAGAGTGAGTATGCATTTTCTTTCTAGAAAAACAACCTAGATGTGATCCAAAATAGGTTGGAAAAATGATCGAAGCTTGATCTGACTCTTTCTTTTGTCTTTCACCCTTCCTTTCATCTCTGTCACTTTCATGTGCATTCTTTGTGCTTATGTTTAGTTTTCCATGGGATCTTCATCCTGGGGGATGGGTCATCCCTCTTGATTGTTGTTTTCTCATCTTGCTACTTGCATTAGTTTAATGGAACCCCTCTTGAGATGCATCACTCTACTTTAGTGTGAGTTTGAAGCAGGTTCATCCTCTCACTAAAGTCGGGGCTAAATGTGTACACAAAAAAAGAAACCATTTTATTTTTTGTTTTTTTCCCTCCCTGTGCTTAATTGGCTTGATTTTACCTTGATTTAATGTTGCAATGTGGCCCACACATTCACATTAGGTCTTGAATCTTTATAAATTAGAAATATTTTATGATTTCTTGTAAAAGTGTTGTGAAGTGTTCTAACACATTTTCATACTTTTCTAGACTCTTCTTATTATAATTCATCTAAATTCCCCCTTTTTATCACTTTCCAAGTCTTCTTTTAAAGTGTTGTAAAGTCTTGAAACAAACTTCACACTTTTCTAGACTTTTCATCAATAATTACCCCTTTCTTATGTCTTATTTGGCCCCTTTATGCACTTATAGGCCTTAATTAAGTGTAGTTTTGAATATAAACCTGATAAGCATCATTTAAGACAATTTAATTTTTGGCACCCATTCACATGCCTTGAGTGCAACCCATTCGCCATTAGGGATGAATGGGTCCCTCTTGGCACAAAAATCAAGATAAACTCAAATTACTGGCAGGTTTTTATTCATTAATACTGGAGGTCAGCCTATGATATTGTATTTTTGGGAAATTAGGGCATAATTAAGTATAAATATATGATTTTCTACACATTTTACCCCCATAAATTCATTCAATTATTCCCCATCAATTTATTCAAGCATTCAAGCATCTTAGGCATTTATCAAGCATCTTGGAGTAGCCATTTGCATATCTTTAGACTTCAACATGGGATTGGTTTTGTATGTATGTTTTCCAAAGAGATAGGTTTAAAAGTCTTATCAAAATGTCAAAGATCATTCAAGTCAAAAAATCCTTAATTGAAGCTTGGAGACCTCTTTTAGTGCATTTTCTGTCATTTCAAATTTGGCAACCTGTTAGGTAGAGAAGTGCAGACCAGGACCCACAAAGTTGACTTTTCACTTTTTCAGATTTCTACAAGTGGATTAATGTTCCATCTATGGTGAATGAATCCCACTACTAGGATGCAAAAAGTGATTTTCTGAGGTTCTCTTTTCTCGACATCCCAAAACTTGTTATGATAGTTTTCATTAGAAATAGAACTAATTCACCATCTATGGCGAATGATTCCTAGTGGGATTTAACACTGATCTTTGTAGCATTCCAGAACCTCTCCACATCAACTTTTAGTTTCCAGGTGCACCACATTAAATCTTGTTAAGTTTTGTTATTTTTCGTTCATGTTTTAGTTCTTTTTACATACAACATTGTGCTTTAAAACACTTTGCATTTCTTATTTTTGCATACATAATCAATCTATTTCATTAGTTTTCTACATTTAAATCATCTCATCTAGGCATATTTCATCCATTTTACCTCAATCTTGAGTGTAAAAATAGCTAGTTTTTCCTTATTCATTTCCTTTTTGGTGAAAAACCCTAGAAGTGAATGTAAGCATTAGGGTACCAAAACCCATGTTTACAATCTCTATTTTGCAACTTGACATTGCATCTATCCAAAATTCTCATGGGCTACACCAGCACCACTCTTATATCCTCCACCTATAATGAATACCAATCAAGTATATGAGATGCATCTAGGTGGTATGACTTAAGCAAGGAAACATGAAACACATTATTGAGTTGAGATAGAGCAAGGAGTAGAGAATGTTTGTATGAAACCAGGGGTATGCGCAGGATCATTATGGAAAAAATAGACCCTTAAGTGGCAAAAAATTTAGAAAAATCAGAGTTAGGAAACTTAACATAAAAATTTGAATAAGTTATCTATATTATTTCAAAAATATGTAAGAATAAAATCTGTAGAAAATTGAATGTAGTTCCTAAACTACTAGATTTGTTTGTAATACAAAAATCTATTTGGTGAAAATTTGAAATTTCAATGTAGTAGTACTTAAATTTTAGGGAAAAATTAAGAAGTAGGTGTCTATCTTACCACCCTAACCATAATAAAATGATAATATTTTTTTATAATATTTTAGATATAAGTAGAGGACTCATGTCCTGATGTGATGCATATTTTTATAATTTTTTCCAAGTAAATAATTAATTATGAATTTTCTATTACAAATTTTAAAATAATAAAAAATTGTATGTCTAACCACCTTAACTTGGTCAAAACTTCATGAAATTCAATTTTTCTTTTTTTAATCCTATAGTATGCGAAGCAAAAATGTGACGCATGTTTTGGATTCCAAAAATGTGATACCGTTTGAAGGCTATAGATGTTTTTCAATCAGCCTATCAATCAGGACTTTAGTCGTAATCTGATTAGAAAATGAATAATAATTACTTATTAAATTAAAAGTGAAGCATAATTTATATTGGTGGAAAGCTGAGAATCTCCTTTAAAAACCCTTTTTCTTTCATCAATTTTGGGTATTAATAAAGTTGTCAACCACATACCCATCATATTGCCACTTTTTGGCCCATCACAATCCTACACATACCCCCAGGTTGATTACTTCCAACACATCAAAAGGCCCCACATATCCCAGAGCCAACTTGGATGATTTCCCAAAGGTAATAAAGCTCTTATGTAGCTTTAATTTTACAAAGACCTTATCCTTGATTGCAAACTATATAAGATTTTTATTTTTGTCCACTTAGCTCTTTTATCTATCTATTGCCTCCTTCATTCCAGTCTTGATGATTCTCATCTGCTCTTCCATCTCTTTTAATATTTTAGGATGACTATGATCATGTCTTCCAATATATCCCAACATATGGGAGTGTGACACTTTCACCCACAAAGGGCCTCAAAAGGTGTCATAGCTAAGGATGCATGATGGGAGTTGTTATAATAAAATTACACTAGTCGTAGATACTCTTCCCATTTATACTACTAATCCATATAGTACATCCAAACAAGTTATTTTGCTACTTGATTCACTCTCTCAATTTGATCATCGATCCAAGGATGATAGGCTGAACTAAAATTTAGCTTAGTCCCCAAGGTTGCATATAAGGTTGTCTTGAACCTTGATGTCATCCATGTATCTATATTGGATAATGGTCTTTGGCACTCCATGTAAGTAGAAGATATCTTGGAAAAATTCCTTGGCCAAGGTCAATGATCCATCCTTAAGATTCCTTGGAATAAAATGTGTCACCTTAGTCAACTTATTGAATACTACCAGAATGATATCATGTATGTTCTTACTTAAAAGTAACCCCTATACAAAGTCCACGTTGATCACTTGCCATTTTCACTCAGGTATATCATGAGTATAAAGGAGCCCTACTGGATGCATGTTCTCTACCTTAATTCACTGACACTCCAAGCACCTAGCTATGTATTCCACTACATCCTTCCCAAGCTTCAACCAATAATACAAGGCTTTTAATTTTGTGATCATCTTTGTAACTATGGGGTGTCTTGAATATGGTGCATTGTGGACATCTTCTATGAGAAACATCATATTCTCTCTAGAATCTAGAATATAGATCCACCTATGGTATCTTAAGATACCATCTAATTTAAACTCATACCCATAGAATCAATGGTCTGTCAAATTCTCTTATTGAGACCCTTTCACCCTCTTATAATGATCATCTCCTTGAAAGTGTTGCATCTACTAAGAGCATCTGCCACTCTATTTTCCTTTCCTTTTATGTACTCAATTTTGAAGTCATGCTCACTAAGGAATTCTACCCTTCTCTGTCATGCATTGAGGTTTGGTTGAGTGAAAATGTATCTCAATCCCAAATGGTCTATTTTGAGCTCAAATGGATTCCCCAAAAGATAATTTCTACACATCTATAAGGAATGCACTATAGTTGCTACTTCTAGATCGTGTTCCATGCAATTCACTTCATGTGGTTTTAGCTTCCTTGACTCATATGCCACCACTTTCCCATCTTCCATTAACCATGCTCCTACACCATCTCTTGAAGCATTCAAGATCATTGAGAATTGATCATTAGGGTTGAGTATAATCAGCATTGGGGCTATTTGAGCTTCTCCTTTAGGATTTGGAAGGCTTGTTCACACTTCTTCGTCCACTCAAACCTTTTTCCTTTCTTTTGAAGTGAATTTATTGGGCATGTAATTTGAGAGAATCCTTACACATATTTCCTGTAATACCTGACAAGTCCCAAGAAGCTTCACACCTCTATCACACTCTAAGGAATTGACCACTCCATGATTGCTTTTATCTTTTTAGATTCATAAAGACTCCCTCAGTTGAAATAATGTTACCTAGGTAGTGCACCTTGTCCTAATAAAAGGAGCACTTGGATAACTTTCCAAAAAGCTTATTCTCCCTAGGATGATAGAAGTGTTGGAATATTTTCCTCAATCCATACTAACATGTAACTCCTAGAGTGCAAAGTCGTTGTGACATTAATCATGTTTGGTCGACTAACTATTCTGAATTCTCTTGAAATGTTCATATCACCGAGACAAAGCAGATGTCTTGGTGAATGATGTTATCACTGTGACCTTTTGTTGAGTAGGAGATCTCTGGCCGATAGTGTTGTTTCTTATCTGGTGTTGAGGAGACTCACAGTGACTGGGGTCTTTGGAGTGACTTGATCACTCAGTATGAAGTCCCAGCGACTGAAGGGAGTCTCACCGATAGATCATCGGGCTAACACAAGGGCTTTGGTAAGAAGTCCCAACGAGAATGGAAGGTCACGCTGATGGGTATACAACTAAAGTTATCAGAGTACCTCAAGGCGATCGGTGTGAGCTCTCAGCGTAAGGAAAATGTCTTGCTGACTTGGTAAGACATGAGAACTCGATGAAAGGTCTTGGGGAAGGTCAAATGTCTTGTCAACTCGGTAAGACATGGGTGCTTGATGTGAGATCTTAGCGAAAAGATGAATGTCTTGTCGATTGGTGATTGGAGCACTCAGTATGACTTAGGTCCTCGGTATGAAGTCCTGGCGAAAGCGATGAGTCTTGCCAATTGGTGGATGCTTCAGAACAACATGAAGACTCAGGTGGGAGGTCTTGGCAAGAGTGAAATGTCTTGTCGATGAGTATGACTCTTCAGTGTGACTTAGGATATTGATATGTGGTCTCATCGAAGAGCGATAGTCTTGCTGAAAGGAAAGTTGAAGTCATTGTGACTTGTGAGCATTGGTATGAGTCTTGCTGATGAGAAATCTCTTATCGATAGGAATGCATTGGATGTTAGAGTTTCAGTATGACTCATGGCATTCATTATATCATCTTGTAGACTGTTGGGACTTATGCCAATATCAATATGAAGACTTTGTGGCATTGGGGAGACACGGTTAGTGTCTCACTGATATTCCAACAAAGTTGAATGCCTTTGACCATCCTATGTGGAGCCTCGTGGACCAATCAGAGGAATCAAATTTCAAATGGATGGCAGTTAGATTTCTGCAATAGTTGCGGTGCTGGAGCTGAACTGCATGCAGGGAAAAAATCAACGCACAAGAGGAAACTTTCTATGATTGGGCAATGGTGGATAAGGATGAATAGAAGATAAAAATTAGAATGTGATAAGATTGAAGAGATTGATTCTAAGGTTTGAGATGATCGGATTTGTTGAGAGCATTTTTGTAGGAGATTGAGTAGTGAATGAAGCTACTGTGAACTGATACTAGAGAGTTGTATCTCTGCATTGTATGTAATTATTGTTACTGTAATACAAAGAGATTCAGCTTGGTGTGGTGGGTTTTTTTTCTCAAAAGGGTTTCCCACATAAATCTATTGTTCATTGTCTTTGAGTATCTTCTCTATTTCTATAAATCTTTCATGTGTGTCTTATTTAGATTGTAATTTGGAAATTAAAAGTATTGTATGCATTCTTCCTTGTGGTTTTGACATTAGGAAAGTTTCTTCTGCACCATTTCTTTCCTTACAATAATCATATCTTCAAGTGTCAATTGTTCTCCTAAATAGACTTGGAGTAAACCAGAATGCCATGAATAAATATTATGACAAAGTTATTCAAATAGTCTAAAAACACATTTTTCCTAAGATTCATGAAAGATACGAGTGCTTTGTTCAATCCAAATGGTACAACGGTGAACTCATAATTTCCATACCAAGTTTGGAAATAATTCTTTGGAATATCTTCTTCCTTTATTATCAACTAATCATAATTATATCTAAGATCTATTTTTGAGAATATTGATGCTCCCTTCTTTTGATCAAATAGTTTGTCCTCCTTGTTCAAGATGTGGTCATTTGATATCACCATGACACACTGGGCATCCCCAACCTATAACCCAGTGCTCCATATGGCTTTCATCTCCAGTACTAGAGATCACCATCTCTGAGATCTTTGGGAAACACATGTCAAAATTCCCTAAGCATAGGGTAATCTTCTAGGTATAGTTTCTCTTAATTGGCTCTTGTGCCTAAGTCTAAGTCATCCCAAATCTCAACTATGATTCATTGACAAGGGATTATATCATAATATCTTAGAGGTTCCACATTAAGGTCAAGTTGGGAAGTTCTAATTCACCACAAAAGGAATATGAATCTACTTCCTGCTCTACTTGAATTCTATACTAAACTAACCATGAGTTTTCTGAATATCTAGTTCTAAAGGGAAACTTAGAAATCATTCTAGGATCTATAAAACACTTAGTAGCTCTAGTATATATCAAAGTAGAAATGGTTCAACCATAGAGCTTACCTGTCAGTCATATTAGAGAAGCTTGGTACTATGCTTGCCTATTATCCACCACCACATGGATCTTGTGTTGTGGGGTTTGCTATTAGTTTCCTTCCTTCAGTGACTTTGACTTTTGAACACAACTAGATTTATAATGGTCTCCCCCACAACTGAAACACCTAGCATGTGGTATTTTTTGATCTATAGACCTATCCTTTTTTGAGTACTTTTGGTTATTATTATAGTTTTCATTTCCATTATCATCCCTTTTATTCCTTCCACCTTGGTTTCCTTCTTCCTTTTCTAGAGGGCCAATTTCTCTTTTTAAATTTTTGATTTGATGGGACTTATTTCCCTTCTTTCTATCACACTTCTGAAAATTTTTATTTCTAAATTGAGGCTTGAGGTTTGAAACCTACCAAAGATTAGATAGCTATTGTATCTTCTATTCTTGCATAATGGCCTTCTCAAAATCTTCTACCATCGTAAGAGGATTGCAGAGGTCCACCTCAGCTCCAATGTGGGGTCTCAATCCTAATATAAACTTTTTAAATTTGAAAATGCTCATCTGATTGGTACTATGGTACATACTTGAGAAAATTGGTAAACTTCTCCCAATATTGAACTAAAATCAGGCTAGCCTAGATCAAATTTTGAAATTTAGTCATCTTCTTGTCAAAGAAAATCTATGGTAGCAACATCTTCCTAAAATATTGGAGGAAAATCTCCCAAGTGATCTCCTCTAGCTGAATTCTCCTCTCTACCTTTTCATTGCCCCACCAAGTAGCTGCCTCTCTAGATAGTTCATACGTAGCCCAAGCAACCTTGGTTTGGTCTAACAAGTTGTAGAACCAAAAGTAATTTTCCATTTCTATAATCCATGCCTCGACTCCACCTTTCATGGCCTTTCCATCAAATTTCGGTGGTGCTACCTTTTTAAGATCCTTCCCTAATTCTTCCTCATTTTGACCCCGATTGGGATCCCCTTGGCCCTTTTCTCCTTCATCGAGTACCTCGTTCTTGATATTTTGATCTTTATACACCCCTTGGACCTCTTTTTACAAATGGTCCATTTAGGATTCTTGTCAGTTTAGGAGTTCCAGTATTTGGTCTAGCCTATTGCTCGACCCATTGCCTTTTCTACTACTACTGCTTTATGTTTGGTGGTCACCATGATGACACACTCGACCTATGCCACAATCGCATTTATCATATCTTAACACAAGTTTTTAAATTTAAACAATTACATCTACACAATACTATGTACACAACATGTAATCTAAAAGAGATATACATTTTCATTCACATCAAGAAAAGTCTTCAACTTTCATGTCCTTGAACAAAAAAAAAAGACTTTGTCTATTTATATTAAATATGGATTTACACTAATCCTTATTTACAAAAAAATTCCATACTAATCAATCCCCTTATTATCAAAAAGAGGTCACTCCTCTAGGTCCTCATTTGAATTTACATCATCCCTCTTGGGAGATGCAGGATGTGTATATAGGCACTCCTCCTCCTTTTTCAATAAAGGTGCATTAGGTGACATCCTATTGGCCAATCTCTAAATGTAGAGGGTTTCTTAGTATTAGGAGTTCATTTGGACTCAATATTTTTTCCTCTCTCCAACTTGAGTCATGTGAGGGCATGTGCTAAAGTTTCATCATCAAGAATCTAAATTTGGTCTTCAGGTTTGGGATTCTCTTCGATAATGACATGCTTTTTTTAAGCCCTAATGGTTTTTCCCTTCTTTCTTTCTGATTTGGACCTCCCCATTTCCCACAACCAATTTAGATTTGGTTATTTCAGGGTAACCCAATTTCTGTTAGGGGTCAACTATTCACTAATCCAATCATCTTGGGATAATAGGCCTAAAGTTGAACCCTAAGCTCTGATACCAAATGTAACATGTCCAACTAATATTTCCAAAATAAATTAATAATTAACATTATGAATATAATTTATAACATAAATCCCATAGCTATTTTCCAACAGCAATTTCATGTTCATTAATAAAGACAAATTTGAATATATATTCATATTCAAATTTCAATAGTCAATATACAAAGTTTGAATTGGCACTAAATCACCATATAGTCAATACAATAATTACATCAATGATACAAGTACATTAATAAGATCAAAATTTCATATTTGTACTTCAACACTATTTCATTTCTATAGTTTTTTCCTTTGCAAATGAAATTAAACAATCATAATCAAATGAGTAAATTAAGATGAAATAAGAAGGTATACCACATATATGTGTACATACATAAATTATGAGTTTATGTGTGTGCACAAATTTTCATATTATTCATAGTTTTTATATGCATATACATTCTTTAAGAATAATAAAAGTAAAATCCATTCAACATGCAAATTTACAGATCAAGATACATTGATTTCTTTAGACATGCAAATTCTAGTCTTATCTACTATGTTCCATTAACAACACAATGAAAAGACAAAATCAGCTTCACAAGCATAATAAGAATCAATATTAATCTTTTTCAATTATCAATTTAAATTTCTTTGTAAAAATATAAAATTATCCTTCAATCATTATGTTCTAGATAGGCAACAAATCATTTATTTCACTATGTTTAATTATAGGAGTTTGATGTTCTACATTTTGTTCTCTAAATGACATATATGCTTATATAATGAAAATATTTTGGTCAATATGCATTAATTATGCTATCGCCTTATATCCTTCACCTAATGTTTCAATGGTGTTCTTAACCTCATGCTCGAGGCAATGATTTATCACTTAAAAATTTATAGAGTATATGCTACTACACGATTTGTATGATTGTTACACATGGTTGATCGACCATGCACACACACACACAGATATATATATATATATACATATATATACCTATTGTAGAAGTAGTAAAGAGAAGATATTCATAGGTTGTGAGGGTTTCATTACCTTTATCCTTTAAATTCCAATATTTTTTCTACCACAAATTGATATAACACATGCATTATTGTTTACAAAAACATTACAACAATAGACACAATAGAACAATAGCATCATTCCTATCTATATTCTAAACAAAGCTCGATCATTCAAAACAAAATCAAAATAATAGAATGACATAGAGATACATTCCCTAATACATATTTATATTTTTAAAGACCAACCCCAATCAATACAAATTTATACTAGGTCGATAACATTCATCCACAATATGCTCGAAGAGGACAAGGTATATTGTACATCAACCTACAAAATTGTTGGCATTATTATTTTCCCATTAACATACACATGGAGAAAAATTATATGGATCATTTTGAGTCGAGATCTACACTCGAATGGTCCATACCATTTAGCCCCATGAAATTGTATACATACATATTATTGTGATCATAGATATTGTTAAAATGATTATCATGGGTGCTTGTCACCAACGATGGTATTCCCATCATAGAGAACATATTGATGTTCTCAAGTTTGAAGATAAAATAACATGCAGGGTAGAGCCTGAAGACATACCTTCCAACCATCATGATTTTTCATGTTGTTACACACAACTAAGGTCTACAATGGGGTTTTCATCCCTCCCTAAACATGTCTTTCTATAATTTCGCAACACACAAAATGGTAACAAAGCCATGATTATAAAAAAGTATAATAACAGGGTGCTCAATCACTAATTAACCTAAGCTTTTCTCAAGAGATAAGGAAAAATCAATTATCCTGAAGGAAATTTTTTAAGAAGGCATCATTTTTACCTCTTTTCCACAATATTGATGCTCTTTCCTTAAACAAATGGAAATGACTAGCTCCCCTCTTCGTGCTTTCCCTTCTACTTCATTTTTCCTCAATCACCTCCCTTGCTTTTGCCTGATTGACTACTCTATTTGAAAATTACTATTTTCTTTGTCCTTCAATTCACTGTATTTTATTCTTAGAGTGCTCTGAACTCTCCATACTTCCACTATCTAGGCACCCCATTCCAATATGTAAGGGGTTGGCATTATGAAGGGGGTTATATGAATAATCATTGTCTTTGCTCCTTCCATATATTGTTTTAAGGAGTTTCGCATAAAATAAACACTTATTATCTAAAATTGGGTATAATATAATTGTACATACATACATACATACATACATACATATATATATATATATAGGTATATATATATGTGTATATATGTATATGTATATATATATATGTATATATGTATATATGTATGTATATGTATATATGTGTATATATATATATATGTATACACACACACACACATATATGTATGTATGTATATATGTATTTTTAATTATTTCTCTTACCAATGATTTATTCTTTCAAAAATTTTAATGGACCAATTATTCAAATTGTTCTCTTACAAGGAAACAATATGTAAACAATTATTATCTCATATTCCACTTTTTTTTTCCTTTTTCTCTAAATTCAAAATTAACTTTGAATAGACAAGGTAAGGCAAATAATTCCATGAATTTATTTCTTTCATTTAAGTTGCCTATTTATTCATTCATGATTTATACAAGCAAGAATGATATTTCTGATTTACAATATAAATGAAAATGTCATGGTATACTATGGTGTGTGAGAGTCTAGATTCCAATCTTGCTTACCATTCATCATCCGACTAAGAATCGTTGCCTCAACCACACTCTCATTCTTCAACCTATTCCCACAGACACATTCTTTCACTTGAAATTATTCATCAATAACCTTTAATTGATAGTCATTATCAAATAATTCTCTTAAATCATAAAATTGCAAGATCATCATTTTTCAAATATTATTGCATTTATCAAATCCCCTAAATACTAAATGATAAATTCCATTTTTCAAATATTTCAATTAACTTAACATTGTTAAATTCAAGCAATGAATTTGAGATGTGACATAGTTAATATAATCAATCCTAATGCATAAGAATACTAGGCACATTGTGTAACATTAATGGCATATTTCCTTTCATCTATAGCAACAAAAATTGCTAGATATTCACCATATTAAAGACTAGTAACCAACATTTTCATTTCCAATCTTTGCCATATTTAAGTTGATTTTGCTAGTTTGCAATGAAGTTGAAGTTGTTTGCTATCCATAAAGGGTTTGACAAGTTTGTAGTGATTACTTTAGAGAAACAAAGGGTAAATTTTCTTATGTTTAGATTGCTATTTACAATTAGAGAATCACTAAATGAGAAAGAAGAAAATGTTGAGATACAAAACATAAAACTTTAATCAAAGCAATTGAAGATTAAGCTAGAGATTTTAACAAGGGGATAAAACATCCAAGACAATATTTGTTGTTTTTTACTATTCTAATGGAGGTTGAAAGTGTTTTTTCTGGTCTTTGTCTAGGTTAAATGTTCCAAGAGGGGCTAGGGTTATAATAATAAATTTCAAAGGAACCCACTTGAATGCTCATAGATGTCAAAAAATAAAAAATAAACAATGATGAACATGGAATATGCATTTCAAAAAAATATAATATAATCCCTTAGAAAAATCTAATGCATTTGATTAAGGCTATGTATTTTGTGCAGTCATAATTTTGAATACTTAGAAAAATCTAATCCCATAAGAGAATGAAGGAAAATGTAAAGAAAAAGTTTAAAGACTTGACATACCTTAAAATTGGAGATTCAATAGGAGAAACTACCCAATTATGCAAGTAGTATTTTTTCTTCTGGCATCAAACTCTTTGGAGCAACAATTTTCAATATTTTCACAATCATGGTTCCTTTTCAACATTCAATTGTATATAACTCTAATAGAAATACTAAAAACTATACTAGTAACTATTGTATATTGTTCAATTATAACAATTCAATCATTCTTAATGTTACAACACTACAAACATTGAAACTTTATTTTATATAATCAAATTTGATGCAAAAACACTATTATTCCCTCCTTCCGAAGTTGGAACACAAGAAAAAAGTGGTAGAAAGTTGATGCAAAGGTGGTATAATGTAATAATTGCATGTTCTCTTCCCAATAGTATCAAAAATAATTCTTTTGTTGGATTGCGCATAGAAGTAGGAAAATAATAGAGCATGTGGGCTTGGATCATGGGTGTCTTTCCTATTTTACCATTTTTAGAGAAATAAAAAAATTTCTCGTGTTATAACACATCTATGTTATAATGCAATTGTGTTTTCGCTTTCTCTGAAAAACAACTATATTTCAACTTTTCCAAAATGTACTCATGTTTTGAAAAAGTTGATTTTGTAAATATTTCTTAACTATTATCATGGGTCAATAGGAGCTTGTGTTAGGTTACATCAATGAGACCTATATTTAACCAATTATGACATTCTAATTTCCATGTATGTCTCTTTTTATGTGTGATTTTATCTTTCACCATAATTCCTTATATGCTCAATCTTGTACATTAACCCTCAACCCCATATCTTAAATCCTAAACCCTAAACATTTTAATCTATACCCTACAACCTCAACTCTCTACCCAATACCTTAAACCCTAAACCTTAAAACCTTAATCCTTCAAACCTTAAATCCTAATCCATTAACCATGAACCCTAAACCTTAAACCTTCAAACCCTCAAACCTTAAACCCCGATCCTTTAACCATCAACCCTAAACCCTCAACCCTTAAGCCCTAATCCCTCAAGCCTATACCCTAATCCCTCCACCCTAATTCATCAACCCTATACCCTCAACCCTCTACCCTATATATTGGGTCATCAAACCTAATCCCTCAACCTTCAACCCTTAAACTCTAAACCCCTCAAACCCTATACCCTCAAACCACAACCCTTAACCCTTAACCCTAATCCCTCAACCCTCAACCCAATACTATGAAAACTCAGCCCTAAAACCTCAAACCTATACCCTCAACCCTTAAACCTTTACACCATGAAACCTAAACCCTCAACCCTCAACCCTTAATCCCTCAACCCTAATCCCTACACTCACAACCCTTAAACCCTAAACCTTTAATCTATAATCATTCAACCCTTAATCCCTAAACTATCAACCCTTAACACTTAATCCATCAACCCTCTACCCTTAAACCCTAATCCATTAAGCTTTAAACCATGAAACCCTCAAACCTCTACCCTATACATTATATCCTCAACTATCAATTCTCAACCCTCTACCATATACATTGGAGCCTCAACCCTAATCCCTCAACCCTCAACCCTCAACCCTCAACCCTCCACCCTTAACCGTCAATCCTCAAAACTTAATCCCTCAAACCTAATCCTTCAACCATAATCACTCAACCATTAAACCCTCAACCCACTACACTTTACCCTAAACATGAAACCCTCAACCCTCAATTATCAACACTCTACCCTATACATTGGATCCCAACTGCAATCCCTCAAATGTATACCTTAAATCCTATACACTCAAACTTATACACTCAACCTTCAACCCTAAGTCATTAAAATTTCAACCCTCATCCCTCAACCCTTAACCCCTCAACCCTTAAACCCTTAATCTGTCAACCCTCTACCCTATACACTAAACCCTCAACCCTCAATTATCAACCCTCTATCCTATAGATTGAACCCTCAACCCTAATACATCAATCTTATACCCTTAACCCTATATTATCTACCATTAACCCTAATCCCTCAATCTTATACCCTCTACCCTTATATTAGACCCTCAACCCTAATCCCTCAAGCCTCAAGCCTTAAACCCTAAACACTTAGCCCCTATACACTCAATGATAAACCCTCAACCATAAACCATCAACCCTCAACCCTTAAACCCTCAACCCTAATCCCTCAACCCTCAACCCTTAAATCCTAAATCCTCAACCTCTATACCCTCAACCCTCATCCATAAACCCTTAAATCCTCAACCCTTAAACCCTTAAAACCCTAATCGCTCAACCCTCAATTATGAGCCCTCTACCCTATACATTGGACCCTCAAAATAATACCCTAAATCCTTAACCCTAATAACTCAACCCTAATCCCTCAACCCTATAACCTCCACCATTACATTGGACCCTCAACTCCAATCTTTCAACCCTATACCCATAAACCTATACCCTCAACCTTAAACCCTATACCCTAACTCCTCAAGCATTAAACCCTTAACCCTAAACCCTAAACCCCTAAACCCTTGAACCTTATACCCTCAACCCTCAACCCTAATCCCTCAACCATAAACCCTTCAACCTTCAACCCTCATTCCTCAATCCTTAAATCCTTAAACCCTTAATTCGTCAACCCTCCACCCTATACATTAAACTATAAACCCTAAATTCTCAACCCTCTACCCTATACATTGGACCCTCAATCATAATCCATCAAACCTATACCCTCTACCCTCACCCCTCAACCCTCAACCCTCAACCCTCAACCCTCAACCCTTAACCCTCAACCCTAATCCATCAACCCTATATCTCCAACCATTAATCCCTTAAACCCTCAACCCTCAACCCTCAACCCTCAAACCCTCAAGCCTCAAACCATCAAGCCTCAACACTCAACCCTATACCCACAACCCTAATCCATCAACCCTAAACACTAAACCCTTAAACCCTTAAAGTTTTAAACACTCAACCCTCTACCATCTACCCTTATATTGGACCCTCAACCCTAATCCCTCAAATGCTATACTCTCAACCATATACCCTCAACCCTCAACCCTAATCCATCAACCATATACCCTAAGCCCTTAAACCCTTACACCCTAAACATGAAACCCTCAACTCTTAAACCATAAACCCGTAAATTATAAACCCTCTACCCTCAATTGAATACCCTAAGCCCTTAATTCTAATCCCTCAACCCTATACTTAAACCCTTAAACCCTAAATCCTAAACTCTCAACCCTTAATCCCTCAACCCTAATCTCTCAACCCTCAACCCTTAAACCCTAAACCCTCAAATTGTAATCTCTCAATCCTCAATCCCTAAACCCTCAACCTTCAACCCTTAATCCCTCAAATCTTTAACCCTTTAACCCTCAACCATCTACCTCTACCCTATGCATTAAACTCTCAACCTTAAACTCTCAACCCTCTACCCTATACATTGGATCGTCAACCATAATCCCTCGACAATATACCCTAAAACCTTTACACCCAACCTTATACCCTCAACCCTCAACCCTCACCCTTAAACCCTTAAACCCTCAACTGTTAAAACCTTAAACCCTCAACCCTTAACCCCTCAACCATCAATTTTTAACCATCTACCCTATACATTGGACCCTCAACCCTAATCCATTAAACCCTCAAGCATTAAACCCTTAATCCATTAAACCCTCAACCCTCTACCCTCTACATTAAAACCTAAACCCTCATCCATCATCCCTACACCTTAAACTATTAATACATTAATCCCTCAACCCAGAAACCCTTAATCCCCAAACCATCTACCCTATACATTAAATCCTCAACACTATACATTGGAACCTCAATGCTCAAAACCTAAACCCTTAAACCCTCTACCCTATACATTGGACACTCAACCCTAATCACTCATCCCTATACCTTAAATCCTCAACCCTAATCCCTCCACCCTATATGTTAAACCCTCAACCCTCAACCCTAATCCCTCAACCCTCAACCGTTAAACCCTCAACCCTCACCCCTCTACCCTATACATGAAACCCTAAACCCTAATGCATCAATTATATAACTTAAACCCTAATCTCTTAACCCTCAACCTTTAAACCCTAATCCCTTAAACCCTAAAACCTTAAACACTCAACCCTTAAACCCTAATCCATTAACCGTCAACCCTACAACCTATCCCTAAAGCCTCAACTCTAATTTTGAAACCATGCATAATTTTAATATTAATAAAATAAAATAAAAACCCTTATAGCCGTGGTAACTTTAATTTTAAATTTTTTGGATCTCATTTGATTTTTAATTAAAAAAATTGCTACAATAAATCTTATTTAAATTTTTAAAAATAATGATAAGCAAGAAGAGTTAGAAGACTTCATTTTTACATGATGATAATTTGAGGAACAACTTCATCTATAAAATAAAAAATGTGTTAAGATAAGATTAATCTTTCAAATACATGTGATACATTTTTTTGTTTATTTGAAATCATTTAAACTTTTATAAGTTTTGATCTATGCATAATAATTAAAGTGATAGATATCAAATTTTAGAAATCTAAGATACTTGTTTGGATTAGTTAGAAAAACCTCTTAACATTGACAAAATAAGTTTTGAGATCTACAAAACTTCTTTATCATTCAAATCAAATTAAATACTATATTTAATTTAGTTTAATTTCTTTTTAATTTAAATTATTTACATTAACGACAATGTTAGAATTAATCTTAGTTAAGTGTACTTTATTAAATTCGTTTCTTAAATTTACTTAAATTAATATATTATCTTTTTTATTTAATGAATTGAGATGTGCTTTGTATATTTTTATTTGATACATTATGTTCTTAAAACAATGGAAAAATATAAAAGGAAAACAAGATATGTTGCATATCGCATCTATTGACTAAAGAAACAAAAAGAAAAGAAGATATGTTGCACATCACAAATTTTAAAGAAACAAAAAGAAAGGAAGATATGCTATCTATTGACTAATGTGGAATTTGGAATAGCAAGCAATAATAAATCATATTATACCACAAATTTTAGAGTAGAAAAGTACTAATTATTTTGATCTAACATTTGTAGCTTGTAATCAATCTCTTTTCTTAAAGTTCTAATAACCACAATATGATATGGTTGAAGAGTTCATGGAAAAAAATATGTCTTTTTGAATGAAGATTTTGGGCAATATTCTATTTTCCACCATTTTCCACTAGAAGAGGAATCTTTGCAAAAGCATCAATTCAAATTCACACAACGTTTTAAAAAGTCCCTTTACTTTATTTTCAATGTACCTTTATGAACTTTTAAAAAGATAATGTCTATATTCATAAGACCTACCCATTCTAAATTAAACAAGAAGCTTTTTTCAATGGAGATTTTGTACATCCCACTTTCTACCATTTTCCACAATAAAAAAAAATATTTTCAAAAACGTCAATTTACATAACTTTTAAACAACCATTCAATTTAATTTTCAATAGCGTAAAAAATTAGTATTTTATGCAGTTTATGAGCTGTAGGAAAATTAATGTCTCATACTCATTCTTAATTGCATGTTCTTTTATATATTTCATTTGATAAAGAAGCTCAAATAACCAAATGCCTATAGATTCATTATTGGAGTGCACTTAAACCATTCCGTACGATGTATGTGAAAGCTGTAAAATTATTTTCTTAGCTTTGTCTACGATGATAAACTTTACATGTAATTGCTATTAACCGGGCCATACTTATTTCACGATAGTCTAATACAACAAGAGACGTAGTTGTGTCACGTTCCTGCCGATTGGTAATTTGGGTTTGGTTGGTGGTAGAGTTTGCAATAATAAAGGCATACATAATCCTTAAATCTTAATTTTCACAATAAAATTTGAAAATACAGATGTATCATGTACCTAGTGCAAGATGGAGATACACTCTGAACTTTAGTCTCAAGTTATTGAAGTCTTGTTAAGCATATGAAATTGAAACAGTCATTGTTGGTGAGGTGTTTACAGCATTTACTTTCTCCAAAACCCGCGTAAACCATATAATGCTTCTCTTCATAGTTCTCATACTTCTCAACCAGAAATGGAGCAGCGGTAATGGGCAATGTCACGAGAAGCGGCAGTCGGGTTAGCAGACCGAGGAGGGTCCAAGTCTGCCAGAAGAACGGGCACCAAAAATATTTACGTCTTCCAAGAATGTAAAGCATGATAATGAATAATATCATAATGTAATGAATTAATTTGTACTCGTCCGGGTTAGCTACGACGATGACTGACTAGAAAACTAGGCCAAATAAATCACTGACATGAGCGAGCTGAATCTGTCATTGAATATATACATATCAATAGTACTAGAGAAAGATTGCTTCCAGATTTTACATTTGAGAGGGCTGCCACAATTAAGTTGCGCCTTGGCCGTATTGTTAGTTTGTACAATAAAGTAGCGAGCATCTATCATTCATGTAATTAATAATAAGCTTTAAATTTTTTGTAAAATTAAAACTCTATTTTTATCACTAACTATTCACAACACCAACCAGTAGGAAAAAAGATAAAAGCATATTGTATTTTTTGAAAACCTAACAATTTAATATAGACTATATAGATTCAGTGATCAACATTTAAATTCCAGTTTTTCATTGGTGACATTGTCAATGTCAAGACAAAAAAATTGAATTGAAGGAATGCATAAGTATCCTGCCTGTCGGCAGGAACTAATAAAAGGAAGAGTTGACAAATTATTTGCACTTTCTAAATGCGAAAGCGTATTAAAAGGATACTTACAAAAGGGAAATTTAGATGTACAAAGACGGCTTATTTGTATAATTGAAAATACCAATCAATGTGATTTGATAATCATGGTTTGTTATTTAGTAATTTTATCTAAAATAAATGTAATTGATAATTTATATATTTTAAATAAAGAGTTTTTTTTTGTCTATTTTTAATTTTATATATCTATATATATATATATACATGTATCATCATGTCAATATTGTAGATCAGAGGATGCATAATGTCATGATAAGGCTGTAGATAAAATATACTCAAAATAGTGTTATAATGTGCACACACAACTTAAAATACTTAAAGAATGTACCCATAACCTAGGTTTTACTTCTACTTTAAATTTAGACATGTCAATATAACTAGGTATAAATTAATTGAATTCTATTTTTTTAACATATCTATAGAAGGCTTAATGTAGTTGAAATCCTTGATTCCTGTGAATTGATTAGAAAAATAAGTCCACCAAGATATCCAATATATTATCAAATGAATGAAGCATTTATTATCATTACGATAGTTTTACATGGTTTTAGACATAGTCAAACATCATGATTTTAAATTTATCTATTACTAATGTAAAATACTCAAAGGTTATGAATCTTTTTTGAGATAATGAGGTTTTGTAGATGGTTTGAGCTTTTTTCATTTTCAGTTCTTACCTTTCTTGTTTGCTCTTTATTCTTTGCAATGGATCTTGACAAAGGGTGGTGGGTTGGGGGTAGGGGTGTTGGAGTAAATATAAAAATCACTTAATAATTACTTAATCATTAATTAATTAGTAGGTCCATTTTACTTTGTTCACTTAAGCTAAACTTATTATTATTATAAATTATTAGATTGAGTTATATAGAGGTCATGTTACATATACCATAGGACAAGGATACTTGTCCTGATATAACTTACTCCTCACCTAGGGTTTCATCTATGTTTTTCTTTTTAATATATTTATTTTCTAGATATTAGATGTATTTTTCAATCAATTCTCCTTTTATGGTTGTAGGAGAATATCAATGGAATTTTCTCTTTTCATGTTATAGTCATTTTGGTTGTAGATGATTTTTGGAAGCTACATATTTCCCTATCAACTCCAACATGGTATTAGATCTCCAAATCTATAGCTTTCTATCCAAAATTTGAGAGATCTAGTCGTGAGGAAAAAATCAATCCATCTTGTAGTGAAACAAACATTACTGTTGAGTATAGAATGACTAAAAGCCTCAGTATTGCTTGTTAATTAACTAAAATATAAGTATTTAAAAAAAAATAAAAAATTAGCAAGCATAAATCTCAAGGAAAAAAATCCTTACAACTCGATGGTTGTATGACATTATACTTAGATCTAAAATTAATCCTACAATTCTTTTTCTTCTATCTCACTTGCTAGGTACATGGTCTTTAGGAAAATCAATTTTTAATATTTTTCTATGGATAAAAATAAATAAAAAATAATAAGCCATAGGATACAAGTCATACTGTACAATCCAAACAACCTCGATAGCTCAATTCATTGAAGAAATCCATTCGATCATTGCTTGGAACCTAATAGAGTGACAAGCATTTCCCAACAATCGACCTTTAAAATTTCCCCACAACAAAAATTTCCAATGATATACAACTTATGTTTGTATGACCTTGACACATAATATTTTGGGTGAAATAGAATATGTTGACATCCATATAAGAATATTTTTCTGAGCATCTTGTAGTTTTCTAACAGTTATTTTTTCCAATGACATAGGGAATATTTTAGTGGTGTCAAAATAGTTTGAGTTCTAACATCACATTAATGTTAGCATGACATCAACATGTACCATGTAGGGCCCCCTCCTAGCCCAAATTTTCCATAAGAGAGCTATTTTTTATTTTTGGCATAACATTAGCATGTGGTATCAAAATTGGGCAAACGAGATGTCAAAAAAAAATTGGTTCGACATACTTTCTAGTGGTGTCGGTCTTATTATCAAATTTTTCTATCCGTATAGGTTATTGACTATTGAAGCTAGATAATAATTTTTGGCTTTTGATCTCACAACATTTTACCTATATTTTATGTTTTTGTAATTTATGACATTAGAAAGGTATTTTAGACCTCTTCATATCTATCCATATGATTTTTTAAGAATATACCCCATATACATTTTATTTAGTCTATTTGTAATTTCATATTTTGTTTTATTACTTAGACGTCTTGGCACTTGGAAATAATTTATTTGTATGAGATAGACTCATTTGATTTTATTTACATGCATTGAGCTAATTAGTTACTATTTTTATTTGAAGAAGTTTCACTGGTTTTTCTATTCATCCTTAAATGTGATCATCTTAAAAAATAATAATTATGAGTCTTGACAAAATGGCATCCTATCACATCTTAGTTGGCTTGATCTATTGCCTTATTTTTATGGAGTCATACATACACTAGACAAACTATCTAGTAGATTAACATGGTTATTATCATTGATCATGTTGTAGGAGTGACTTGTTCTAGTTTTGATCATAGCATTATGTGTGTTTTATTGAGCATTAAGTTCCTCCTCACACTTTGGACATGAATTTGGGAGATCCATGAATACCTTAGCATATCTCTATTCTTAGAGGATCTTGTGTAGATTATGTCATTCCCCTTGATGATGTAGATTATATAACCTTTGATGTTGATAATTTAAGGGAGATTCAGTATATCATAGGACTTACATGTTTTGATAGTTCAAAGACTTGTCTTCATGCTCCCATTATTCATACTAAGACCCAATCTCCATATTCTATTTTTCTTGAGTAGTGGAATGCCAGGTCATCCACTAGGTGATTATCCCAATGAGGTGGAAAATGAAAGAATCATATTATCCTCCCATACCATACCAAATTTATCCTTCTGAAAACTTTGATAAGGCACCACAATGCTAAATGCTTATGAATATTTTGTTTATAGGTTTTTGTTAAAGGGGATTTTGCTTTGTTTGTGTAAGGTCTTCTTCTTAGGGAACATCATGTCTAATGTCTCCAAGAGAGGACAAGTTAATAATATCATATTGCCACTTATGGGATGCCTCGTTCACATCATGCCACTAAGGGAAATTGTATGCTTAGAAATATCACTCTCAGAGGACATCAAACCCAATGACACCACCAAGAAAATGATGCATCACAGTTAAAAAAAAATCGTACCATGAAATATACAAAATGTCAAAAGATGTCATCAATGTATGCCCCAACTTTAAAGTGGTTTCTAACACCATTACTATGAGCAATTGCTTTAAGGTAGCCAATGTTTTCTCCTAAGACATGAGATCTTTCCTTGGAAAACCCTATGCCAAGTCATGTGTTTCCAAAATAAAGCTATGTCATGAACAAGGAGGGAGGGGTTGCCCCCAAAAATACATAAGGGATCTATGGATTTGGGGTCAATATGTCTTTGTTACAATGTCATCATAGAGCTCAAAAATTTCATCATTCCCCAAATTCTCATAGAACTAGAAGAGTGACACAAAGGGAGTGAAAAAAAAGATAAATCCTTCCAAGTGAACATGGAAGAGACCTAAATGTCTCCAAGCCTTGCATCATCCCAAAAAGAAAAATGCAAGAAAAATGAAAAAGTTCAAGTGTTTACAACATAGAGAAGAATGTAGATACATATAGAGGAATACATAAAGAGAGAGAGAGAGAGAGAGAGAGAGAGAGAGAGAGATAAAAAACAACATCATGGGGGATCACATTACACACATTCAATCACATAAATAAACATGAAAAAATAAAATGATACAAAAGAATAATAAGGCACATGCGAGTCAACCTATAGCAAGTTGTCTACATCCCAATCTCAGTTGGTATTTACAAAAGGTGGACAACTGGCCAAAGGGACAATGACAAGTTCCAAACTAGGAGAAGCACCAAGTTCAACACTCTTATTAGGAGATTTATCATTTAAGCTCATAGAAGAGGAAAATAATGTATTCAACTCATTATGCACTTGTTCATCAATCTTTATAATGTCAATGTCATCATCTAGATTTATCACAACAGGAAGTTGAATAACAATCTTCATGGAATCTTCTTGTTTACGTTGCGGAAAAGGTATAGAATCATCATGCATTCCTTCAAGTAAGTTCAAATTTTGATTTTCTAACATACGAGTAATAGCACGATATATATGCCTATGCTCTCTAGTGCTTTGATTTCATTTCAATCTATTCCCATTTTTTTGTGTAGGAGCAAGTTTGTCAATCATAGGTTTTTTTATTCCTTGGGAGGAATAGAAGAAGCAATAGGAGGTTATTCAACCACTTTCTCTTTATCTTTTCAAACTTCTTTGATTTTAGGAGGAACAATGAGATTGTTTTGGTTATCTCTTTGTCTCGTATAGGAGATCATGGGAGGTTTTGTCATAGGCTAGCCTTGGATGTTGGGAAGGGATTTCAGTTCAATCATTGTTTCATCAAGGATAGGTGGCTCAATGGAGGGTTGAGGAATATTTCTAAGGGATAATTATGCTATACTTTTTTCCTTTAACTTTTCATAGGATTTGAAAAAGAAGTCCTCACAAGGTTTAATAGGTTCAATAGGCTTGAGCCAAAATAAATCTAATGAAAATTTCTCTCGGGAAGATGTAGGATTAAACCCACTATGATGCACAATAAAGATATCATTTCCAAGGGAAACTTTAAACATTTATGCATGACTAAGGGGACAATATTCATGGAGCGAACCATGGATAGCCTAACTTCACATGAAATTGGTCTGATTATGAGATGATAGTGAATGAGATCTTTAATGTTTCCAATCCTACTTTTAAAGTGAGATATATGGATCCCATCGTAGGACAAGAAAAACCATTATGCATCTTGATCCATACTTTCAATTTATCATATGTATCTTGATAGATTTCATGCACAAAGAGGAATTCTTTGAGGTGATCCCACAATAGTGCTTTACAATTTTTGGCCAAACTAGACATTGAAATAAATTTTTAAACTAAATCTTCACTTTCGAGCACCTATAGCATCTAAATCGTGAGGAATTTAAGATGATACAAATTAGAGTTTCATGAAATCTTTTCTATAGATTCTAATTTTTTTTTTTTGAAAACTTTGGAACCATATCGCACTTCTTATTCCATTTCCCTCGAAAACTAGGTTTTTCTGAAAACAACATTTTTAAAAAGTGACGCTCACCGTATAACGTATAATGTATAAATTATTTTCCATGAAGGATAAAAGTCTAATTCTTTCAAATTTAGATTTACAACTCCGATATCTAGTGCTTCCACTTGGTTAGATAGTTTTTTATTGAATATTTTTTCTTTAATCTAGTTTCAAAGTCAAACTAATTACAATTCAGACATAGCATGATCGTGTAATGCATAAATTTTTTTGTATGTATCAATTTCATTTCTTTTTAATTGTTTCAAGCACTAAAATATCTAGTGCACTCATATTTTTTAATTTTTTTTTAATAATCTTCTATTTTTTCACACGTATAGAACAAAGAGCTTGATTTTTGATGAAAAATCCACATTCACAAGAAATAAAAAATGAATTTAATTTAATCAAATTTAATTTAATTAAAATAATAATTTTTTGGAAGCTTATAATAAGGAATACATACTTATAAAAAATAAATTTTAAATGAATTCATTTGATCCCCCAAATGCTAAATCAAAAGTGGTTTTTCCTCAACATTTTGATAGGTGTAAAGGAAACTATTATATGCATGGTTTAAAACTAGTGGGGTTCTATCCATGGGGGCTTGGTATAAGGTGGTTTGATCAAACCCTCTTCAATTAGAATCCTTTAAATGGAAATTTTCAAGGCTTAAATCATTATATTTTCTAAAAATATGTGATTTCAGCAAAAAATAGGACCTCCTATAAATTGTAAACCACTATTATGGTAGCACCCTTCGGTGATCACATTCTTTCCATAGACACCTGATAATTAATATCCCATTAGTAGGATTGTTATTGATTCTTCCAACTATGTAAAGAGGACTATTGGGTACATATTTAAGTATGTATTTTTGTGAGAAAGCAATATCAAGAGACCTTTTCTTTGAGCCCTTATGAGGTTTAGATTTAATAAATGCTACCATTTTACTTGGTTCTTCATTGTCTTCTTTTATATTTTCATCATCCATGTCAAAATTCATCACATCATTCTTTGTTTCACTAGCTTTGAACAATGAAATAGTGTGCTTCATCATGGGATTTGTAAAGATTTGTAAATTTTCATTAGGAGGGTCTACAGACTTATTACCTTGATCATTCACACCTCCAATTTGCAATTGAATATTTTCAATAAGTTCTTGCACAAAATGTTTAAGATGCTTACAATATTCTATACTATGTCCATTTTGTCTTTGGTAATGGCAATAAGAGTCTTTTTGAAAGCCTACATGCAATGGTATATTAGGATTGTGTTCCTTAATAGGAGGGAAGGTAAGCATATTCTTTTCAACAAGTTGTAACATGATTTATGAAGGGTATCAGGTAAAGGATTAAAATTTCTATCCCTATCCCCAAACAAAAAATAACATATTGTCTTTATAGAAACCACTTGGTTGTTATATTGTTGACTTCGTTGAGGGGAGTTAAGTTGTAAAAATCCCCTATTTTGCTTCTTGAAATGTTGGTAGTTATTTTGAGTTGTGGGTTTAGACTTTTCAAGATGACTAGGGGGATTTTTCACATCATGAACACAGTCATATTTTGATAATCATGAAGGGTTGTACATAATTGCGTAAAGGATGGGAATCTCAATATCTCAAGATTTCTTTGGAGTAACTTATTTTGTAAGTTGGTAATAAAAATTCATTAAAGGTCAGCACCAAGAATCTTAATGTTTACTTATGAATAAAGTGTTTGGTATCTTTCTATGAAATTAGTCACCTTTTCATCATCCTTCTATTTGCATGTCATTAAATTAGCTAGGGTCATCTTGGGACCCATGCACAAATTTAGAAGTGATTTTAAAAGAAATCAACAAGTTCAATGAACGAATCAATTGAATTATTCGGTAAAGAAGAGAACCACTCTAAAGATGTATACTTCAAGGATATAGGAAATAGCTTAGCCAAAAAAATTTCTTTAAAGATGAAATCACTACAAAAAGTTGTAAGAGTGGAAACATGGCTAACAATATCTCCTTTCCCATCATATTTCTCAAATCAAGGAGCTTCTATACCTTGAGGCATTTTTTCTCTCAATATATCCAAGGATAGCAGATTGGTTTTGATGTATTGCAAAGGTTGACCATGGTTATTTTGATTGATGGTTGCAACTTGTTGAAGGGACGTCATACTTTGCAAAAGTGTGTTAATGAGAGAATCATTGTTATTGTAAGGTGGAGGGGTATAAGGTGGAGCATGGTATTTATGTAGAGGGTAAGTGAATTGTAAGCTTGTGAGTGAGGATGGTTGAGGAGATATTGTATTCAAATGCACAAAGCTAGAAGAATTCCCTATAGAAATTCCTAAGTAAGTGTTTACATTGCTAGTAGGTTGGATTGTTGTGGTAGGTTGAGTGCTAGTGTATGTAGGAATGGAAACAAATGTTGTAGAAGAAGAGATTGAAGTTCCACCTTGGCGTTGAGTACACCCCAAAGCTTGAGTATAATTAGTGGTG
Organism: Sequoia sempervirens; assembly: GCA_007258455.2. NCBI lineage: Eukaryota > Viridiplantae > Streptophyta > Pinopsida > Cupressales > Cupressaceae > Sequoia > Sequoia sempervirens. Next base: position 204,118,192 of record VDFB02358134.1, read on the forward strand.
ATAGGTATGGTATTGTTAACATTAATCACATTAGTTGTAGGCATGGTAATTATGGGGAATGAAGTATGCAAACTAGCATCCACATGCGGTTGATTATCAACAATATTAGAAAGACAGCTAGAAAACCCAAGATCCACAATGAGTGAGATATTGTAGGATGACATGAGCCTCAAAATTCATCTTAAAATAGTATTGCTAATGAGACACCAAGTTGTAAAGCTCATATAAGTTTTAAAAACTTAGTGTGAAAACCCAAAATGGAAAGAGGGAAATGCAGTGACCTACAATGAAATGAAATTTACTGATTACTCATTGCAATAAACTAAAAATGAAATTATGTAAATGAAATTTTGATTTTTTACAATGCACTAAATGAATAAAATGAAGCTAGATCTAATGAATTTAATGTAACAAAAAATAAAAAACTAAAACATAGATGTAATAATGTAAGGAAAATTAGATGCAGAAACAACTCTCCTAACATCAAAAAACTTAGGGAAGAATGCAGAGATACCTTTTAAAAATTACAATTACAGTCCAATTAAGATGCACATGAAAAAGATAATAGAAATAGAGTATTTGACACACACATATGAACACCAGATTTATGTGGGAAAACCCTTATGGGAGAAAAACCCACCACACCAAGAGAAGTCACTTTGTATTATAGTAATAAAGATTACATGTATAGAGTTCTTACTTATCTTTCTGATGCCAGATTACATCATCTTTCACAATGATCAATCTTGTACAGGAACCTTCAAGTTACAAACTTTATAGAATAGAAATCACTCTGATTATACAACCACACAACAATCCGTTGATCCTTCAAATCATCTAACCAAAAAATCATATGCAATCACATAGTATAACAATGTTGCCCCTGTCTGTCGAGCTTCCTCTCAGAATTGCCACAACAAACTGTCTTCCAATGGTTCCCATTCAGCTTCTCTGATTGGTCCATGAGACACCACGTAGGATGGTCTTCTTTTGGTCAAAGTGATCAAGCTGTGTTGGCATGTTGGTGAGACACTAATTGTGTCTCCCCGATGCCACAAGACTCAATCATCGATGTCGCCAAGAGTCGTTTCCATTGGAAAGAGATTCCACCGAGTTTACAACTTGTATCGACCTCAGCTTTCCTTTTGGTAAGACTATCGCTCTTCGGTGAGACCACATATCGATATCCTAAGTCACACCAAAGAGTCATTCTATTGGCAAGACATACCGCTCTCGCCAGGACCTCACGCCGAGCCTTCAAGTTAATCCGAGTGAATCCATCAACCAGTGAGACTCATCACTTTCGCCAGGGGGTTACATCGATGTTCAACAGTTACTCTGAAGTATTCAATAGTTGGCAAGACTGTTGTCATTTGCTGAGAGTTCTTATTGAGTTCTCAAGTCATACCAATAATAGACTTCTTCATCGTTGAGACACATGCCCATTTTTGAGACTTTACTTCAAAGGCTTTAAGTTACATTGAGCACCGAATGGTCGGCAAGACTCCACGAGTCACCAAGACTTCATAAGGATCGCCTTGAGCTACTCCGATGACTTCAGTTGTATCCCCGTCGGTGTGACATTCCATTCTCGCTAAGACTTCTCCTCGAGACCTTTGGGTTACCCTGAGCGAATACTATCGGTGAGACATTCCTATTAGTAAGACTTCTTACCAAACACCCAAGAATTTCCTTGAAGGCTTCAACATGAAACATGTCGATGAGACTTCTGCAAGGTCACAACAACCTGTACAAAACATAAGGCTACAAATCTACTCTTTGGCCAGACATAGAATATGTCACACCGACTTGGCTCCAATAGAGGTTTCAACCTGTGGGATTGAGACACATATTTCCAACAATCTTCCACTTAACAAAGATCACACATGCACCTCCATAGCACAAAAAAACTTACTAAAAATCATGGGCACTAAGGCCCATTGAACTGGCACACCATCTGAACTTGTTTGTGCTCATTGGCTTCATTAATGCATCTACAACATTCTCCAGAGTATCAACTTTTTCCAAACTGACCTTTCCATCCTCGACCATATCTCATACAAAGTGGTACTGTACATCTATATGTTTTGTCTTGGCATGGAAAGTAGGATTCTTTGCCAGGGAAATTGCTTTCTGATAGTCACAAAAAATAGTTATTTTCCCTGCATCAAAACCAATGTTAGAACACAAACATTTTAACCAAAATTCTTCTTTACAAGCATGAGAAGCTGCCATGTATTCAACCTCTATAGTGGACAAAGCAACTACAGCCTATCACTTACTCATCCAACTCATTGCACCACCATTCAACATGAAAATGTATCCACTGGTGGACCTCCTGCTGTCAATGTCCCTTGCCCAATCAAAATCCACATAGCCTTGAATACTGAGAGTTCTTTGTGATTCAACCAAGTTCCTATGGTAACACAAAGCAAAATCTGAAGTGCCCTTCAAATATCTGAAAACTCTTTTTATAGCATCCCAATGTGTCCTTCCAGGATTAGCCATAAACAAACTAAGAACTCCCATTGCTTGGGAAATTTTTGGCCTTGTATAGACGATTGCATACATAATACTTCCAACTGCACTAGCATAGGGTACATTGGTCATGTCCTCCATCTCAGTAGGATATTTTGGACAATCTTCAACATATAGCTTCGTTCCCTGCAAGACTGCTTGCAATCATTCATGCAAAATATCTCTAGAATAGTCTTGATATACTTACTCTCACTGAGCCAATGTTTTGTACTATTCCTATCCCTGGTTATCTCCATCCCTATAATATACCTTACTACACCAAGATCTTTCATTTCGAACTTAGCAGACAACTAAGACTTAAGATCAGAAATCATTAGCTTAATATTTCCTATGAACAACATATCATCAACATAGAGAGCGATAATAAGAACTTGATCACTTTCAGCTTTGTAATAGACACAATGATCAGATTTTGATCTCACAAATCCCAAAGACAATACAAAAGTATCAAATTTTTGGTATCACATTCTAGGTGATTGTTTTAACCCATACAGAGACTTCTTTAACTTGCAAACCAGTTTCTCTTTACCTTTCTCAACAAAGTGCTCAGGCTGGGACATATAAATCTCTTCTTCAAGATCACCATGAAGAAATGTTGTCTTCACATCCATCTGTTTGACCTCTAAGTCATACGCTGCTGCAAGTGATAAAAGAAATCTAATGGATGTTAGCTTAGCTATAGGAGAAAAAATTTCCCCATAATAAATTCCCTCTACCTGGGAATAACCCTTTGCAACCAACCTCACCTTATACTTTTCCACACTGCCATCTAGACAATCTTCTTTTTAAATACCCATTTGTAGCCAACAACTTTTATGCCTTTAGGTAAGGGCACCAAACTCCAAGTTTCATTCTTTTCTAATGATGCCATTTCTTCACTCATGGCTTCCAACCAAGAGTTTGAATTAGACATTTTAAATGCCTCCTTTATAGTCCTAGGCTCATCAGTGCTAGAAATTAAAGCATAGGCACAAGTATAATCTATCAAAGAAAACCCATACCTATTAGGTTGCTTTCTTTCACGAGTTGACCTCCTCACTTGCTGAGGCTGAGGTTCTTCTTCTTCTTCAGAACTTTTAGAACTACTTGAGCTCTCCTCAGTTTCAGGCACATTTTGAATTTTGAATTCCTCTTTCTCTGGTGTAGGAGGAATTATAGCTACATCCTTATTATTTTTTGACTTTGTCTCTGACTGTAGATCCAAGGTAGAAGGCTTCAACTCATGAAAGATTACACTTCTACTGTATACAACCTTCTCCATATTAGGATTCAAAAAATTGTATCCTTTTATGCCAGTGCTATAGCCAATAAAAATACATTTGACAGCCTTGTTCTCCAACTTAGATCTTTTCTCATACAACACATGAGCATATGCCTTACAGCCAAAAACACAAATATGTCTTAAAGAGGGCTTCTTGCTAGACCACACTTCCAAAGGTGTTTTCTCAACAAGAGTAGAATTTGGAGAATGATTTATTAAGTAACATGTAGTAGCAATAGCCTCAATCCAAAACTTCTCCTCCAAGCCAGCACTACTCAACATACTTCATGCTCTCTCCATCACTGTCCTATTGAACCTTTCTGCAACTCCATTTTGCTATGGAGTATAAGGTGTAGTTTTATGTCTTTTAATCCCATGGTCTTTACAATACCTTTCAAAATCATCAGAGCAAAATTCATTGCCATTATCAATCCTTAAGCATTTTATTTTCCTACCAGTCTAATTTTCAAAAAGGTTTTTAAATTCCTTAAACTGACTGAACACTTCTGATTTACTTTTTAAAAAATAAACAAATGTTCTTGAATAATCATCAATGAACGATACATAGTATCTCAATTTAGACAAAGAAGGAACATTCACTAGACCAAATACATCATAATGAATATAATCTAGCAAACTAGAAGATTTATGAGGATTGAAATAAAATGAAACACGGTGTTGTTTTCCATATATACAATGCTCACAGAATTCAAATTCAAGGTTACAATCATTAAGCCCCTCAACCAGGTTTTTATTCTTCAAGGTTTTTAAACCTTTCTCTCCAATGTGGCCTAGCCTATGATGCCAGACCATAGTCTTTTCTGTTGGAAGTTTAACTTTCATAGAGTTTACACAATTAGGAACATTTCCCTCTTTTCCTCCATGAGTGGCCTTATGTGACTTTACAAAGACATTGTTACATTGAACAACATGTGCATCCAGCTTGTACAAGGTACCAATACAGGCACCCCTTGCTAGCACCATTGAGCCTCTAGTCATCTTGCAGCCATTTCCAGAGAACATGACTTGCACTCCAATATCATTAAGCTTACTGATAGACAATGGATTTTGAGCCAGACCTAGTATATGCATAACATCATTGATTCCCTTCACTTTGCCATTGGGGAATTGGATTTTGACTCTTCCACAGCCAACAATCTCTAAAGTTCAATCACTTGCCAAGTACACCTTTCAACCATCATATTCTTCATACTTTGTAAACTAGTCTCTATGAGATGTTATGTGGAAAGATGCTCTAGAATCAATCAACTAGACGTCATCTGATGCCTGTGTAGTCAAGGCTACAATGAAAGTGTCTCCATCACTGTGGGAAGAATCATTATCAGAAGAACCCATCTTCTTCTTCTTTTTCTCCTCTTTGCAATCCTTTCAGACATGACTAGGTTGCCCACAATTCTATCACTTCACCTTGGACTTCTTACCAGGAGACTTTGATCTCCCCTCTAATTTTGATTTGGACTTCTTGTCCTTCTTCTTGCCTTTGTCTTTCGACCTTCCTCTAATAGAAAGGGCCTCCTTCGCCATCTCAAAAGATTTCCTTCTCATTTATTCTAATAAAAAATAAGCAACAACATCTTCCATCTTGAAATTCGATGTTGTACTCCCAATAGCCATCACCAGGTGATCCCAATATTCTGGAAAAGAACATAATAGAAGCATACAGTGATCCTCTTCATCAGTCTTTACACCAGTAGAAGTTAACTATGCAATCAACATGTTAAATGTGTTCAAATGATCAGCAACAGACCATCCTTCCTACATTCTCAAAGTGTACTTCTTCCTTAGGAATAGTTTATTCACCAAGGACTTCCCCTGATAAATAGATGCTAGTCTCTTCCACAAGGAAGATACAGTCTTCTCTTCATGCACATTGAGAAGAACAAAGTCTGCCAAATAGAGCCTTATTAGCCCCTTAGAATTTCTATCTGCAAGGTCCCAATCTTCTTGCTTCATGCCTGAAGGTTTAGTTCCAGACACAACAAGGCATGGATCACGATCCACTAAGAGATCCTCCATTTTGAGTTTCCACAACTCAAAATTGTTGCCATTAAATTTCCCTATTTCAATCTTTCCTGATGTGCTTTCCATCTCAATCTGTAATTAGAAATTGATAAACTTCTACAAGACTCCCATTGAACATACCCAACATACATAAAAAAACCCAACATACCCACAAGGATAGCACAACTAGCTAGGCTCTGATACCACTTGTAAGGAAAATTAAATGTGGAAACAACTCTCCTAACATCAAAACCTCAGGGAAGAATGCAGAGATACCTTTTAAAAATTACAATTACAGTCCAATTAAGATGCACATGAAAAATATAACGAAACATAGTATTTGACACACACATATGAACACTAGATTTACGTGGGAAAACCCTTATGGGAGAAAAACCCACCACACCAAGAGAAGTCACTTTGTATTATAGTAATAAAGATTACATATAGAGTTCTGACTTATCTTTCTGATGCCATATTACAACAACTTTCACAATGATAAATCTTATACAGGAACCTTCAAGTTACAAACTTTACAGAATATAAATCACTCTAATTATACAACCACACAACAATCTGTCGATCCTTCGAATAATCTAACTAGACATCATCTGCAATCATAGAGTATAACCATGTTTCCCTTGTCTATCGAGCTTCCTCTCAGAACTACCACAATGAACTGTCTTCCAACGGTTCCCATTCGGCTTCTCTGATTAGTCCATGAGACACCACGTAGGATGGTCTTCTTTCAGTCAAAGTGATCAACCTGTGTTGGCATGTCGGTGAGACACTAATCATGTCTCCTCGATGCCACAAGACTCAATCATCGATGTCACCAAGAGTCATTTCCATCGGCAAGAGTTTCCACCGAGCTTACAACTTGTATCGACCTTAGCTTTCCTTTCAGCAAGACTATCGCTCTTTGATGAGACCACATATCGATATCCTAAGTCACACCAAAGAGTCATTCTGTCAGCAAGACATACCGCTCTCACCAGGACCTCACGCCGAGCCTTCAAGTTAATCTGAGTGCATCCACCAGTCGGCGAGACTCATCGCTTTCACCAGGGGGTTACATCGATGTTCAATAGTTACTTTGAAGTATTCAATAGTTGGCAAGACTCTCGTCCTTCACTGAGAGTTCTTATTGAGTTCTCAAGTCATACCGATAACAGACTTCTTCATCGCTGAGACACATGTCCATCATTGAGACTTTACTCTGAAGGCTTTAAGTTACATCAAGCATCAAACAGTCAACAAGACTCCATGAGTCGCCAAGACTTCATACAGATTGCCTTGAGCTACTCCGATGAATTTAGTTGTATCCCCATCGGTGTGACATTCCATTCTCGCTAACAATTCTCCTTGAGACCTTTGGGTTACCCTGAGTGAATACTGTTGGTGAGATATTCCTATCGGTAAGACTTCTTACCGAACACCCAAGACTTTCCCCGAAGGCTTCAACATGAAACACATTGGCGAGACTTCTGCAAGGTCACAACGACCTATACAATACATAAGGCTACAAATCTACTCATCGGCTAGACATAGAATATGTCACACCGACTTGGCTCCAATAGAGGTTTCATCCTGTGGGATTGAGACACATATTTCCAAGAAATAGTAGCAAACAAAAGCATAAAATAGAGGTTTTTAGATTCCAGAAATTCTGATCAGCACCTGATCAGGGACTCATTCATCATAGGGTGAATGAGTCATATATTAGGGTTTTTTGAATGATTTTTACTAATTTTTAAGCTTCTTCAATGAGTTTTAGATTCAGGTTTGTAATAGTAAGTTTTAGGTTCATATTTCTATAAATACAATATGAAAGGAAAGTTAAAATTTTGACAAAAATATGAATACAAAGAACTAGTTTGATATGAATTTTTGTGTTGATTTTCAAATGAAAATTTTTATGATCTAAATGATATGCAAGATGACTTATTTTTTTATATATTTTTTATTTAAATAATGCAAACAATGTAATTCTAAAACCCTAGATGAGATGTAAATTTGAATGCAAAGTAAGATACCCTAAATCAGATCTAATTCAATGGAAATGAATTCAAATGAATGGAAGATCTAACCTAGGATGAAAAGAAAGACTCCAAGATCAAAAAATTTGAATGTTCATTAAGTCGAGTACACCATTATGTTTCAAAGAAAAATAGAGTTCATCAAGATGAATTTATCAAGATGATGAACCACAATTTTTTCTATGAAACATAAAATTATGTGCAATAAATGATGCAAATAAATATAAAAAACCAAATCTAACTATTATAACAACAATAAGGGAGATTTTAAGATGTTGAAACAATGTGTGCCTTGCTGAAAAAGTGTTGTTTTGGGGATCACTGAGGACTCATTGGCCTAATGGAAAATGGGCCCTTTCTAGGGTTTCTGAAAAGTGTTATTTGGGTTCTATTCTTTAAGATCTACACTCAACTCCTAGGTGATCAAGTCCTGAAAGTCAAAAATAAATTTTGCAGCCTTCTTTTCGTGATATTGCAAGATAGATGATAAATTTTGCAACTTTTAAATCTTGACAAGTTTGAAAACTTTTGTTCTCCACTTGATCTTCAACCTAAAACCTGCAATCACACATTAAAGGAGAAGAAAAAATGTTTATTTTTAGAGAATAGGGGTCTTCCTTGGTCAAACCCCATTTAGGTAATTAAACATTATAATGAAACAATGAATTATGAACATGAAACATGAAACATGAAAAAACGATATCTTGGATGAAGTCTTGGAATGTAAATCAACAATCTAGCATGAAGTAGCCATAAGCAATGTAGACCTTGATCATGAATATGGATGTGAAAGAATGCTTGAATTGGATCTTCAAAGTTATATCAGCGCATTAGTTCAATAACGTGCATGATGTACTATGCCTTTGACATGATGATATGATCTTGAATGCTGCAATAAAACTTTGATAATCTACTCGTGAATGCCTTTGAAATGCTCTTGAAATTCTCTTGATCTCATAAACTTGCTATAATGCTTGGAGACTTCAAATTGCTAGATGAATTAAGATGAAACTATGTGAATTACCCTTATATTTATACTTATGTTAAGATTTAATACTAAAATTCAAATAACACAAGCCAACATCAGATGTAGGATTCAAAATCACTAAAATCCCACCACAAATAAGTCCCAAAAGGGGTGACCTAGTTAAGGAGGACCCATTAGACACCTTGGGTGAATGGGTCCTAGCATAATTTACTAGGACCAGATTTTGGGGAGGTGAAATAACATGTAAAAAGGTGGTCCTAGAACATAGTAAGGACCCATTCACCAGGTGGAAAACAGGTGCTATGTCACTATCCTAGGACTCAAACCTTTCCAAATTAAGTGTTATGCAACATTATTAATGAGTGTTGGGATAGATCCTTTATAAAATGTAATAAATAAGGCCTAGATTTGAATTTAAGGGGCCAATTAAGCTCTAATTAACCTCAATTAATTAATAAAGCCTTAGATTAGTGTGAAAGTGTAAAGAAGTGCTTTACAACACCCTAAATAAGGTACAATTAAGTCCATTTTATTTAAAAGGGTCCTAGACTTAATGCGAATGTGTAAAACAAATTACAACACTAAATCAAGGAAACATTAGGCTCATTTATTGTTAATTATTCCCAAATTCAGGAAAAAGCAATACTTTTTTTGTTAATATAGTTTGAGCATCATCATTTTTTATGGAGATATTTATACATCAATTATCCTAGGATTCTGGATTAGCAACATGTCATTCTAACATGTGGATATTTGAGTAGTTTTCATAGGAAAATTTCATTTTTATTTGGATTCTCTATTGATCTAGCCTATGGGAATGACTTCTCCAATCACCAACAAATATTTTTCTTTTTAAGTGAAGAATTATTGTTTATAGATAGTGGATTGTGTTTTATCTTAAAGCTCTCATCATTGAGATAAGATCTACTTATTTATGGGGGGTTTATATCCTCATTTTCTCATTATATTTGGGGGGAAATTCATTGTAGTTGTGTGAAAAATAAGTCCTTAGGGGGTCATATCAAGTCCTCCTTATATTTTTCTTTCATTAGTGCATTTATTTCTTAATGTAAGAGGGAATACTATTGCTCACAAAACAAAAAGCAATATATTTCTATTGCAACAAATAACAATACTTCCATACACAAACTCAACCAATCATGAAGACCAATAGAGAGAAAAATTATTAATTCAAAACTTAATCGTCTTTCATTCTCACAGAAACAATTACAAAATTTCTCAATCCATCAAAGATTCAAATTTGTTCAATAGGCTCTTCCTATAGCTTCCTTTCACTGCTCCAAAACTCTTCATACCTTTTCTCCAAAATCTCTACACATTTCTCTTGAATTCCATGCTATCCTCTTCTTCTTTTCATCTCAACTTCTAAAACCTGTCACATTCTATCTACCAATGCTCCCTTATTTTTTTTAATTTCCCCAAACAGTTTCTAGGTTTGGTGTGTCTTGTTTCCAGCTTTTGGGATCATTTTTAAATTCTTGATTTCATTGTTGTATGAAAAATTTATTGATGTTTTATTGAGACTGGTTCTTATAGTTATGACCCCAGGCCATCTTCTTCTACCCAAAATGTCAGTCAAACATCAAGATTGCTTATTATTCCTTCATAGATGTGGGTTGCCTCTTCCTGGCATTGACATTCAATGTCCATTCAAAAATTATCTTCCCACCTTACACCTACTCTCTCCATTCCATCAATGTCCATCATTCCAATCCTCTAACAAAATGCAATTTCAATTCTTTTTTAATGAAGTTATGATTTTACAATAAATGTCCACTCATAGGCTTGGACATGGAAGTTTTTAATTTTTGAAAAAATCAACATTTTTTCAAAAAAATTCAAAAAATGAGAAAATAAAATCAATTATTTAATTCATTTTTAAAATCCTTTCATTAAACTTTGTTGTGTTGGAGGAGTTGAAAATTTAAAATAATTTGAGGCTGCAACCAAAAATCAAAAGAAAACACAAGCATACAACTTTAAATATTTTTGGTTGTCCAGGATTGATTGGTACCCTTAGATGCTCCTACATCAAACACTAGGGTAAGTAAAGTATTCCATGAGTTGAAAACACATGAATATTTGAAGACCATATGTTTTCTTTGGATCCACTATTCTTACTTATTCTTCTAAAATTTCCTCTTTCTCTTCTTCCAACATCTTGCTGGAACATTCACCATCCTCCTCCAAAGAATCCTTCCTTTCCTCTTATGCTCTTTTTTTGGTTTTATCCCGTCACAACTGACCACATCCACCAAATCTCACTAGTGGAATCTTTTATAACTTCTACATATAAATATGCTACATCCACACACCAATCTGCAATTACATAATTCCTCTTTCCATCTTCCTACAATAACTCTTTATGCAAATTCACATAAACTATTTCATCACACAAAGTAAAAAAATCAAAATTTACCTCTTCATTGATTTGATGCTTCATGTCCACCAACATGTCTTCAATATACTCTTCCTTTGCTACTGCAACTTCTACCTCATCATCATCTACTACAATTTCTCTATGTTCTTTATCCTTTGTATCCATCTTTGTCTCTTCAAGATTTAAATCTCCTCTTAACCACCTATCTATTATTTCCATATCCTTTATCAATAGGAGATACTCTTCATTTTCTCCAAGTTCTTCATCAAATTTTGGTCCTTTAGCATGCAAATATTCTTCTTCATTACCATTGTCTATTGTAGCCTTGTTGTTCTCTTCAACCTCTACCACCATTTCATGCTTTCTCTTCTTTCTATCTTCCAAAGGACATGCTTTTCCTACTACAATCTAACTATCTTCTTCATCCTTAATAGGGGTTACTCTAACTTAATTTTCCTTCTCTCTTTGGCTGCAACACTCATTTTCTCTACTCTTCTTCTCACTTTCATCAACACATACTTCTATAGTATTCTCTCCCTCATGTTCACTTGCATACACAACTATGACAAACTTGTAGCCTTTCTTCTTTGAAATTTCATCAAACACTTGCCACACACCCTCAATCTTCAACCTCTCAAGTATAGACTACCTCACACTCGGTGATTTGTCTACACACAAATCACACACACATCACCACAAGGTCCTGATGCAAACTACCTCATGTTTGGTTCTATTTCCGCACACTCAAGAACTCCTTCTCTGATACCACTAAGAGGGAATACTGTTGCTCACAAAATAGAAAGAAATATATTTCTATTGCAACAAATAACAATCCTTCCATACACAAAATCAACCAATTATGAAGACCAACAGAGAGAAATTATTAATTCAAAACTAAATCCTCTTTCATTCTCATAGAAACAATTACAAAATTTCTCAATCCATCAAATATTCAAATATTCTCAATTGGCTCTTCTTGTAGCTTCCTTTCGCTACTCCAAAACTCTTCATACCTTTTCTCCAAAATATTTACACATTTCTCTTGAACTCCATGTTGTACTCTTCTTCTTTTCATCTCGGCTTCTAAAACCCATCACATTCTATCTGCCAATGCTCCCTTATTTTTTTGAATCTCCTCAAATGGGTTTTGAGTTTGGTGCACCTCATTTCTAGCTTTCTAGATTTGAAATTCTAGATTTCATTATAGTATGAGAATGTTATGGTTGTTTTACTAAGATTGGGTCTCATACTTTTTACCCTAGGCCATCTTCTTCTACTTAGAATGCAAGTCAAACATCAAGATTTCTTATTATTCCTTCTTGGACGTGGGTTGCCTCTTCTTGGCATGTGCATTCAATGTCCATGCAAAAATTATCTTCCCACTTTACATCCACTCTCTCTATGCCATCAATTTTCATCATTCCAATCGTCCGACAAAATGCAATTTCATTTTTTTTTAATGAAGTTATGATTTTACAATAAATATCCCTCAAAGGCTTGGACATGAAAGTTTTTCATTTTTAAAAAAATCAACATTTTTCAAACATTTAAAAAAATTAGAAAAGAAAAGAAATTAATTAATTGATTTTTTAAATCCTGTCATCAAACTTTGTTGTGCTAGAGGGGTTGAAGATTTAAAATAATTTGAGCTTGCAACCAAAAATCAAAACAAAACACAAGTATACAACTTTAAATATTTTTGGTTGTATAGGATTGCTTGGTACCCTTGGATGATCCTACATAATTTCCATAGTGTAGGAAAAAGTATCCCTTTTTCACACTTAATTTGGGAAATAATTAATAAATAAATGAGTTTAATGTTATCTTAATTTAGTGTTGTAATATTTTTTTCATATTCACATTAATTTTGGGGCCTTTTTAATTAAAGAGACCTAAATATGCCTTGTTTTTTGTGTTTTAAGATGTACCTTTACAATTTCACACTAATCTGGGGCTTTGTTAATTGATTGAGATTAATTTTCCTTGATTGTCCCCTTTAATTCAAATCCAAGCGTAACTAAATGCAAATTATGAGGGATAAAACCTAACATTCGTAAATTCCTTTTCACAACACTTAATTTTAGAAGATATGTGTCCTAGGTAAGTGAGCTAGGACCCATTCACCATATGATGAATGGGTCCTCACTTAGGCCTAGGACATTATTTTTACATAGTGCTTAACATTGTCTGATGTGTGTCCTAGGTAAGTGGCCTAGGACCTATTCACCCTATGGAAAATGGATCCTCACTTAGACCTAGGACCACCCTTTCGAATATGTTTTTGGTAGTATTTTAATGATTTCAAATCCATAATTGAATGTCATCTTGTGATATTTTAAGTTCAGGAAATAATGTTATGATAAATATAAATATAAGGTCATTTTGAACACTATCTTTCATCAAAGTAATTTTTATGAGATCAAGAGAGTAATTTTATGTGATCAAGAGAATTCAAGAGCATTTCTAAGGTATTCAAGAGTAGATTTATAGAAGATTATTGTAGTAATCAAGATTCCATTATCATTTCAAAGATGTCTTGCATCATGCATATTGTTTGAGCTAATATGGTGATGTAGTGTTCAAGATCAATTAAAGCATATTGAAAGGCATTATCTCTAATCAAGTTTCATCATCATGATCATCATCCATTGAAGCCTCTTCACACTAGTTTGAAGATTTGTAACCCAACGTTTCAACTAAGCTTTGGTGAGTTGTGAAATTGTTGTTCATTCACCACTCCTTCACGTTTTTCTATTTCATTTCAAGGTTTAATTACCAAAATGGTGTTTTACCAAGGAAAACCCCCATTTACCTAACAAACAATTTTTTTCTCTTTGATGTGTGATTGCAGATTTTAGGTTGAAGATCATTTGAAGAGAAAATTTGAGGAAAGATGAAAAGTTGTCAAAGTTACAAAATTTTTTGTCAAATCATAGAAATTGATCTACAAATTTTATTTTTGACTTTTTGACAGTGAAAACCTAGAATTTGGAGGTGCAGATTGAGCAGAATAGACCCCAAAAAGCATTTTCTAGGAACCCTAGCTATGAGCCATTCACCATAGGGAAAATGACTCCTCAGTGAGGTCTGAAAAAGCCTCTTGGGTGACAAGTACACATCATTTTCACCTTTCCAAATCTACATTTTGATAGCTAGTTCTATCAATTTTTAGATCTATCCTCTATCACTTGTATTTTGAATGAAATTAGAGAAATAGGTGCATCATACCCCCTTTGTTATCAATTCATTTTGATAAAACCTATTTCTTTATGTTTCATTATTGTGAGCTCAACTTTTTGAACCTAACTTTGATCATTGTATTTTCTTATTTTGGAGTCCTCTTTCATCCTAGATTTAGATCATGTATTCATTTGCATCTCTTTGCATTGAATTAGGTCTTATTTAGGGGGTCTAGTTTGAATTTCATTAAAGGGTTTCTAGGATTACATATTTTGTATTCTTTAAATTTGAAAAGTACAAAAAAATCAATCATCTTGCATATCATTTACATAACATTGCATCATATTAACTTGCAAATTGAAACAAAATTACATATAAAACTAGGTCTTCTAGGTTGTCATTTTGTCACATTGTGTACTTGCATTTAACATTGAATTCATAGAAAATGAAAATTGAAACTTGTTGTAACAAACCAAAATATGGAAACCACTAAAAATCACTCAAAAATATGTTAAAACTTGTTTAAAAAACCCATTATCTAGGATCCATTCACCCTAGGGTGAATGAGTCCTTGATTAGGTCACATCCTGATTTTCTTGGCATTAAAATATTCTTTTTTGCATTTTTGTTTGTTGTTTTCAGATTTTTGTTACTACTTAAAAAAAATTCTTGTTTTATCAATTTGATCATATTTAGCTTAATTTGTTAAATTTAGTGCATTGTGTGATTTCAAAATTACATTGACAAAAATTCATTTTTAGAATTTTGCAAAGTGTAATAAGAAAATTACCTTGTTTTAAATCTAAAAATTTGAAAATGGACAAGTGTTTTAGAAATTTGTGGAAGTCCTTGTTCTCCTTGGTTGATGTTTCAAGTGTTATTTTTGGAAGGGTATGTGCAGGATCATGATGGTCCAAAAAGTGGCAATATGATGTGTATGTGGCTGATGACTATTTTCTTACCCAAAATTGATGAAATGAAAAGGGTTTTTAAAGGAGATTATGAGATTTCCACCAATATAAATTATGCTTTACTTGAATTTAATAAGTAATTATTATTCATTTTCTATTCAAACTATGATTAAAGTCCTAATTGATAGGCTAATTGAAAAACATCTATAGCTTTCAAATGGTATCACATTTTTTTAATCCAAAACATGCGTCACATTCTGTGCTTTTCATACTATAGGATTAGAAAAAGAAAAATTGAATTTCATGAAGTTTTGACCAAGTTAAGGTGGTCAGACATACAAGTTTTTATATTTTTTAAAATGTTGTAATAAAAAAATCATAATTAATTATTTACTTGGAAAAAAATTACAAAAAATTTGCATCATATCGGGGCATGAGTCCTCTACTTGCATCTTAAATATTATAAATTTTTTTTATCATTTTATTGTGGTTAGGGTGGTCAAACAGACGCCCACTTCTTATTGTTTGCCTAAAATTTAAGTTCCACTGCATTGAAATTTCAAATTTTCACCAAATAGATTTAAAAAAAAAACCTAGTAGTTTAGAAACTACATTCAATTTTCTACAGATTCTATTCTTACATATTTTTTAAATAATATAGATAACTTATTCAAATTTTTACGTCAAGTTGCCTAACTCTGATTTTTTTGAATTTTTCGCCACTTAAGGGCCTGTTTTTTCCATGATGATCTTGCACATACCTAGAAATAATCCTAATTCAATTGAACATAATCATTCTCAACCATCTCCTAATGAGTTTCCTCATGAAATTGAAATCATTGGAGAAGATGATGCTAGCATGCACAAGTTCATAAATGATTTCCTTAACAATCTTGAGAATAATGCATCCTTCTACCCCTTCATGAAACTACCAACACAACTTGAGGTGTTTAGTCTTTTACATCCCAAAATTGATTCTCAAACTAAGCCTAAAATTCCAGCAATTATTGAACCTAGTTCCTCTAATCAAGTGCACACTTGTCCATCTTATGTTAAAAAAGTGACCAACACTCTCATCTTGACCTATAAGAGACTTATGGCCAAGGCTTTAAGATTTTAACTAAACAAGGATGTGGCATAACTAATGAGCATGAAACTCATAAACTATTAGAGTAAATCCCTATTGAATAAACCAATGGATTAGGATATCAAGATCCTCCTCTCGACATAAGTCTCCACCTTCCTAAAGAACAACTAGTGTCTCATAAAGATGATAAGGAAATATTATGTCCTCCACAACATCTATCTCAACAAATTGGCGAATCAATAAAGCAACAAAAACCTTAAAAACTCAAAAAAAAATCATTCTTACATACTCAAATTGAAAGTGAATGAAAGATGGAACACCTCCTTCAAAAAGGTTTGATTAAATTTCCACCTCCTAGTAAAAGCGGTATACCTAAGAAAAACATGAACTATTGCGCATATCATAGAACTCTTGGGCATCTTACTTATGAGTGTCATGCATTAAAATTGATATTGAGAGATTGTTATTCTGATGATGATTATTTTATGAAAAAATAATTGGATAAGAATTACATGTATTTCACTCCTTGTCATGTAATAGTTGTAGGATCACAACATCCTCACTATTATATGTTTTACATTCATTGAAAATCACTCTTTATCACAAGGAGCTCATTCTCGTCACCTATCTCAGCTCATCCTTGTCCTGCACTTAGTGGGGGCAAGGGGTTAGATAGCCTTGTTCTAGGTTTGGCACTTTATGTTGTCCCTTTGGCTAGTTTTCCACCTTTCATATGTATACTAAACAAGATTGGGATGTGGATGACCTACTATAGGTCGAATTGCACGTTCCTTACTAGTATTTTGCATTATTTTTCATTTTCATGTTTCTTTATGTGATTGCATGTGCGGAATGTGACCCCCGTACCATTATATTTGGTGTATCTCATTCTCTTTTTGTCCATTTTTCTATTATATGTATCTACATTCTTCTATATGTCATAAAAAATTTATCCTTTTTCAGTTGTCTTTTATTTTACATTTGGGGACAGGGAAAGGCATCGAGACATTTAGATCTCTTCCATGTCAGCCCAAAGGATTTTTCTTTGTTTTCACTCTCTATGTGTCATTCTTCCAATTTTATGATTATTTGGAGAATAACAGCATTTCCGAGCTCTACAACAACATTATAGAAAAGACATACTAACCCTGAATCCGTAGATCCCTTATGTACTTTTCGTGATAGCACCTCTCTCATTTTTCATGACATATCTTTATTTCAGAAACATATGACTTGGTATAGGGATTTTTGAGGAAACTCTCATGTCTTTGGATTTAACATTGGCTACTTTAAATTAATTTCTCACAGCAATGGTGTTAGCAACCACTTTTAAGTGGGGGCATACATCGATAATATCTTTAGACATTTTTCATGTTTCATGGTGTGATTTCCTTTCTTCTTGTGATGCTTACATTTATTGGTGGTTTCATTGGGTTTGATGTCCTCCAAGAGTGCAATATTTCTTAGCATACAACTTTCCTCTTAGCGGTGATGTGACACACTACATTCCCTAAGTTTTTAATCTTTTACTCTTGACTTTTCATCTCTTGGAGACATTAGGAACAATGTTCCCAAAGAAGAAGACCTTACACGAGCTAAGAAAAGTCACTTGGAACAAAAACCTATATATATATAATGTTCATAAGTGTTTGGCATAACACAGCTTGCTAACCTTGTGAAGCTTGAACCCTAAATTCAAGGCCGCCTAGTATAACACACCTTGCTTTCTTGCAGAGCCTTTCCATTTGGTGCCTTATTGAAGTTATCAGAGGGATAAATTTGGTATGGTTAGTACGATGAGAATTTGACACAAAGGCATGAATTTCTCATGTACAATGAGAAATTGTAGAGCTAGCATGACTTTCTCACTAGCCACTTTATTGGAAGACTCATCTAGTGGATAGCCTAAAGTTCCACTACCTTAGAGTGAGTGCAAAATTGATAGCTTAGATGTGTTCCACATCACGTTGGACTACCTAGGATTAATCTTCCTAGTCTTTGATGTTTTATGATTGTGTATCTTTGTCATTGTTGCATACATAAGTGTCTCAAATGTATACTTTAGTGTGAGTATGACATGAGGTCATACTCTCACTAAAGTGGGGGAAAAATGTAGTGTAGGAAAAAGTATCTCTTTTTCACACTTAATTTGGAAAATAATAAATAAATAAATGAGCTTAATGTTTCCTTAATTTAGTGTTGTAATAAGTTTTTCATATTCACATTAAGTTTAGGGAAATTTTAATTAAATGGACTTAATTGTGCCTTTTTTTTGGTGTTGTAAGGTGTACCTTTACACTTTCGCACTAATCTAGAGCTTTATTAATCTATTGAGGTTAATTTACCTTAATTGACCCCTTTAATTCAAATCCAAGCCTAATTAAATGCAAATTATAAGGGATAAAACCCAACATTCATAAATCCCCTTTCGCAACAATTAATTTTGGAAGATGTGTGTCTGAGGTAAGTGACTTATGATCCATTTTCCATAGGTTGAATGGGTCCTCACTTAGGCCTAGGACCCTATTTTTTATATAATGTTTAACATTGTCTGATGTGTGTCCTAGGTAAGTGGCCTAGGACCCATTCACCCTATGGTGAATGGGTCTTCACTTAGACCTAGGACCCCCCTTTGGAATATTTTTTTGGCTGTATTTTAATGATTTAAAATCCATAATTCAATGTTGGCTTGTGATATTTGAATTTCAGGAATTAATATTAAGATACATATAAATATAAGGTAATTTCAATATGTTTCATCTAAGCAATTTTTATGAGATCAAGAGATAAATTTTATGTGATTGAGAGCATTCAAGAGCATTTCTAAGACTTTTAAGGGTAGATTTATAGAAGATTATTGCAACAATAAAAATTATTTTGTCATGTCAAAGATTTCTTACATCATGCATGTTTTTTGAGGTAGTATGGTGATGTAGTGTTCGAGATCAATTCAAGAATATTCAAAGGAATTATCTCTAACCAAGTTTCATGATCAAGATCCTCATCTATTGAAGCCTCTTCATGATAGTTAGAAAATTTGTAATTCAAGGTTTCAAATAAGGCTCAGTGAGTTGTGACATTATTGTTCATTCAGAATTGCTTTGAATTATTTTATATTTCCTTTCAAGGTTTAATTAACAAGTATGTGCAAGATCATGGGGGTCCAAAAAGTGACGATGTGAAAAAAATGCATTTTTAACATGCCCAAAAATGCAAAATTTTTTCTTTGAATTTTTGTAGGCTTGGGTACAATATCCGTGTTGGTTTGGTAATACCAAACCAAAATGGATATCCAATTATTTTTTTCAAAATTATATTCATTTTGAAAAGTGGGAACCCATTTTTCTATAAAATAAAATGGATATCCATTTTGAAAATTAAAATGGATATCCATTTTGAAAATTAAAATGGATATCCATTTTTAGGACGTAAAAAACATTCTTTAGTAAAATGGGCATAACTTTTGTGTTTCTTATTAGAATTTTGACTTTTTATAGACAGTGTTGGAAAGGTCATTGAGAGCTCTATGCATTGGACTAGGTGGTGTTTCTATATTGTACACAAAAAATAATTATAATCATTTCAACTTCATATTTCATTTTTGAAACATCAAATGCTCACTACTTTCTCATGCAAGGTCTTTTTCTCATGATTTTTTTGTAACACTCATCTCAAAATAATTGAAACAATAGAAAAAGTAATGAATAATGAAATATGTATATTTTTTGTAGCAAGGAGATGAAAAAATATTCATAAATCATCATATCTCCATGTCCCTTTCTCTACCTCTCTATATATCACTATGTCCACCCTTAAGCTCTAGATCTATCCCCCTGTCTTTCTTTCTCTCTTACTCCCTCTTTATCCCTTTCTTTCTCACTCTCTTTCCTTAAGCTCTAGACATATCTCTCTACCTCTCTCTTCATCCTTCCTTCTCTCTCACTCCCTCTCTCTCTTTCAAGTCCCTCCCACTCCCTCTCCCTCTCTTTCTCTCTCTCCCTCACCATCTCCCTCTCTCTCTTCCTCCCTTTGAAGTATATCTTCCTCTCAAGTCTCTCCCCTTCTTAGGTATCTCTCTCAAGTATCCCCCACTCCTTCTCTCCCTCTTAGTTCTCTCTCTCTCAAGTCTCTCCCACTCCTCTCTCTTTGTTCTCTCCCACTCCCTCTCTCTCTCTCTCTTAATGTCTCACTCACACTCACACTCTCTCCCTCTCAATTTTTAGGGTTAGAACATAATATCTAACAACTAAATGAAAATTTGATCAATAAAATAGGGGAATAAAACACACAGAGAAAAATTAACACAAAGGATTTAACGTGGTTCACCCAATCTGGACTACATCCACCAAACCGCAACCATCCAATTATTTTATTATCCAATGAAAAACTTATTACAATCTCATGAATAATCTCCTTTCATACATACAACTCTCCAACCCAACCGCTTATATCAAATTTTTTCGAAGCTTCTAGAATTAGGGTTTTACAAAGTTAGTTTTTTCTTTCTTTTTTGGTGATATGAAAAAAATGGAAAAAAAAATTCTTAGAGCTTTCTGCCCCTAAACCCTACTCGAGGCTTGGCTCGACCTTAGACCCTGATGAGGATATATGAAGAGTGTCAATATAGCATGATCACTTTCCACATACCAACATCAAGTCTCTCTCTCCCACTCTCTCTCCCTCTCTACCTCCCTCTCTCCCTCTCCCTCCCTCTATCTCCCTCTCTCCCTCTCAAGTGTCTCTCTCTCTCTCTCCCTCTCAAGTTTCTTTCTCTCTCCCTATCTCTCTCACTCTCCATCTCATTCTCAACTCTCTCTCTCCCTCTCTATCTCTCCCCTATCTCTCTCCCTATCCATCTTCCTCTCAATTCTCTCTCTCTGGTCCCTACCACTCCCTCTCCATCTTCCTCTCTCCCTCTCTATCTCTCCCCTATCTCTCTCCCTATCCATCTTCCTCTTAATTATCTCTCTCTGGTCCCTACCACTCCCTCTCCATCTCCCTCTCTCCCTCTCTCTCTCTATCTCTCTGAAGTCTCTCTCCCTCTTAGGTCTCTCTCTCTCTCTCCATCTCCATCTCCATCTCAAGTATCACTCTCCCACTCTCTCTCTCCCCTCTCTCGCTAGGCTCTCTCCCTCTCAATTTCCTCTCCCTCTCCCTCCCTCCCTCTATCTCTCTCCCTATCAACTCTCTCTCTCTTAGGTTTCTTCCACTCCATCTTGCCATCTTAGGTCTCTCTCAAGTATCTCATGCTCCCTCCTTCTCTCTCTTCCTCTCCATCTCTCTCTTTCTCTCTCTCTTAGGTCTCTCCCACTTTATCACTCCCTTCTCTCATTTCTCTCTCTCACACTATCTCTCTCTCTTATTCACACTCTCCATCTCCCTATCAAGTCTCTCTCTCCCACTCTCTCAAGTCTCTCTCTCTCTCTCACACACACACTCTATATCTCTCTATCTATTCATATCCTTCTTAGGTCTCTCTCTCTCCCCCTCTCTCTCTCCTTTCATCTCAATTCATTCTCCCTCTCTCTCTCCCCCCATCTTGAGTTACTTCTGAGGGAAATAAAGAGATAGAGAGGGTAAGAGATAGAGGGAGGGAGGGAGAGAGGGAGGGAGAGGAAGATAGAATTGAGAGGGGGAGAGTGAGGGAGGGAGAGAGGAAGAGAGGGAGAGAGGGGGGAGAGAGAGAGATGGGGGGAGAGAGAGAGTTATCTAGTTAGGGAGGGAAGGAGACACTTGAGGGAGAGACCTTAGAGGAAGGTGGAAAGTGAGTGAGAGAGAGGGGCACTAGGATACCTAAGAGGGAGAGAGGGAGAGGGAGTGGGAGTGGGAGGGACCAAAGAGAGAGAGAGAGAGATTTCAAAGGGATGGGGAGAGAGAGAGAGGGAGATGGAAAGTGAGAGGGATATGCCGAGTGAGAAAGAGACTTGAGAGGGAGAGTGAGAGAGATAGAGGGAGGGAGAGGGAGAGAGATTTGGGAGGGAGGGAGAGAAAGAGAGATAGAGAGAGAGAGGGTATGTGCAGGATCATCATGGAAAAAATAGGTCCTTAAGTGGCAAAAAATTTAGAAAAATCAGAGTTAGGAAAATTGACATAAAAATTTGAATAAGTTCTCTATATTATTTCAAAAATATGTAAGAATATAATATGTAGAAAATTGAATGTAGTTTCTAAACTACTAGGTTTATTTATAAAAAATAAACTTTTTAGTGAAAATTTGAAATTTTAATATAGTAGTATTTAAATTTTAGGGAAAAATAAGGTGTCTATCTGACTACCCTAACTACAATAAAATGATAATATTTTTTTATAATATTTTAGATATAAGTAGAGGACTCATGTCCTGATGTGATGCATATATTTTTATAACTTTTTTTCTAAGTAAATAATTAATTATTATTTTTTTATTACAACTTTTAAAAAATATAAATCTCATATGTCTGACCATCTTAACTTGGTCAAAACTTCATGAAATTCATATTTTTTTAATCCTATAGTATGCAAAGCATAGAATGTGACACATGTTTCAGATTCAAAAAATGTGATACCATTTGAAAGCTATATATGTTTTTCAATCAACCTATCAATCAGGAGTATAGTCATAATTCAAATAGAAAATGAATAATAGTTATTTATTAAATTCAAAGTAAATCATGATTTATATTGGTGGAAAGCTAATAATATCCTTTAAAAACCCTTTCCAATTCATCAATTTTGGGTAAAAAATAATTTGTCAGCCACATACCCGTCATATCACAACTTTTTGGTCCATCATGATCCTACACATACCTGAGAGAGAGAGAGAGAGAATTGAGAGTGTGAGTGTGTGTGAGAGAGAGAAATGAGAGAGAGAGAGAGTGTGTGTGGGAGAGACCTGAGAGAGACATGAGAGGGAGTTGGAGAGACCTAGTAGAGAGATAGAGACTTTAAAGAGAGGGAGAGAAAGAGACTTGAGAGTGTGAGTGAGAGAGAGAGGAGAGAAAGTGGGGGAGACCTGAGAGAGAGAGACCTAAGAGGGAGTGGGAGAGACCTAAGAGAGAGAGATAGAGGCTTCAAATAGAGGGAGAGAGAGAGGGAGAGGGATATGGATAGGGATATAGAGGGAGAGGGAATGGGAGGGACCTAAGAGCGAGAGAGGGAGTGTGAGGCAGACAAATAGACAAATAGAGAGGGATTGAAGGAGATAGGGAGAGATGAGTAGGAGAGAGACTTGAGAGGGAGATGAATATAGATAGATGGTGTGTGAGAGTGGGAGAGAGAATTGACAAGGAGATGGAGAGTGTGAATAAGAGAGAGATACATGAGAGAAGAGAGAGAGGGAGTGGGAGAGACCTAAGAGAGAGAGAGGAGGAAGTGGGAGAAACCTGAGAGAGAGAGGTTGGGAGTAACAAAGGGAGGGAGACTTGATAGGGAGAGAAATAAATATAGGGAGGGAGGGAGAGGGAGAGGGAATCGAGAGGGAGAGAGGATTGAGAGAGGGGAGAGAGAGTGGGAGAGAGAGACTTGAGATGGAGATGGAGAGAGAGAGTGTGTGTGTGTATGTGTGTGTGTGTTTGAGAGAGAGAGATACTTCAAAGAGATGGATAGAGAGAGTGAGAGAGGAAGATGGAGAATGAGAGGGATATGGAGAGGGAGAGGGGGCAGAGGAAGTGATAGGGACCCTAAAGAGAGGGAGATGGAGAGAGAGAGGGAGAGAGGCTTGAGAGGGAGAGAGGGAGAGAGATAGAGGGAGGGAGAGAGAGACTTGAGAGGGAGAGAGGGAGGGAGAGAGGGAGAGATTGGGAGAGAGTGTGAGTGTGAGTGTGAGTGAGCGATTGAGAGAGAAAGAGAGAGAGGGAGTGGGAAAGAACAAAGAGAGAGGGAGTGGGAGAGACCTGATAGAGAGAGACCTAAAAGGGAGAGAGGGAGTCAGAGAGACTTGAGAGAGATACTTTAGAGGGAGAAAGACTTAAGAGGAAGAGAGACTTCAAAGGGAGGGAGAGAGAGAGAGATGAAGAGGGGAGATGGAGAGTGAGAGGGAGATGGAGAGGGAGAGAGAGAGATAGAAGGAAGGCTGGAGATAGAGGTAGAAAGATAGGTCTAGAGCTCAAGGAGAGAGAGTGAGAAATATAGGTATAAAGAGGGACAAAGAAAGAAAGGAGGGAGGGATAGGTCTATAGTTTAAGGGTAGACATAGTGATATCTAGAGAGGTAGAGAAAGGGACAAAGAGATGATGAATGAATATAGGACTTTTTAGGTAAAGTAGGTCTATAGTTTAAGGGTAGACATAGTGATATCTAGAGAGGTAGAGAAAGGGACAAAGAGATATGATGATTTATGAATATTTTTTCATCTCTTTACTACAAAAAATATAAATATTTCATTATTCATTACTTTTTCTAAAGTTTCAAGTATTTTGAGATGAGTGTTACAAAAAATAATGAAAAAGAGACTTTGCATGCGAAAGTAGTGAGCATTTGATGTTTCAAAAATGAAATATGATGTTCAAATGATTATAATTTCTTTTTATGTATAATATAGAAACAACACCTATTCCATTGTGTAGAGCTCTTAATCGCCTTTGCAACTCTTGTAAAAAGTCAAAATTTTGATAAGAAAAACAAAAGTTATGCCCATTTTATTAATTAGGATTGTTTAGATCTTCAAAACGGATATGCATTTTGTTTTTCACAAAAAAGGGTTCCCACTTTCCAAAATGAATATCCATTTTGAAAAAAAAAACAAATATTTGGATAGAAACAGATATCCACTTTAGTTTGGTATTACCAAACCAAAATGGATATTGGCTTGGGATTTGGTTTGGGATTGCCTAACTTGGAAAGTCAACCTGAAATAGGTGTTTTGAAAATTTGCTTAGTTTTCCAAAGTTCTCCCTTTTGGCTGACGACTTTTTTTATCCAAAATTGATCAAAAGAAAAGGTTTTATAGAAAAAATTGTTAGCTTTCCACCAATATAGCTTTTTCCTTATTTTGAATTTAATAAATAATTATTATTTAGTTTCTACCTACATTACGTCTAAAGTCCTAATTGATAGGCTAATTGAAAAACTTCTATAACTTTCAAAATACTTAACATTTCTTGAATCTACAAGATGCACCACATTTTATGCTTTGAATACTATAGGATAAAATAAATTGAATTTCATAAATTTTTAACCAAGTTAAGGTGGTCAGACATAGACATTTTAATAATTCTAAAAATTTCTAATAAAAAAAAAACATAATTAATTATTTACATGGAAAAAAATTACAAAAAAAATTCTAGCACATCCGAACATGTGTCCTCTACTTATATTGAAAAAATAAATTTATTTATTTATTTTTTTCTTGTACTTAGGGTGGTTAGACATACACCTACTTATCTTTTTCCTGAAAAATATCATCCTAGCACTGCATTGAAATTTTAAATTTTCTCAAAAAAAAATTACTTTTTTTTCCAGAAAAGGACTAGTAGCCTAGAAACTACATTTGATTTGCTACAACTTTTGTTCCTACATATTTTTCAAATTATGTCAATAACCTATTTAAATTTTTATGTCAAGAATCCTAACTCTAATTTTTTGAATTTTCATCGCAACTTAGAGGCCTAGTTTGGACCCCAATGATCCTGCACTGAACCTACCAAAATGGGATTTGACCAACGAAAACCTCCTTCACCTAACAAAAAACATTTTTCTCTCTTTAATGTGTGATTGCAGATTTTAGGTTATGAAACAACATGTATAGGGTGCTCTATCTTTCTGAGAAATGGAACATTATGGTTAGGACCTATCCCACTTAGTTCCACTCAAGGAAACTGTATATATCTCAATCCAAGGATGTAATGAAGGAAAGAGATCTTACAATAGGGTGTCCTAGGGTATGAAAAATGACTAAAGATGGGTTTTCCACCAAGATAGGGCTTGTAAAGACAAAAGATGAATGAATCATGCAAAATACCATGCAAATGCTAACTACATAACCTAGGAAATGCAACTGAAATATAGAATATCAAACTTGAAATGAATAGAGGTGCACTTGGAAGAGTGATGAGGTCAAAAAAAGCTCCAAAACCTTGAAATTTTTTTGTTTGATTCCCATTGGGACTCATACGCTAGTCTAGGTGATTTAGTCCCAAACTAAGGTATTTGTGCCAAAACTGGAATCTGATAGAGTATGATTTGAATCTCCTAAAATATAAAAAAATTATTGTACTAAGACTCATATGCCACAACTGGCATATCAGTCCCACTCTACATTTTGGGAGGTTTAGGACCCGATTCTTCTCTCTTGTCTCTACTCTTCCTTCCACACTTTGTTTCCAGATCTGAAACCTTGATTTACAACTTGTAGGTGACTTTCCATGAAGATGACAACCTTGTGAAAACTTGATGACTTTCTTCAACTTTACAATGTGGTCTTCAAATGATCTTCAAGCCTCAAGACACCTAGATCTACAATTACACATGTAAAGAGAGAAAAAATTGTTGATTTGTTAGTAAATGGGGGTTTTCCTTGGTCAAATCCCATTTAGGTAATTAAACCATGTGATGAAACAATGAAATATGAATATGAAACATGAACAATGATACCTTGAATGATTTCTTGAGATGTAAATTAGCAATCTAACATGAAATTCCCATGTAGAATGTAGATATTGATCTTGAACATTGATATGAAACAATGCTTGTAAATGGATCTTTGATTCTACATCACAAAACTAGCTCAACAACATGCTTGATGCCTTATGATATTGATATGATGATGGATCTTGAATTGCTGCAAAAAATGATGAAGAAATATCCCCTTCAATGCCTTAGAAATTCTCTTATAAACTCTCTTGACACTCTTGTGAAGTCTTGGAATGCTTAACTATTGATGACTTAGGATGATAAAATAAAGGCTTAGGTGAAATAATGATTTGAGACCTTTTATATATAGGAAATCCATCTAAATTACTAGTTATTACATCCCAGAGGCTGAAATTCATGAAATTTGAACTTAAAACCCTGATTCCTTGCTCAAAACCCTAAAAAGGGGCCAAATGGGACTCATACACCACTTTTGGTATATAGGTCCCATTTGGATGGGACTTGTATGCCCAAGGTGGCATATGGGTCATGCCAAGCTTTTCCAAGTGGAGGAAATGTTGGGTAGTTAAGAAATTAAGTTTATTTGATGTCTATGTTGGGATTTCAGTTGAAATAAGCCTTAGGATGAATAATATAGGGTCTTGGAGGCCTATTAATGATGATATGAAGGTGAAAAATGCAACAGGGCCCAAAATTCAACATGAAGGTGTAAATAAATGCACTTTCAACATTAAATTAAAGAACAATTAGGTCAATTTAGCTTAAAAGGGCCCTAAATGTACTATGAATGTGGAAAACAAATTCCAACACTAGATCAAGGAAACATTAGGTCCATTTTAATACTAATCAATTCCCAAATCAAGTGCAAAAATGTAGAGGGATACTTTTTCCATACCACATTTAGCCCCCACTTTAGTGAGAGGATGAACTTGCTTCAAACTCACACTAAAGTAGACATTCAAGAGGGGTCCAATTGTATCAATACAAATGTTCTAAGATAACAAGGATCAAAAAAGGTGGTCAAGCCCCTAGGATCCGAGATCCTACGTAAAACTGGCATAAGCACAAAATGACATGCAAAAGGTGTAGGATATTTAGGAAAACAAGATACACAAACATGTAGTGTTAATAACTAAAAGAAAGAAAAACAAAAAGAAGAAAAAAGAAGTGGATCAACCCTTGACTGTTTATCTAAGCTATTTTTCAAAAAATCACGCTCACTCTGAGTCAATGAAACTTTCGGTTGTCTTTTAGGTGAGTATCCAAAGGGTGGCTTAGTGAGAAAGTCATGCCTTTGTACCGCCTTAGGATGCTAACCTTCTCTTGAGATTTGACATCATTTGCAAGGTCCCAAACATTGAGGTTGGTTTCATTATTTCATTGGAATTATGAGCCTATGTTCAACAAGGGCTGATTTTATGTGACAATGAAACCCTAGATGTAGTATTAGGTTTATATGGATCATTCATATGTTCCAAAGATTCTTAATACCAATCTATGATAATTTGGTAGCTTTTTGTAGTTACATCTCTTCGTAGACTTTTTCAAAAGCATGTATTACATAACAATTGAGTGACTTGGGGTGTAAAACTAGGGCTTCCCTAGAATTCACCTACCCACATGGATGTGTTAGAGAAGTTTATTTGGTGCCATAATTCACAAAACACAAGATATGCTTCTTCCCAGATTTGTATTTCTCTCAATTTCCACTTTTTACAAGAATGCATTCATTATTGGCATGGTCAAATAGTGTTGAGTAAACTTGTGTGAACCCCAACCTTGGTACCTGCAAAACAACAAGAATAAACAAGTTAGACAAGATATTGTAAGACAAAACAAGGATTCTCCATGAAATCCATTTACAAACTCAAAGTAGGAAAGAAAACAATGAAAAGCATGATAAGAAGAACCAAATAGATTAAATCCTAATTTAAATGTGCAAACACATGATCCCATGGGGGAATTGGTTCCAATTTGATGTGAAAATTGGCCCTTTCCCAATTCCTAAGATGCAAACTTGATGTGTTGAAGATTATTGATCCACTTTGTTGGTGAAGGATGAGAGCTCCAAGCCAAAATCTGCAAAAACCTAGCTAAGAACTCAATGATAATGGATGAAATTTGAGAGGTATTTGAGCATGGTAACTTTGTATAAATTGTGGATGATGAAATGAGGATATGAGCTCTTTATTTATAGAATGTCAAGATGGATGAATGTCCAAATTTGAGCAACGTGGGACTAACATTCATTCAATGGCAAGATTCCACTTGTCAAGCTATGAATGGATGGAGGATTTGCAAGATTTGGGGATTCTACCAATAAATGCATAATTTTGAATTTCAAATTTGTTGAAATGACATGTAAGAGGGAAGGGAAAATGCAATAAATGTCACTTGGCTCAAGGAAAAGGACATGTAATATGAATTTATTGCCTTGTTGGATGTACATGTTGACTTGGAATTTTTGAATTCAAATTGAGAGAATATTCCAAAAGATGCCATTGTGAGGAAAATAGAGATTTAATAAATGAATTAAATCTATTTTCATGTGCAACTTGCATTATCTAGAGGATGGGACATGAGATGAGATTAAATTAATTAAGGGTTAATTAATTTAATGAGAGAGGTTAGATGATGTGACCTATTTGACTCAAATTTATGGATTTATTTAAATCAAATAAGAGAGGTGTAGTACCCCTCCTGTTACTGTTTAGACTTGTTTTCTTTCTATGCTTTGGTTTGATACTTCATGACTATGATTGTACTCCTTATGGTTTGGTTTGATAGATTGGTTAGTTTAGATTGATTGATGATTATGTTACTTCAGTTGATGACATTATGATTACATTAATTCTATGATGTTTTATTTGATTTCAAAAATATATTATGATGCAGTGATTTAGTAAATTATGTTATGATATGATCTATTAGTTTAGAAATGCTATTTCATCATTAATATTATAATTGTTAGAATAGATGTGATGAAAGGATAGTGGAGCATCACTCGTTCACTAGTGCCATGCTATGTTGCAATTCCTTCTCACAATGTAATGCCTTGATTTTATATATATGTACATGTACATGACCTTGTTTGTATCCAGGGATTGCAGGTACGGAGTCTCGATTCCACCTACTTCGGCAGGACAGGGCTAGCATCAAATGACCCAATGGTATGATGTTGAAACAGAAATGACAAGGAAGTCAGCCCGTCCCATGTTGTCAAATTGTCCTGATTGAATGGTATTGTGCATCCTTGTAGTTGTCGTTTCAGTAATTTATTACTGTGTTTAGTATAGTGTCTTGTTTGTATGTATTTTACGTTAGTATTTTATATGTTGTGATTTACTTAATTAAATGGTGGTAGTAAATCTTTATTGTAATGTTAGATTAATTTGTATTAAAATATTTAAAAGTTTTATTTTTTTTAAAAGCCATGTGTGTTTATTTTAAAATTAATTAAATATGTAAAGATTAGTATTCTATTAATTTAATTAAATTATCTTGTTGAGGATAATTATGAAATAAATTAAATAAATAAATTAAATCATGTGCATTGCAAGTAAAGCTTGTAAAATCATAATTAAAACAAAAAATATTGTGAAATGGAAAAATAAATAAATAAAAGAATAGAAAAGATAAAAGGATGAATGAGAATTAAGTGTTGACTGAAAAGCTAGAATTAAATTAGATAATTTCTTTTATATTGGATTTTTAGAGCTTTTGAAAAGAGAGTAATATCTTTAATTTAATTGGAATTTTGTGAGACTTTTCATTGACGGGAAGACTTGGACAAAAGTTGCAAAATAATAATGTTTTCTGAATTATTGATCTTTTGAAGTTGTTGGGAAGTGTTTGGGGGAAATTGGTTTCATTTACTTTCATCATTCTGGGAAGATTCTTTTGAATTAAAGATTAAATTAGAAGTTGAGCAAGGAAAGCTGGAGACGAACTTCTAAAGGAAGGAAGGAAAGTAATTCGAAGAGCTATCTAGATCAAGTGAAGCTTCATCAAAAATTCCAACAGCGAAGGACTCCAGGTTCCAAATTCTTGTCCTTAAATTTTTTGTTTCAAAGAAAAAAAAAAAAAAATAGTTAAATATGATATCTGTGAGAAAAGAAAACTTTTGAGATTTATGAGTATTGAAAAGAAAAAAAATTAATGGAAGAGATTAAACTAGTTTTCTAAAAGTTTATGGTTTGTTTTCAATTTATCAAAACAAAAATTACATCTTCTAGGAATGTCCAACTTATCTATGTTTGATATGAAAAGAAAATTGTTTTTCCTTTTAAAATTAAATGAGTTTTGAAATTCATACCCTCTTATTTATATACATTTATATTCATTTTCAACCAGTTTCTCTTACTGGATCAATCTGATTAAGTATATATACATATATATATATATATATTACCTTATGTATATGTATATCTATATATTGTATATATATTTGTATGAAAGAGATATTCAGATGTTTATTTTTTATATTTTATATTGATATTGGAAACTGTGATTTTCATTTTTTTTCTAATGGCCGAATCATACTGCGTCAGTAGTATGTGATGGAAATTCTTTTTAAAACAAAAATTTATATGAAATATAATTTTATATTGGGTAGGAGGAAGGGACGACAGTTTCGTACCCTCCCCACACCCAAGGCGGGATGGCAGACTGCACAACAGTCCACACAGACTGTTGTGCACAACAGTCTGTATGGACTATTGTGCAGTCCCCATACGGGCTCTACCTTTTCGTTTGGTTATATTAAGTTTGGGTTTTAAAATTTATATATATATACTATATGGACTATATCCCCATATCTATATTATATATATTTATATATATATATATATATATATATATATATATATATATATATATATATATATATATATATATATATATATATATAGATATATATATATATATATATAGATATATATATATATATATATATATATATATATATATATATTATATACATATATATATATTTATATACATATATATATTTTATATATATATATATAATATTTATATATATATATATATATATATCTATATATATATATATTTATATATATATAGATATATATATATATATTTAGAATTTTATGGTATATATATATATATATATATATGTGTGTGTGTGTGTGTGTTGTGTATTTATAATGTGCTTGTATAATGTTTAAACTATGAAATTTAGTTTCATGGACAAATTAAAAGAAAGTTATTTATCATTCATGTTCAATCATTATTGAACTTTTTTATTGAGTTATATTATAAAAAAAAAAGGAGATTGTAAATACAATTAAACTGGATGTTTGTTTGGAATTGTGATAGGATTGTGCGAAAATCTGAAATGGTGTCTTGAGTCATGAGATCATGATTTTGCTTAATTTTACATTTTATTATTGTTTTGGATTTTATATAGATGTGGGAACCCTGTTGTAATTATGAACCCTATTTCGATGGTTGTGATCCTTAGTGCTCCAAAGGCATGTGTTTTGTTGAATGTTTGTCCCTGTTTTATGTACTCTTGAGATTGCAAGAAAATAATATTATTATGTTTTGGAAGGGTTGTACAAGATTGTTGAGATTTTGATTATGAGTTATCGTGAGATGGTTAATGCCTTGCATGTCCTTGTTTTGAGTTATATGCTTTATTCATTATGGTACAACCCTTTCCTTGTTTTGGTTTATTTTAGGGGTCTTAGGGAGAGTGGCTCTTCGTGGGGGTTGGTGCCTCAAAAGGAGGAAGAGCTCAGGGTAACCCACATAAGAGTAATGTAACAAGTAAAAACCTAATAATAGAACTTAGGGGGATGGGTAGTAAAATAAATAAAATAATAATATTGGATACCTCGTCTATGCATTAGGGCTATCACAGACTAATGATAGACTAAGAAGGTCGTGGTTGGCAAAGTTGTAACCTCGTCCTCATGAGAGGTTGATGGCTCCGAATGAGCTACCCTATGGTGCCAGCGTCTCAAGTAGGAGGAAGGGCCAGGATATCCATAGATGGGGGCCGGTGCCTTAGTTTGGAGGAAGGTCCAGGATAACCCATGTAGGCTATGCGATGACACTCTCCACTAGACACCCTTATGTTTTGTCTCTTGTTGGCCTCTGGAATTGTATTCTAATTGTTGTTTCAAATTCTTTAGAAAATGAATTATGGTTGTTCTTTGGTTACTTGGTTAATGGTTATTGCCTTGGTTAATTGTGATGAGTTTCATGGCTTTATCTTATTATGTTGTCTCTTGGATGTTGTGGTTATGTCATTGTAACCCTTGATGTTGTATTTGAGTTATTGTACTATGTTGTTCTTTTGGAGTCGGTTATGTCATTCATGGTCGTGATTACTTCTTTGTCACCTCTGAGCACGGGGGGTGGGTTATTTATAACCCACATGGTCAAGTGGAATGTGCTCCGCACCCATTGGGTTCCCCATCAATGTTTGTTTTCTTAGCATTCTTTAGTTGGATCTTGTACCAATTGTTTACTTTGTACTTCATTCATTAATTGTACTATTTATGTATCCCACTTGTATAGGAGATTTATTGTAACTCATTATTGAGAACATGTAATGTAATGTGATATGATGGTGTATTATGTAGGAACCTTTGTAAACATTATTGTATGAGATTCATTATGTTGTAACATGTGATGTAATAATAATACTTTACTTATGTTTCATGGATGTACTTCTATAAATGGTTATTGTGATATTTTGATGAATGGGAATTGATTATGTTATTTGGTTTTATCTTTTATTTTTTTGATATTAGTTTGTTATGCGATGTAACCTTGCGTGCCCTAGAGAACTAGGTGTGATAATGTAATGTGCAATGTGAGTATGTTTTAATGTTTATTTGCATGTTTACTTTGTATTATTTAAAAAAAAAATGTTTGTAATGTTTGTTCTCAGGGGTTTGCACGACGGGCATTTCAAGAGGAATATGATAATAGGTTAATTAAATAGGATTTTGATTTATTTAATTAAAAGAGATGGTGTTAGATTAAATCAAATAAGGTTTTAATTTATTTAATTTAATGGATAGACTTTAGAGATTTAATCAAATAAATTGAATATTTAATTAACAAAAGGGATTGAATTAATTAGATAAAATGATTTATTCAATTAAGAGAGGAATATTGATGAATTTAATTAGATAAGGAGATTTGATTAAATGGCTAGATCGAGGGATGATTCAGGAAGAAATGATGTCAGTAAGTCAGGATCAGCTACACAATGTCAATCAGTATATTTTATGTGTCTACAAAACCAAATCTAAGAGAGGTTAATGTGGAGGTACCCCATATACACATGTAGATCTAGACAAAACATTCCTAGGTTCCATCAAATTCAATAAATACTTTATTATAGTTTGGTAGTTTTTTGTTCTGAGGGCTCTTAAGAGATTGAGCTAGAAAAGTGTAGCCCAAAAGGATAGGGTTACTTGGGGAATAAATGGACACTTCCTAGCATTCATGCATCCAACTAAATATGTTGGTACAATTTTTTTGGCTGCACAATGCACAAAAAATGAATACTTGTTTTCTTTCAAGTCAAGGTTTTGCTCCACTAGCATATGCTCAATTTTTATGTTTATTTACAAAACAATTAATATAGGGCTTAGTTCCTATATAGAAAATTAGAAGAAAATGATAAGCTATTTTGACTTGATAACTACTAAGTTGATAATTCAATAAAAATTTATATCCATTTATGAGCACATAAAAGTTTTAAAGTATGATATATCTAGCATATAAACTATGTTGACAAAGTGGCATGAACAAAAGGTAGAAATACAATGAGAACATAACTTAAAATATAGGATTTTATTTTAGCAATTACATGATGTTTTCTAATTTATTTTTGGCTTCACACTCCTCAAAAATTTGATGTTTTTCTAAACTTTATTTGTTTTAAATGTTGAATTATAGATCAATATAATAGAATTTGTAAAAATATAAAAATAATGATTGTATATTATCAAATTCGAACAAAATACTTCATAGTTATCATTCCAAATATAAGAACATGAAAATATTAGCCCATGGAACAAAATTCAATATAAAAAAATACAATTTAGCTCTTTATGTTTACATAATAGAGAAATGTGGTGGAATTGTTAAATCATAATTGATATGTTTTCAACACCATGAATTTTTTTTTTCTATATCATATAAAGTGCACATTGCAAAAGAAACAAAAAATGTGGGTTTTATATCATCAGATCCTTATGTATTCTTACCAAATTTTTGACTCTAATTAATACACTCATGTTTAAATTATTTTGACAATCCCAATAGGGAGAGATGGAAAGAGGGGGAGATCTAGAGAGAGAGGGAGCGAGGGAAGGAGAGAGAGAGAGGGAAGGATGGAGGGAGGGAGAGAATGCTCGAGATAAGTCTAGATAGCAGAGGAGAGATAGGGAAGGAGAGGTTGAGAGATAGGTTTAGAGCTCAAGGGAGAGAGAAGGAGAGAATAGGAAGAGATACAAAGATATATTTAGAGAAATAGGGAGAGGGGGATGAGATATACATAGAAATAGAGAGAGGAGGGAATGAGGTAGAGGTAGAGATATAGGTATAGAGAGGTCTAAAGAGGGAAAAAGAGAGAGTGAAGGAGAGAGGAAGGAGAGGTAGATAGCTACTTAGAGAGAGAGAGAAGTGGGGAGATAGGGAGAAAGAGGTGGAGATATAAGTCTAGAGAGAGTTTGAAAAATAGACAAAGAGAGATGGAATAAGGAAGGGAAAAAGGAAAGATAAGTATAGATATTGTGAGAGAGGTCTAAAGATTATAAAGAGATGAAATAAGGGAAGAAAAGATAGAGAGATAGGTCTAGACCTCAAGGGAGAAAGAGAGGTAGGGAGAAAATGGGAGAGGGAGATATAACTAGATTGATAGGGAGAGAGGTTTCAGATAGATAGAAGTAGAGAGGGAAGGGGGTATGGAGAGAGAGTTAGAGAGATAGGTCAATAACATGGGAGAGATTGTGTTAGATAGAAAGAGGTACAAATAAAGGAAGAGAGACAAAGAGACATGGATATATAGAGAGATGAATAGAGAGAGATAAATAGATAAAGACTATGAGACTGAGAAGGAGAGGGATAGAGGGAGTTTGGGAGAGTTATATATATAGGTCTAGATAGAGTGGTATAAAGAGGGGAAAATAGAGAGGGAAGGAGGGAGGAGGGGGAGGGGGAGGGGGAGAGATAGTTCTAGAGACCAATGGGGGAGAGTGAGATAGATAGGTATAGAGAGGGGCAAGAGGGAGATATTTCTATAGGGATGGAGAGATTTTAAATAGAGATAAATAGAGAGGGAAGGAGGAAGGGAGAGGTGGAAATATAGGTATAAATATTTTGGGAGGAAGAGTGAGATGGAGAGAGAGGTATAAATTGAAACAAAGAAAAATTAGGTGGGTGATAAAATGGGTAAAACAATAATTCGTGCACCTTTACCCAATAATTCGTGCACCTACACTTTCTCTATTCCTTTAGGAAAAAGAGATACCCAAACGTGGGATTGACTTTCAACCCTTAGGTGAGTTAAGCCTATTGGAGATCTTGGATATTTTCCTTATGACAAGACATGGTAAATATGCTTGAAATGCACTTGGGAAGAAAAACTAAAAATACTAAATGAGCTCAATTATGCAATGTGAAACTTTAATAATAAATTTAAAGCATAAAACAATAAAAAACAATAAACTTTTGACAGATCTGAGAAGGGTAAGCTGATGTATACTAGTCACCAAAAGTTGTTGTTGAGTTTCCTCCTAGGATAGACTCACCCTAGGGAAAATGGTTCTCATTATTGGGATCCAAAATTTGATTTCATAGTCCTCTACTCCTAGATCTACATTCCTAATTCCTCCAGATCCCACTATTAGGAAGTCAAAAATAAATTTTGTAAATGAGTTTTTGTATCTTGAAAATTTTTATAACTTTGAAAATTTTACAAAATTGCACTTTTGATCAATATTCAATTCTTCTTCACTTGTAAATATACACAAACAAAGAGAGGGAAAATTGTTCATTTTTGGTGAATGGGGGTTTACCTTGGTTAAACCCTATTTTTGTAAGTAAACCTTAAAATTAAACAATAATGAAAGGAAGGAATGGTCAATGAGCATTAGCTTGTTGCAACTCACTAAAAAATTGAATGGAGATCCTAAAAGGACTGAATTCTAACACATCTCTCTAATTTCTTGATCTTGTATGAAATGTCTTGATTGGATGTTGATCTTGATGCTTGAATTTTGACTTGAATTCTTGAAACCTAAATCACAATGTTAGCTCCAAAAACATGCATGAATGCGAATAACATTGACATGATGAGCTTGATCTTGATTATTGATGTAGAAGATTGATAAATATGCTCTTGAACACTTTTGACAATAATATTTTTCTTGTGAAGTCTCATAAAATTTCTTAGGATTTGAAATGATTAAAATACCTTGTATTTATAGGTAATTTTTTAATTTCCTGACAATTAAACATTAAAGGTCAACAATTACAATTTGAATTTGAATCATGAAAATGCCACAAAAAAAATTAAAAATTGAGATCCAAAACTTAGGCTTTAAATGTATAATTGGGCCAATTAGAGGCTTAATTAAGTCCAATTAATTAAGGTGAGGGAAAAAAGTGAGAAAATATAAACGAATATATTTTCCTTCACTATAGTTATCCCCCACTTTAGTGAGAGGAAGATCCCTATGCTCAAACTCACACTAAGCTAGATAAATAAGCGTCAAGAGGGGTCCAAGTGCACACATGTAAGTGAGATAGGATGACAAAGATCAAGGAGGTGATCAAGCCCCCAGGATCAAGATCCCATGGAAAACCAACATAAGTAAAAAGAAACATAGATATATGTTGCAAGAATGGAAGAAGAATGAAATTTTGTCATTGATGTCAACAGGTCAACTAGTTATCTACTAGTTGTTGATTGCACATGTCGAGGATATTGAGAAAATTATATTAAAAGAAGATTGCTAGTTCTGGTGCTCATGAACTATGTTTTTTTGTGTGTTGTTTGAGGTTTGAAAGAATTGGTGTTGGTCTAGAATTTCTCTTTTTTGAAGTACCCTGGTGTTTGGTTCAGGTATTGTATTGCCCTAGTTCTGTTGTAGTTGCTTTTGGCATTTGGAAGCATTGAGCTTAATTGATCTATGTGTTTTACACTGGTGTGGCCGACCGTGTTTCAAGCACTACTTTCGAAGTTGATCAAGCATGTGTTTAGGTTACCCTCATTCTAATTCCACACTAGGATGTTTGGCATTGACCTAATTTTAATTTGAAGTTGGATGGTTGAATTTGTATATTTTCAAAGTTGGAGATGGTATAAATACAAAATGTCCTAAGCAATGAAAATTGTATATAAGAAAAGAAGGAAGATAAGTGAAAGAGTAGATGTGACTTTGATGCTATTATTTATGTGTGAGAGTTGAGTGTGTGCTTGTTCAGTGCAAAGCTTAACACTGAGTTTCTGGATGTAGTGAGCAGAAGGCTAACTCTATCATTCATGTGAGTTGATCAGTGATTGTGGTGGAATATTCATTGAATTGGGATTGTTGTCTCTTTGTAACAAATCTTCTTTGTCTTCTTTGTATCTTTGTGCTAGTGAGCCCTCTGTGTTGTAACCCTATAGATAGTGCATTTGAACATTGAGTCCTTATTTCAGGCAGTGAGCCTTATCTCTAGCAGTGATCCTTTTTGTAATTGGTTTTGATATTGTCTATAGTGTGAGTTAATCCTCACCATGTTTTTTCCCTAATTGGTTTTTCCACATAAATATGTTGTTATTGTGTTTGTGCATTTGCATTTGATGGTTAATCACTTAATCAGTTAATGTGTTAGTTCTCATAATTGAATTTAAGGTTATCATCTATGATAACTGATTCACCCCCCTCTCATTTGTCCTATCCAACAATTGGTATAAGAGCTTTGCTCCTTGGTGAAGAGCTTAACCACTAGAGGAAGGTCTAGGATGGCTACCAAAATGACCTTTGATTATCCGAGGTTTGATGGAACTAACTATGGTATCTAGAAAGTATTGATGGAAGAATATCTGGAGTATTGTGGATATGATGTAGAGAAAGCCTATAAGAATTCTTACACTCCTCCTTCTAATGGTTCGAGTACACCTAAAGAAATTAAATCACATGAAGTGAATACCAAGGAAAATTTCATCCCGAAGAATAGTTTGGTACATTCAAAGTTGATTAAGGTTCAGAATTTGAAGACAACTAAGGTAGTCTAGGATGCTTTAGAAAGAGTGCATGATGGAGATGAAAGGGTAAAAGAGGAAAAAATATAGAATTTGGAAACATATTTTTTATTTTTTACATATGTTCGAAGATGAGAATGTTAAAGCCTATCTACATAGATTGGATGAGGTAGTGGCAAGAATGCGATCTCTTGGTGCCACTGTAGATGAAACCATAATTGTAAAGAAGATTCTCAAAACTCTTCCTGATGCTTATAGTGAAAAGGTGAGTGCTATTGAGTAGACTATATATTACAACAATTGTACTAAGTATTTGTTGTTAGGATTTTTTACATCTTATGAAATGAGGAAGCTGAATCTAAGAAGTAGAGGAAAAATAGAAACTAGTTTTAAAGCTGTAAAAACTTAAGATTCAGATGAAGAGAACTTTGAAAAAAATTAGGCTAACTTTGTAAGAAAATTGTGAAAATTTTATAGTGAGTATGAAGGAAAATTTCCCTTTAAATGCTTTAGTTATGGAGAAATTGGACACTATGCTGCAAAGTGTTCAAGAAGAGATAAAATGAACAAACAAATATATGAGAAAGAAAGGAAAGGAAAGAATATTATCATAGCTTATTATGTTAATGGGAATGCTAGTTTTTTAGATGAAGATTCAGAATATGAAGATCTAGATGACAATGAATGCTTTTTCTTGGCGATTAAAGATGAACCTAATTCTACTTATTCTGAAAGATAGTCAAAGGAAAGTCCTCTAGAGAAGAAGGAAAAGAAGGAGAAGGAGAAAAATGAAGGTACAGTTATCTCTACCCTACATGCTAAATAGGAAAATAATTTTTGGGTAGTTGATAGTGGTTGTTCACATCACATGACTGTTGGCAAGAGTAAGTTTTTCAAACTTGTAAAATATGATGGAGGTCTAGTTATGTTTGGAGATGATACCAGTGCTAAAATTTGTGGGATAGGTTCAATAAGTTTTGATGGAAAGCATCAGACTAATGATTTATATTATGTTAATGGTTTAAGGCATAATTTATTGAGCATTGGTCAAATGTGTAGAAAGGGATGTGATCTTGTCTTTAAGGATGATAAGTGTGAGATCTAGAAAGGATCCAAAACATTGATTGCTACAGGAAATAAATTTGATGGGAATATTTATTATCTTAAAGGTGTTGATGGATGTTGTTTTATGACTTAGATAAATGGTAGTTGGTTATCACATAGGTGAATGTGTCACATGAATTTTGATAACTTGGCAAGGATTAGTACTATTCAAGCCGTGAGAGATCTATTCAGAATTACAAAGGTTGTAAATGCTATATGCAGGAATTTCCAGTTTGGGAAGCAGACAAGAAATCATTACAAAATAAGAGAACAATCTACTATTGGATTGTTGGATTTGGTTCATACAATTATTTTTGGTCCCATGAGAGTGAAAAGTCTACTTGGTGAAAGGTACTTTATGCTTTTAATTGATTATTATTCTAGATATACTTGGGTGACATTTTTGAGAAAAAAATAAAAAGCATTAGATAGATTCAAAGCTTTCAAGGCTATGGTTGAAAATGAAGTGAATTTGAAGATAAAATGCTTAAGATTTGATAGAGGTGGTGAATTCACCTCCCATGATTTCAATATGTTTTGTGAAGTTCATGTAATAAAGAGATAATTATCTACTCTGAGAACTCCTGAATAGTATGGAGTTGTTGGACGAAAAATAGAACAGTTCAAGAGGCTGCTAGGTCAATGATTACAGAAGCTAGATTACTAGAAGTTTACTAGAAATAAGCTATTCACACTACTATATATGTATTCAATTGAGTTCAGGAAAGAGAAAATAGTACAAAGACTCCTTGTGAGCTATGGCGTAGAATAATTCTGATAGTTAAATAGTTCAAGGTATTTGGAAGTAAATGCTATATTAGAAGAGATGAGGAAACACTAGGAAAGTTTGATGCAAGAAGCGATGAAGGAATATTTCTTGGTTACTCTACTAAAAGTAAGGAATACAAATTTTTTAACAAAAGTTTGAGGAAGATTTTGGAAAGTTTGAATGTGAAGGTTGATGAAATAATGAATAATTCTATTGATATTGATAGATATGTGTCTAATGAACATGATTATGCAAGAATAGAAGAAATTATGGAAGAACTAGATAAAGATGGGAAGAAAGAGCAGAATGAAAGAAAAGAAGATGCTCAGGTAATGTCCCCTAGAACACCAAAATATGTACAGAGAAGTCATTCAGAAAGTTAGATTATTGGAGAAAAGAAAGGAGGTGTGTTGACTAGAAGCAAAGATGGTGTTGAAGTAAATTTATGCTTATTATCTGAAATTGAGCCAAAGTCAATAAGATAAGCCAGTGAAGGTGAACACAAGAAGAAAGCAATGAAATAATAACTTTTGTAGATTGAAAAGAATCAAACTTGGGAATTGGTTCCAAAAATGGTAGACAAAAATATCATTGGATCAAAATGGGTATTCGGAAAGAAGTTGAATGAGAATGGGAAAGTTGTTAGAAACAAAGCAAGGCTTGTATGTGAAGGCTGCTCACAAGTGGAAGGTATAGATTTTCAAGAGACTTTTTCTCTGGTAGCAAAAATGGAAGCTATAAGGATGTTCTTGGCATTAGCTACTTATAAAGATTTCAAAGTCTATCAGATGGATGTTAAGTCAACATTTCTGAATGGAGAACTAGAAGAAGTTTACATGGAACAACTAGAATGATTTCAATTGACAAATCAACTGGATATGGTGTACAGATTGAAGAAAGCTTTATATGGACTAAAGAAAGCTCCTAGATTATGGTATGCAAGGTTAGATAAGTATTTGAATTAACAACAATTTCACAAAGGTACGACATACATTAATTTGTATTTTAGGACTAGAAATAACAAAATATTGATTGTAATGGTATATGTTGATGACATTATCTTTGAAGGAAATGAAAAGATGTGCAAAACATTTTCAAAATAAATGTAGAGAGAATTTGAAATGTCTATGATTGGGGAGATGAATTTCTTTCTTGGGTTGCAGATTAATCAAATAGAGAAAGTAATTTTCATTTCATAGTCTAAGTATGTGAGAGAAATTTTGAAGAAATTTGGGATGGATGGCTCCAAACTAGTAAGTACTCCTATGGTAACTAGATGCAAGTTGGGAAAGGATGATGATTCACCTAAGGCTGATAAGAGAAAATATAGATCTATGATTGGTGGACTATTGTATTTGACTACTACTAGACCATATATTATGCATGTGGTTTGTCTTGTAGCTAGATTTCAAGAAGTTCTGAAGGAAACACATGTTACTATAGCTAAAATAATGTTCAGATATTTGAAAGGAACTTCAAATTATGGATTATAGTATCCTAAAGATATTGATTTTACACTCAATTCTTATACAGATGCAGATTGGGCCGAAAGTATAGATGACAGAAAGAGTACAAGTGGTGGTGCATTCTTTCTTGGATCTAGATTGGTAGCATGGTTGAGTAAAAAGAAATATTTAGTCTCTTTTTCTACTGTTGAAGCTAAGTATATTGTTGTATCATTGTTTTGTACACAAGTTTTATGGATGGAACAAACATTGAAAGATATCCCAATGCTACACGATGATCCTATTCCTATCTTCTATGATAACACAAGTGCAATTAATATTTCAAAGAATCCTATGATGCACTTGATAATGAAGCATATATCTATTAGGTATCATTTCTTGAGAGAGAAGGTAATGGATAATGAAGTTAAGATTGAGTATGTTTTGACAAAAGTTTAAATTGTGAATATATTTACAAAGGCTCTTCCTAGAGATACTTTTGAGTATCTTCAGGATAAGCTAGGGGTTATTTCCCCTCTTTTTACAAACTAAGATTCATTTGGAGATGCATCAATCTGGTGATTTCATCATTCTATCTTTTGGATTGATGTTCATTGGTGGCTTCCCTTAGGGAGAGTAGGAAAATTTTCTAAACTATTGTCATTATGAGTATTTTGTTTTTCATGTCAAAGGAAGGTTTGATGGACATATCTTTTTCCTTTTCCATTGATTTCCAAGTGGGAGAAAGAGAGAGAATGTGAAAAAGAAAAGAGAAGGAGAGAACATGTGAAAAAGAAAAGAAGAGAGAGCATGTGAAAAAGAAAGTGAACGAGGTTGATTATCTTCTGGAACGGGAGAAGTAGAAAG
This sequence comes from Sequoia sempervirens, assembly GCA_007258455.2. NCBI lineage: Eukaryota > Viridiplantae > Streptophyta > Pinopsida > Cupressales > Cupressaceae > Sequoia > Sequoia sempervirens. The sequence goes on from VDFB02358134.1 coordinate 204,161,614, forward strand.
AAAAATCTTGAGAAGTATTGTTAGAATAGGTTTGCTATCTTTGATGGCTTTTCACATCATGTGTTTCCATCAATGACAAAGGGGGAGATTGTTTCAAGAATGGTAGAAGAATGAAGTGTTGTCATTGATGTCAACTGAACAGTTGGTTATCTACTAGTTGTTGATTGTACATGTCGAGGATATTGAGAATTAAAAGAAGTTTGTTGTTTCTCGAGCTCGTAAACTATGTTTTTTGGTGTGTTGTTTGAGGTTTGAAAGAATTGGTGTTGTTCCATAATTTCTCTTTGTTTAAGTATCATGTTATTTGGTTCAAGTATTGTGTTTCCCTAGTTCTATTGTAGTTTCTTTTGGAATTTGGAAGCATCAAGCTCAATTGATCTATGTTTTACACTGTTGTGGCCCACCATGTGTTAAGCACTACTTTCAAATTTGATGATCTGTGTGTTTAGGTTGACCTCATTATAATTCCATGGTAGGATATTTTTTTCTGACCTAATTTGAATTTGAAGTTGGATGGCGAACTTTGTATCTTTTCAATGTTGGAGATGTTATAAGTACATAATGTACTAAGAAATGAAAATTGTACATAAGAAAAGAAGGAAGATAAGTGAAAGAGTAGATGCAACTTTGATGCTATTCTTTATGTGTGAGAGTTGAGTGTGTGGTTGTTCATTGTGAAGCTTAATGCCAAGTTTTCAGATGCAATGAGAAGAAGGCTAACTCTATAATTCATGTGAGTTGATTAGTGCTTATGGTAGAATCTCTGTTGCATTGGGATTGTTGTCTCTCTATAAAAAATCTTCTTTTTCTTCTTTGTATCTCTATGACAGTTAGCCCTCCAGGTTGTAGCCCTATGGATAGTGAGTTTGGATAGTGAGTCCTTATTTCAAGTAGTGAGCCTTATCTCTGGCAGTGAGCCTTTTTGTAATCAGTTTTGATATTCTCTATAGTGTGATTTAATCCTCATCGTGGTTTGTCCCTCATTGGGTTTTCCACGTAAATATGGTGTTATTATGTTTGTGTATTTGCATTTGATGGTTAATCACTTAATTAATTAATGTTTCATTTTTGGTAATTAAATTTAAGGTTATAATATGTGACAACTAATTCATCCCCCTCTCAATTGTCCTATCCAACAATATATGCATGATATGCATTAGAAAGACAAGATACACAAGCATACAATACCAGAAATTAATGCAAAAGAAAAGAAGAAAAGGGTAGATCAAGCCTTGACTATTTGTCTAATAGGTATGGATCAAGCCCTAGTTTTTTGTCCAAACAAATGTTCAAAATTGGAAACTGATTCTCCACTTTGCGGACAAAATATACTCACTTAGGCTACTGAAATCTGCTATCCACTAAGTGAGCCCCCATAAATGGTGGTTGATGAGAAAGTCATGACAAGTCTACATACCAAAAGTGATACCTCTTGATAACTTTGATAAGACACCACATAAAAAGGTTCCACAAGGTTATTAAGCTACATTATGCTAGACATTCATGAAAAACAAACATGCTCCACTAGAAATCAAGTTGTGCTATCCTTGGTGCCCATGAAAAAGTTGTAAGAATAGTATGATAGGATATTCAAAGGGGTTTTGCTTCATTCATGAAAGGTCTCACATTAGGGAACATTTTGCTTAATGTCATCAAGAGATGACTAGTCGAGGATAAAATATTCACAACTTAGGGAATACAAGTTGTAGCATTACCACTAAGAGGAGTTTTATATCCCAAGAAAGGTCACACTCTTAAAGGACATCAAACCCAATACCACCACCAAGAAGACACATTATACAATGTGTGTCACAAAAAAATATATCCTTAGACATTTTCACGCTTGATTCGGGAATAATTGATGATAAATTGGACTTAACGATATTGTGATTTAATGTTATGAGGTGTTTTACACATCCACATTAGGTCTTGGACCCTTGTAAATTGAATAAAATGCATCTAATGATGTCTTGTAAAGGTGTTGTAAAGTGTTGTAAAATACTTTCACACTTTTCTAGACTAATGGACCTCTTTTTCCCATAATTCAATATTGTAAAATGTATTTAATGGCATTTTCACATTAATCTAGAAGTCTTGTAAATTAAACCTAATCCTAATCTAGTGATGCAATGTGTTTTAAACGTTCACATTGGATGTTGTGCCTTTCTAGGCTATGTGGACCTCATTTTAATCTTGTAGAGCATATTTAATCACACTTTCATATTGAACTTTGTGTCCCTAGCCATAATTACCCTTTTCATTATCATTTATAGGCCCCTATGGCCCCATATTGTGCATCCTAAGGCTTAATTTAATCAAAGATCTTACTAGAACAACATAAAAAATGAAATTCTTCACTCCACAACAATCCAGTTGACAAAAGAGCCCATGTGGGACCAAGTCACCCATCTGAGTGAATTAGTCCCATCCAGGTGGGACAAAGTTTCCCAACTTGGCGACTTAGTCCCATTTTGGCTATTTTCCAGGTTGGAGAGGGAAAAATTGGATTTTAAGTTTATTTTTCCTTCATGTCGGCTTTCGGGATCAAATTAACGGGAATTTTAGGAGGATTGCCTATATAATTAAGCTTTTAAACCCTAATTCATAACTCATTAATTATTCATTCATCATTCATCATGCATTCAAGTCAAGCAAGCTAGGCTTAGGTCATTTAGAGAGCATTCAAGATCATTTTTTCAAAAATTCAAGGGAAGATTCTTCATCCATTTTTGCAGAAATTTAAGATCAATCATCGTGGAAAGTTTTTAATTCCTTCATGTTCATGCTTCCTCTTATTTCTTCATTTGGTTTAATTACCTAAACGGGGTTTGACCAAGGAAAACCCCTATTCCCTAACATTCAATATTTCTCTTTCTTTCTTTGTGTGTTTGCAGATTTAGGCACTTTGAAGGTTTGTAAATCATTAAAGGATAAGTTAAAAACTTTTTGAAGATATATCCTTGTTGGATAGGTCAAAATATCCATAAAAAGTCACTTATAGTGCCAAAAATTAGAGTTTTAGAACAAAACACTTGGAGGAACATAAAGTACAGATTGAGAGCTTCTGTTTCCACTTTCAAATTTTTAGAAAAGCTAAAGTGGACTAAGTCACCATCAGTGTTGACTTAGTTTGATTGCACATTTTTTTCATTTTTTTCTGTAGATTTGGATACCCATTTGGCTGAAGTAGGCTCCGATGCAATTTTCTAGATCTAGGACTAAGTCATCTAGAATGGTGTAAGTGTCCATGTAGGTCAAAATTGTAGGATTAGTGGCATTTATAGTCTCCATTTCAGTCTGTAACACTTTTCTAGGTGCATCTCTTCAGTTCTACAATTTTTTGTTTTGTTTCATGGTCATTTCTAGGTCATTCAATGTATGTTTGCATATCATAATGTGTTTTGAAAAAAATTACTTTTCCTTAGTTTTCATTTATTAGTCAACATATTTTATCCATTCTTTGCATCTAGGACATTCTATTTAGACATATTTCAATCATGTTAGCATTAGTATTGAGTGAACCCCTAAGTTTTTGTGGCATACCTTTCTCCTTTTAGGTACAAAACCCTAGAAGTGTAAGAGAGTGCCTTCCCAAAAATTTGTGGTTCATTTTGGTGAACCCACTTTTTGTATACTTTCTTGTCTAATTTGGAGTCTCTCATCATCCTAAAAAGAGCTAGAATTACATTTTTCATTTGTTAAATTGCATACTACAGTTTCAAAATTTTGCATTAGTGAAAGTGCATATAGGTTGCATTTTCGCATCCCAAAACATTAAAAATCTTTGAAATTTTTCATTTACATTTTCAGTCTGCATCATAGAGCACAAAAAACATCAAAATCAATTAAAAAAATCTAAAAATTATAAAAAAAATCCCCACTAGGACTAATTTTCCACCTTGGGCGACTTAGCCCCTTTTCACCCCTGAAACTGCCTTTTACAGAATTGAAAACCCTATTTTTAAGCTTTTTTTTTGCTTCCATTACCTATTTATATCAGTTGGTTGAGTTTTTGTAACATGCATCTCATTAGATCTAGCTTAAATTAGCTCATTTCATGCATTTCTTACTTTCAAATTTGCATTTATAGTATTTCATCTTTCAGGTTGTTGCATAATGTAATAAAAAAAATACCCTATTTCACATCTCAAAATTGCATTTAAACATTTCACTTTAAGTCATTGCATTGCACTTTAGTTAATTTCTCATGTTAGCATGTGTTCTCTTCAAGCATTCCATGTTTCTAGAATATCAAGTGGCTTGTATTATTCTATTTTTCATGGTAATAATCTAGGACAACAAAGTAAAACATTTGATAAGCATGTTGCATACCCTCCTAGTATCTATCAAATTTGTAAGAATGTCACAACACAAGAGGATGCAAGTGTATAAATTCATGACAATCACACTTGTTTTTCTCCCAATACCTCTCCTACTAGTGATGAAGGTATCTTGGTGAAAGAAGCTATAAGTATTGAGTCTTGATTGTCCCTCTCCTCTTCTCCCTTTGGAAGATATTAGACAACAAGAATGTGAGATTATAGAAACATTTCTAAACATCACCTTACCTAGTCTCCCTAACCATAACAATCAAAATTTTCCTTCTTCTAATATCCCTCCTCAATGCAAAGAGGATAGGTTGGTGTTAGAAGATATACCTATTAAAAGTCATGAGAATCTTGACCCTCCATTCCCTAATGCTCCTACCATTTGGGATAATCTATTTGAAAATCATAGTGGTCCTTCTCTTGATGCCTCCCCTACTTGTGATGAAGCTAGTGGTGAACATATTACATGCTCTCCTCCTAGGGTAGATGATATGGAACAAGTGAATGAGACCTTTGACAACTAGGAAAATCAAATAGATCCTTCTCCTACAATTCCCACTCTTGCTAAACAAGACAATCCAACCATTGATAACTCCCTTACTTGAAATTAAGCTATTTTAGAAGAACCAAGCCTTGCATGTCAAGAACAGTTGCCTTGTAGTTCCCCTAACAACTCTCCTCCTAGGGAGGATACCATGGTGCAAGAAAAGAATAACAATAAAAATAATGATATAGTGTCCTTAGAAGAAGACGATGGGACAAAATTAGACTCTCTTCACTAAGCGACATTAATATTATTCAACCTCAACCCATCCTTTACCCCCCTTCAAACCCTCCAACTCAAAATGAACCTAAACTTGTCCTTTACCCACCTAAGAACAATGTTCCACAACATCATACTATTGCTCATACATATCCCACTAGAAACAATCTGTGACCGCCATAACCCACCCCTACACCATTAGCTTTTCCTAATCCCATTTTTCCTAGATATCCTAGATTAACTTTGCATACTCAGGTATATGATACTATTGAACAACTTAAGAATACTCCTGCAAAGATATCCCTTTGGGACCTTCTTTAAAATTTTCCTACCTATCACCCTATGATTCAAATGGCCATACAATAAGTTCCTATTAGTTCCAATGCTCAACCAAATGAAATAGCCACCATGATTCAAGGATTGAATGTTAACATTGTTTTCCACCAAAGTGAACTCCCCCCTTTGGAAATGCAAAAGCAAAATCAAGCTTTCATAATACTATCTCTATACAAATGCATAGGTATAAATCAAACCCTTGTTGATAATGGCTCCACCTTTAATGTGTGTAGTGTAAACCTTTTGGATATGCTTCATGTGGATAAATCACAAATTCAACCTGATTCTCTGTCTCTTAAGTGATTTGACACTGTCGAAAAGAAACTGCTTCATGTGATTAATTTACCTATTATAGTTGGAAAGGCCACATTGGATATACCAATCCATGTTATGCCTTATGAAATTTCATATTATCTTATCTTTTGCAGCCCATGGATTCATGCAATGAATGGGGTACCTTCCACTCTTAATCATAAAATACATCTACAACAACAAAGTGTACACACTTGATGCTAATCCTAAGCCTTGTAGCATCTTACAACTTGAGAAAAACAAAGTGAATCCGTTGAACACATTAACTCCAATTACACAAGTGGGACCCATGCAAAAAAAAGACAATGAAAAATAAATTTAACAAGCCACGAAGCTATTAGACGATGATTGAGGTTGCTTATATTTCACACCGACATTCATGGGAGAATACAAGATCATAAACATGGAATATGACAAAGGAAATAAAAAATCAGTCATGTCAACCCAAAACTTGGATGACCATTCAAAAAAATTTACCTCAACCACTTTAGATAAATAAGAAAATTACACAACAAACTTTGATGACCTTAACCATGAACAACCACCTGATTCAAAAGCAATGTAAAAGCATTATGGGAAAAGTTATGAACTTATGAAACAACTTGGATATAGCGGAAAAGGATGTGGTGCTAGACAACAAGGTATTTGTGTCCCCATCGAACCTAACATGCAAGAAACAACTCATGGTCTATCTTATTTTCCTTTGGTAGAAATCACCAAGCCTTCACTCATCATCAACATTGTCACACAAGATTCCTCTAAGCCAAGAATAGACACTAGTGGTCTTGATTTTCTCCTTTTCCTAAAATGAAACAAACAAAGACATCTTCACTTAATGTCAATTTCATCTTGCAAAACACTAATAATTTGAGTTCGTTAGATTTTACACCCTCCTGTAAAGGAGAGCAAAAAATATCACATTCTAAAGTATCTTGTGTAAGTATGACATCTTGTACTAAGCAAGAGATATTTTGTCACAACCTACAGGAACACCTTCTCCCATTGATCAAGAGGGTATCTTGTCAAGACTCCTCCAAGATCACTTGGTATCCCTTCCTCCAAAAACTCAAAATAAATTATGTTACAAAACTTCATTTTGTGCATATCACAGAGTACACAGTCATTCTACTAATGAATTTAAGGACTTGAGTAGTAAAATCCAACATCTTAAGGAGTTTGGTACTCTCCCTTATGTGGGGGGCACCTAATTCCTCTAATTGAAACTTATTTTCACTCTAGCATGCATTTCATTAATCATTTTGACTCACCCTTGTCCTGCATTAAGTTGGGGCAAGGGGTTAGGTATCCTTGTCCTCATATGTCACTTGTCTTTGTCTCTTTTGTCTAGTCGTTAACCCTTCATGAACATATATGCACAAGCTTGGGATGTGGACGACATGCCTTAAGTTGGCTCACATGTGATATAGTACCTCTTCATGACGTAGCTTACGAAAAACATATGACTTGGCATAGGGATTTCCAAGTAAGCTCTCATGTTTTCTTCTTCTACTTTAAAGCAATTTCTCACAGTACTAGTGTTAGCAACCACTTTAAACTAGGGGCATACATTGACACTCACATTTTATTGTGTGATTTTTTGTTCTTGCAATTTCCTCTCTTGGAAACATTAGGTACAATGTTGCCTAGGATGAGACATTGCACTTGTGCTCTCTTGGAAATAAGATAAGACCATTTCCACTTTTCCTCTCTTAGATATCTTTGGCATGATGTTCCCTAAGATGAGACCTTGCACAAACTAAGCAAAATCCCTTTGAACATTCCTCGCACTATTTTGCATTTACAATGTCTATGATTTTCAAGCATATGAAGTCTTGCTTGCCTCATGGAGCTCGAAGATCATTTTTTGGTGGCATCTTATTAAATATATTAGGAGGTATAACTTTGTTATGGTTGAGTGGGAAGCCCATTATGAGGCTTTAATTTCCCCATATCCACCTATGTGTGTGCGAGTGCATACCTGCCATGAATGTATGTTTCTCACCTTTTAGGACTTCTCACTTGGTAGACAACCAAGAATTCTATCACCTCAAAGTGAGTATGTAATATTCAAACAAACAACCTAGATCTGATCCACAACATGTTGGAAAAATGGTCAAAGCTTGATCCACCTTTTTTTTTTCACTTTTCTCTTCATTCTAGTTCCTTCCGTTGTATGATCATATATCTTGTCTTTATGTAAATCATTCACCTTGTGTGTTTCCTTTTTGTGCTTATGGTGGTATGACTTAAGATCTTGGATCTTGGGGGCTTGACCAATGCCTTGATCTTTTTCATTCTTTTTCATCCACATTGGTACGATTAGACTCCTCTTGAATGTATACTTTAGTGGTAGTTTGAAGCAAGTTCATCCTCTCACTAAACTGGTGTCGTAAAAAAATGTATACTTGCACATTTCCACACTTGATTTGGGAATAATTGACGATAATTTGGAATTAATGATACCATGATTTAGTGTTGTGAGGTGGTTTACACATGCACATTAGGTTGTGGACCCTTGCAAATTGAATAAGATGCATTTAACAATATCTTGTAAAGGTGTTGTAAAAGACTTTCACACTTTTCTAGACTAATGGACCCATTTTTCCCCTAATTCAATATTGTAAAATGTATTCAATGGTATTATCACATTAATCTAGAAGGATTGTAAATTAAACTTAATCCTAATCTATTGTTGCAATGTGTTTTACACATGCACATTGGATGTTGTGCTTTTCTAGGCTATGTGGACCTCATTTTAATATTGTAGGTGTATTTAATCACATTTTCACATTGAATTTTTTTTTCCTATCCCTAATTACCCTTTTCATCATCATTAATAGGCCCATACAGCCCCATATTATGCATCCCAAGGCTTAATTTGATCAAAGACATGACTAGAACAACACAAAAACTAAAAATTTTCACTCCCCAACAATCTAGCTAGTAGAAGAGCCCCTATGGGACCAAGTCACCCATCTGGGAGAATTAGTCCCATCCAAGTGGGAATAAGTTTCCTAGCTTGGGAAATTAGTCCCATTTAAGCTATTTTTGAGTTTTGAGCAGGAAAAATTGGATTTTAAGTTTACTTTTCCTTCATGTTGGCCTTGGTGATCAAATTAAAAAATATTTTAGGTGGATTTCCTATATAAATAAGCTTTTAAACCATAATTCATAACTCGTTCATTATTCATTCATCATTCATCATGCATTCAAGTCAAGCACGCTAGGGTTAGATCATTTAGAGAGCATTCAAGATCATTTTTCAGACATTCAAGGGAAGATTATTCATCCATTGTTGTAAAAATTAAAGATCAGTCACCATGGAAAGTTTCTAATTCCTTCATTTTCATGCTTCCTCTTATTTATTCATTTGGTTTAATTACCTAAACGAGATTTGACCAAGGCAAACCCCTATTCCCTAACATTCAAAATTTATCTTTCTTTCTTTGTGTGCTTGCAGATTTAGGAACTATGAAGGTTTGGAAATCATTGAATTATAAGTTAAAAACTTTTTGAAGACATCTCCTTGTTGGATAGGTCAAAATATCCATAAAAATTCACTTACAGTGCCAAAAATTAGAGTTTTAGAGTAGGACACCTAGAGGAACTAAAAGTGCAGACCAAGAGCTTTTGTTTCCACTTTCAGATTTTTAGAAAAGCTAAAGTGGACTAAGGCACCTGAGCAGTGGTGAATTAGTCCCACTGCACATGTTTGTTATATTTTTCTGTAGATTTGGATACCCATTTGGATGAAACGGGCTCTAGTGCAAGTTTCCAGATCTGGGACTAAGTTGCCCAGAATGGAATAAGTGTCCTAGTAGGTCAAAATTTGAGGATCAACAAAATTTCTAGTATGTAACACATTTCTAGGTGTATCTCTTCAGTTCTACAATTTTTTGTTTTGTTTTATGGTCATTTCTAGGTCATTCAATGTATGTTTGCATATCACAATGTGTTTTAAAGCACTTTTCTTTTCCTTAGTTTTCATTCATTAGTCAACATATTTTATACATTCTTTGCATCTAGGACATTCTATTTAGACATATTTCAATCATATTAGCATTATTCCTGAGTGAACCCTGTTGGAATCAAGGAACACTGAGAGGGTGGGAGTGAATTAGTGTTCAACAAAATTTAACTTTATTAACTTGATCTTTAAATCACTTATAGCATTGAAAAAAAAAATAGATGCAAGAACACAATCTTATCAATCACAACATCATACCACAAGGATTTTTATGTGGAAACCCTATTAGGGGAAAAACTATGGTGGAGATTAATCCAGAATATGAGTATAATCAAAATAAGTGTTTACAAATAGGGAATACACATGCATTCAGACACACTACCTAGAGCTCACTGCTCAAATACAAAATGCTTACTGCCCAAAAGAAGACTCACTATCTTACAGAAAACTAGAGTGGTCGAACTATGAAATAGTGTCTGCTAATTCCTGAGTATAGTTCTGATTAAGGACATTTACAACATTCTTCACATTTTGTCTGATTCTTCTCTTGAAACTCTGTCTGCTTTAATTGGGATCACCTTTGTTCTATGCAAGTGAAACTATGCACAATAAATTTATATTCCTTCTAACTCTCACTTAGTATATCAAAATGATATGAGTAATTGATTATATATATCTACAACTAAAGATTAAATCAACTACTTGTTGGCTTTAACAAAATGTTAAACATGTACAAATTGTCGGCTCATTCCATATACAATTATTAAATTGAACCAACCAAAGTCAGCCAAAACATAGTAGAAACCCAAAAAAACATGCCTCAAACATGAAACACCTTAAACAATTATGCCTCGAATATCCTCAACACGCTACAATCAACTTGCCGGCCTTCTCTATTGGATCCCATGTTTTAGCTTTGACAGATTTAATCTGACATTCAATACAAGCAACTACTGAGGTGTGGATGGGATTACTAATTAGCATTACCATCAATGAAAACACCAGATGAATTGTATAGTGTCTTTTTCCAATAATCTCCCCCTTTGGCATTGATGGCAACACTTAGTGAAAAATAACTAAGTGTCAAAATCAGTACCAACATGAATACACTGCAATCTACAAAAAATCACTACTCCTCAAAAATTCACAACTCCCCCTAAGATGAATATGGAATTTTTCACTATCCCACACTCCCTCTTTGACATCAATTCCAAACACGGGAATCCACATACCAAAAATCATACAAAACTGTATATTTAGAGACATACTTTTCTAACTTACATGAAATTGAATATGTCTACAACATTGTTCTTCAACTGGCTTAAACTAGTGTCCCAACCCTTTTTAGGACTCTTCAAAATAGTCATGTGACCATGGAATTGGTAGGATTGCATCTCTGCTAACTCAAGATTTATCAGATCACTGATAGCCATAGCATCCTTTACTTCCTTCAATGCACTAAGCATTGTCTCCATTTTAGGACCAATTAGTCCTCTAAGCTCACATAACCTTTCAACAATTATGTCATTTTCATGCTTCAAACCTTTATTTTTTTCAAGTAGGGATATGAATTGACCTTCTTCCTTACCCACAGAAATAGTTAGAGGATCAAAGGCTTGAGAAATATTAGCTAACTATTTCTCATATTCTCTAATTTTCTTCTTAGTGACAATGAATTTAGACAAAGATAAGCATGACTTGTAGATATTTCCACCCTCAGATAATGCATCTTGAATGCTCTTTACACAGGTAGCTAATAAATATTTTTCATTAGCAATCATACACTTCAATCTACTGAACCTATTTGCATCAAATTCTTTCCAGACCTTATCCTTAGCCGACTTTTCAAGAGACTTAAAGTGAGTACTTATAGAGTTGATAAGTTTCTTCAGCTGACCAAAGGGAGAATCAGATGAATCCTTGACATTTGTGGGCATGGAATTCTCTAAGATACTAGATGCAAGACTTAGCAGCTCACTATTCTTAATGTGAGATTTCAATATCTCCTCCCTTGCCTTAGCCTGAGCAAATGATGCTATCTTCAGCTTTTGAATAGGAGATAGATTGGCCAAGTTGATAGGACCTTCAGCCAATTCAAGGTCAAACTCCTCCTGTTGTTCTTCTAAAAAAATATTTACTACCTTAGTAGTGTCTCTTTCTCCCATAGCAACCTCCTTTACCCGGGCCTTCTTTTTTTCAATCACATATTCTTGTTTGGCTTTGGGAATCTCAACTTCTTCAACTGACATATCTTTAGGAGCTTTAGTCTCCATAGTAATTTCAGTTTGTTGCATATCTAGAGGATTCTAAGTATCCTCAATTGTGTCTTCTTTCACTTCTTCAATTTTTGAACCAGACGGAACATCTTCAACTTGAGTTTCTTTAGAAACAACTTTATATTTGTTCTTCAACAGAACTGCCTTAAGAATTTTCTTAGTGTCTTTTACTGCTTCCTTAATCTGCCCAATCATAACCTTATTCACCCTTAATTTTCTCTTAAAATACTTTTTATCATCATTTAGGATTTTCTTCATTTCTTCTATTCACATTACTGGACATAGATCGACAAGCATGTGTTCTCTCATTTGTTTATCTTCAGTCCTTGCATTTATTCTCCTCATTTCCAAGACTTCATATATGCCTTTAGGTGACTTTGACATTATTTCTATGAGAGTCATATTGAAAATATTCAAATATTTTATTAAGGATTCTTCAAGAGTTCTTTGATCATCACTATCAAAGGTGTCATACCATTTAGAAAGTGGTTTGAGATTACCATCCTTAATCAAACCTTTTTCCACTTCCTTTATAGTCATACCTGATCTGTCAGTTTTCACCTTTTTCTTTTATTTCTCTTCACTAGAGGACTTTTCCTTAGAGACTCTTGATTCTTTTATGCCCTTATGCTTGATTTCTCTTACTTCTTCATTTGATTCACTTTCATCATTATCTTCGACAACAACATAGACTCTTGTGCTTTTATCCCACTTCCTCTTTCCTTCTCTTTTGGATGTCTTGACATGAGCTTTTACTGGTCTTGATTTCTTTGTAGAATCGAATGAGGTTGTAGAGCTCCTTGTAAATCTAGTTGAAGAAGAGGATGTTAAAAGACTAGCAGACTCAGTTTTAGCAGGCTCCCCTTCTTCATCTTGTTCTCTTTTCTTCCTAGCTTCACTCATTGCTTCAACTGATATGTCAATGCTTTCTACAAAAGTGTCAACTTCCCTTCTCACCTTTCAGAATATGATAGGCTTCTTTAGTTTTTCATGCACTTGTATATCCTTCTCTTCAAATGTACCAAACCTTTCTTCTATTCGATCTTGAGGTTTACTCAACAAGTTTTGGGCATACAACTCCAAAATGTGTTCTTCAACCTCATATCCGATAGGCATTATCCAAACTATTCTAGGTTTAGCGGCTTCCATCAAACATTGATCAATGTCAACCATGAAGCAAATAGTGTCTTAATATTTTTCAACCATAGATTTAGGAATCCTTTCCCTAGCTTTCATTTCATTCTAAAATCTTTTTAAATAACCCCATATAGCAGTTTTCCTTGCTTTGCTATCACCAATTCCATATAAGATGTCTTTGATTTAAATAGCTATAGGTCTGTCACCTACCCATTGTACTTTACCAACTCTCAGAACTTCCTTCATGAAGTAGAAGAATAGGCATAATAGTAGATTTCTATACTTGAAAGAGTTCTTCTTGTCCTTCTTGATTTTTCTAAGATTTTCAGTTAGTTGGTTGCGGAGTAACTCACATAAGTCATATTCTCCATTTTCCTTGACCATTTGATATGCTGCATAGATTATAGTATCAGATATAGAGTTATCCCAAATGGAGTGATAGATCTTATATCTAATAACCATAGAGGGAAATCTTACATCCAATTCAATGATGTCATTAATTGTCATGGATCTTTTATCAAAAGTGGAACTAGTTGCGTCAGTGACTTTTTGGTTCTTCACAGATTTCAATGTGGCAACCCACTAGATGAATTCAGACCAATAACAATGCTTATAACTTCTCTTGTGATCTTGAAGGCCTAACATAACCACATGAACTAAACATGAACTCGACATGCACTAGACTTAATATGTACCAAACCCATTGATTTTCGTCAAACATGGGAAACTTCATAATTTGTGTGAACTTCTTCTCCACCAAAGTTTTAAATTCAAGCCTTACACAGAGATCTTCTCCCACAATGTGATATGTGTACAAATTTAACAACTGGTAGCTTCCTAACTCTTCAACATTCACATGAATATATGCCCTAATATCTTCAATGTGCAAAACACCATACAAAATAGAGTAAAATGCACCTAATGGTTATGTCTCAATAGATTTGAATGGGTGCCATTTAAATTTTTGGCAGGGCCTATCCTTAATATCAACAACTAAGGGAGCAACCATTTCTAGAAATTTCAAGTTCACAAGTTTTACAAATAAATACCTTTTGTTAGATTACGGTTTGATCACTGAATCTTCTTTGGACTTGTATCTCGCCAAAATTCACTTGCAGGGCTCTTCAACCTTCTTCTTCTTGAAATGCAATGTGACAAATGAGGAATAGAAGTAACCTTTTATCATTCGCATACCTAACTTTTTATCACAATAAATGCTTTTTCCCTAGGTCTTCCATACACCCTGTTTTCATAGACCGTGAAAGAAAATTCTTCTATGGACCTTCAATTATGCATTCACAATAGTTCCCAAAACATCTAAAAATCACAAATGTAATCATTGCAATTTTCCACATTCTGGTACCAACTACTAGTAGGGGGTAAAATATTTTCTTGAGAGCTACCCCTAGACTAGAGTCCTTAAACTAATTCCTGGAGGAATTTCCAACACCAGATTTTGGAGTGGATCCACCTCCTGCATCAGAAAAACTCTTCTTCTCCCATGTCTTCTTCATTTGATTCCTGATCTTATCTGTAGTGATTTTTCCTTTTCCCTTATCATCCTTTTGCATGTTTTTCCCTTTTTTTTCCAAACCGTTCCTGCTACTACAGAATCTTGCATGTGACCGGGTTTGTTACAATTATAGCACACAACATTTATCTGTCCAAACTAGTTATTCCATTGATTTTCTCTTGATCTACACTAGTTAGCAATATGACCAGATCTATTATAGGAATAACATCTGACATTTCTATTGAAAGAGTTGTTTGTCACATTTTTGCATTCAATTGACTTATGACCATACTTATTGCAATTGAAACACTGACCGAAGAATGATGGACCACTTGGATTCATTCTACTTATACATTGAGCAACCATATGACCAAATTTATTACAAACAAAACAATATCCATGAAAGTTTTGAGCATTGGGTTGTTTGACTGGATACGTACTAGCTTTGTCATCTGATTCCCCAACCTAAATTTCCTTTTACCAAATCCATAGCTTTCTCCTTTCGCATATCCAATACCTTGCTTGTCACTTCCAATCTTCTAACTTTGAATTAGTTCATCAAGCTTAGTTGAGCTAACCTTGAACTTCTTGTATTCATTTGTAGTAGCAAGTTCATCCCTGAGAATAACAATCTATCTTTCAAGCTCTTCTTCATTGCTTCTAGATTGTTGCAATTCAACATCTAGCTAATTGAATTCACCATTAAATTTTTTGGATTCATTAGATCTCTTTCAAGGTTCGAGTAAGATTCTCTTCATTCTTCTTTTTGTCTTCAATCTCCTTGGTCATCCTCATCACAATAGATTCCATCTCATACTTTAGGATAGCATTATCTCTGGTAATATTTCTACATTCTTTTGTCTTTTCCTTCAAGGCTTGAATTAGGTGATAATCTTCCATGCTTTTACTCTCTTTCTACTTCAGCTAATCATAGAGATCCTTTCTCCTTTCCCTGGACTTATTGATTTGATCTTTCAATGATTGAATGAATTTATCAGCTTTCATGAGGCTTGTTTCCAATTCTCGGACTTCATATTTGGACTGATCAAGATCATCTAGTGCACCAAAGGTTGTTGAAGACTGCCAAAATCCATTGAATCACTTTCCCAAATCTTCCCCAAGCTATTAAACTTCTTCTGAGAAACTAGGCTCCAATACCAATTGTTGGAATCAAGGAACACTGAGAGGGGAGGTGAATCAGTGTTCAACAAAATTTAACTTTATTAACTTGATCTTTAAATCACTTATAGCATTGAACTAAAAGAAATATGAAAGAACACAAGCCAATCAATAACAACACCATAACACAAGGATTTTTTACATGGAAACCCTATTATGGGAAAAACCACGGTTGAGGTTAATCCAGAATATGAATATACTCAAAATAAGTGTTTACAAATGGGGAATGCACATGTATTTAGGCACACTACCTAGGGCTCACTGCTCAAATACAAAAGGCTTACTGCCCAAAAGAAGACTCACTATCTTACAGACAACTAGAGTGGTTGAACTATGAAATAGCATTTGCTAATGACTAAGAATAGTTCTGGTTAAGCAAATTTACAACAATCTTCACATTTTGTTTGATTTTTCTCTTGAAACTCTAACTGCTTTAATTCAGATCACCAATGTTTGTTCTGCACAAGTAAAAATACACATAATCAATTTATATTCCTTCTAACTCTCACTTCATATATCAAAATGATATAATTAATCGATTATATATATCTACAACTAAAGATTACATCAACTACTTGTCAACTTAACAAAATATAAAACATGTACAAACTATTGGCTCAATCCATAAATAATTATTAATGTGAACCAACCAAAGTTAGCCAAAACATAATAGAGACCCAAAAAAACATGCCTCAAACATGAAACACCTTAAACAATTGTGCCTCAAATATCCGCAACATGCTACAATCAAATTGTCAGCCTTCTCTATCAAATGCCATGTTTTAGCTTTGACAGATTCAATCTTACTTCCGACACAAGCAACTACTGAGGTGAGGATAGGATTATTGAATAGGGTTGCCATCAATGACAAAAATAGATGAATTTTGGAGTTTCTTTTTCCAAAAACCCCCTATATTTTTGTGGGATACCTTTCTCCTTTTAGGTGCAAAACCCTAGAAGTGTAAGAGATTTCATATTCCCAAAAATTTGTGGTTCACAAAGTAAGAAGACAACACTTTGAAAAAATAATGTTCAGGGATGCCTATGCCCCCACTTAAAAAATTTACTAAAAGCCATGCTATGAGAAATTAATTTAAAGTAGAACATAAAAAATTCCAATACATGAGAGCTTTATTCAAAAATCCCTGTGTAAAATATCATTTTCCAAAATAGAGCTATGTAATGGAAAGGAGATTGTCCCACATATACAATCCTAAGATAACACATAAGGGATCCATGGATTTGGGGTCAAAATTAACTCTTTGCTAGAGTGATATAATCAAGCTTACAATCATCATCATTCCCTAAATGAATCATGGAGGAAGGAGCACAAAGGAAGAATGACACATAGAGAGAGAAAAAGAGAAAAGATTTTGGGTCAACATGGAAGAGACCTAAATGCCTTCACGCATTGTGTCATCCCTAAAAGAAAAACACAAGAGAAAATAAAATATAACAATTATGATAGATAGAAGAATAGGTTTTCTTCCTTTTTATCCATGCACCAACAAAGTGACAAGGGTCATCCAAAGTAGGTTGACAAATATATAAATACATTCCAAGAAGCACTATACAAGAGATCACATTACACACATGCAATCACAAAGAACATAAAAAGATAACAAAGAAATAACTAGTATGGGACATGTGAGTCAACCTATAGTAGGTCATCTACATCCCAATCTTATTCATTATATGTGAAAGGTGGAAAACTATCCAAAGGGACAATGACAAGTTTTGTACTAGGAGCATCATTGGGTTCAACATGTGGTGAGTCACTCTTTATAGGAGGATCATCATGGTTGTTATCATATAATCTCATGGAAGAGAAAAACAATAAATTCAACTCATTATGCACTTCCTCCTTAGTCTTAGAAATCTCATCATCATCATCATCCAAGTTAATCATTATAGGATGCATAATGATGATGTCCATTGAAGTTTCATGTTGTTGTTGTGGCAAAGGTGGAGAATCATCATGCTTTGTATAAATTGGTGTTTTATCTTGATTTATTGTTTTGTTATTTTCTTCTTATGTACGAGAAATTGAACGACCTCTATGCCTATGCTCTTTATCATTTATATTTCTTCTTGGACTAGTTTCAAGCTGGGATTGTGTAGGAGCGGGTTTATCAACCATAGGTTTCTTTTCTTCCTGTAAGGGAGGAATGGAAGTGTGTGAGGGGGAAAGAATCCATCAGGGAAACGATGTGAAAAACAAGATCAAATAAAAAATTTGAAATTAGAAACTAATCTAATTCAAAAAAACCTAATTTATCCTATTCCATCACTCATGAAATCTACAAATATAAGCTATTTGAATGAAATGAGATCCTAAGATTAACAAACAAATTCAAATAACAAGAAGAGATTACCATCCTATGTCAGAGTGTATTTGCATGATGTTGGGTTGTTCGTGTCACTACAAAGCCTCCATTCCTTACGTGCAAAAGCTTGATGATCGATGCTTGTTCTTGAAGAAATGTTGAAGCTCTATCAATGGTGATCTTGAAAATACTTTGTTGCATAAGGTAAGTTGAAGTTTTGATCCTTATTTGTGAAGAGAAAGGCTTGTTATATAGAAAAAGTAATTTTGAATCGACGATCAAGATCACATTGGAGAATATTCATATCAATGGTCAAAATGAGTTGAGAAGATTTAGACATGAGAAAATTGGAAAAGTTGATTGCACAATTAGGGTGATTGAAGAATTTATTGGCTAGTTAAGATTTTGATTGCTTAGTTAGCAATTGATTGATTAGTTAGGGTTGAGTTAGGAATTAAATGGTTGGGTTAGAAAAATTAGATTGCTTAGTCAACAACCATAATTTTCTCAATCAGAAAGTAGTTGAGGAATATGAATTAATTGATTTAATTAATTAAATCCTTTTTGGAGTTGGAACGTGCAAATCAATTTTGACTTTTGCAAACAAAGTTGCATTAGTTTGATTTGATTTTTGATAAATGATTTGAATAGTTTGATTTAATTATTCAAATTTTAAGGGAAAGTAAGTTGATTAAGTTATTATGATTTAATAATTTAATGAACTTAGGAGATAATGCATGGAGAGATAATGAGATAGTTAACTAAATAGATTATTTTAGTCAACTAGAAGAAAGTATTCATTACGTTTGAGGAGATTGTGAATGAAGAGATAATGAGACAGTTAACTAAATATATATTTTAGTCAACTGATTTAGAAGAGCTAGTTAAGTTTTTGAGGGAAATTAATTAATTAAATGATTAATTAATATCAAGAGGAACGTGCACATGTCAACTTGACTTTAATAAATAAAGTTAATTTATTAAAGTGATGGTGTTGAATGAATTAAATAATTTAATTTATTTAATTTGGAAAGGGGAAAATTGTTTAATTAAATAATTACTGATAATCATTTAATTAAATTAGAATATTATGTGTTAAATAATTAAAAAAATTATTTAATGTAGAAGTTGAAAGAGGATTAAATGAAGAGTTAACTAAATAGATATTTTAGTCAACTGTGAGAAAGTGGTCGTTATGTTTAAGGGAATAATGCATGCTGAGACAATTGAATAGTTAACTAAATAGATTGTTTAGTTAACTAAAAGAAGAATTAGTCCATGTGGAGGAGATAATTAATTAAATTAATTAATTAATATTAAGAGGAACATTCATGATGAATTTTTTTAATAAATAAAAGATTACTTTTTAAAGGGATGATGTTGAATGGAGATTAAATAATATATAGTATTATTTAATTTATGAGGGGGGATTGATTCATTTAATTAATCAATTATTTTTTGGATTTGAACGTGAAAATCAAGTTTGACTTTTGCAAACAAAGTTACATTGGTTTGATTTGATTTTGATGATATTTTGAATAGTATTCTTCAATTTATTCAAATTTGGAAGGAAAGTGAGTTAATTAAATTATTATGATTTAATAATTTAATAAACTTAGGGGAATAAAGTTAATTAGTGATATAATTAAATAACTAATGTTATTTAATTAATCATGAAGAATAAAGTTAGATCAGGACTATATTAAATAAATGAAATTTATTTAATTTTTTGAATTTGATGAAAACATGAATTAATTAAATAATGTTGTATTATTCAATTGATAGTAGGAATTAGGTTTTTAGGATTTTATTAAATAAATGAAATTTATTTAACTGGTTGAAAATGATGAAAAAGTGAATTAATTAAATAATGTATTATTATTTAATCAATAGAGGAAATTTTGTTGGATGTTGTGGATATGGTTGCTGATATGTGGTTGTCATTGATGTCAGCACTATTAGCATTTGGTGTACTAGAGGTTGTATATGTAGAGGATATTGAAAAAATTCTAAAAGGAAGTGTTTTAGGTTCCCAATGGAACTATGTAGATCTTGAAGGTGTCCTGCTCTATATGTTGAAGATTTGTTGGTGTGGATTAAAGGGTTTAATGTTTAATGTTGAATGTTTCTAGATCATCTATCCTAAGTTTCAAAGGTTTGTGTGAAGTTTTGAGTATGTTGTGGTTTGACAGTGTTTTTGTGGTCTCTGTTAGTGTTCTTGAATGAAGATTGTGTGATTCTATTAATCTCAGTTGTTGTGGATGCTTCTTTGTTGTTTCTTGGTGTTCTTGGATGTCTCTAGATCATTCTCTATCTTTGTGGTATGTCCACATTACTTAGAGAGCTCGTGGTTGAAAATATTTTCTTGCGAATGTTCAACTTTTCATGTTCTTGGTCGACATGTTGATGGTAGCATGTTGTGGATCTTCGTGGAAAAATTAATTAAAGTATTTTTGTGTTGAAGATGTTATTTTGGGTCCCCACTATGTTCCAACAAACCTTGGTGGATTTTCATTAAAAATTTATTTGTAAATTTGGGCTGATATTGGAAATATGTTTTATTTTTCTAGCTAACTAAGTTGTGATGAAATCCCATGTAGCAGATATATATAAGTGATCAGTTGAGTGAAGTTAGTGTGTGCATGAGTGTGAATGTATGCTAGAGAAAGTGTAAATTTGTGAATAGTGTTTCTATCATTCAATTAGTGAGTAGAGAGTGAAGAAGATTGAGCAGAGTGTGAATAATATTTTCTAAGCTTAACTGGAACTATAATCAAACTTGTGCAAAAGCTATTTTCTCAGTTCATATTCTTTGGATTTTAATCCTATTCTGTATTGTTAGATAGTGAGTCATCTTTTGTATTTGAGTAGTGAGCTCTAGGTAGTGTACTTGAATGCATGTCCATTCCCCTTATTATTTCTCTTTATACTTTTAATAGAGTATAATCTTGTGGACTAACATCCACTGTAGTTTTTCCCCTAAAAGGGTTTCCATGTAAAAAAATCTTGGTGTTATTTGTCTCTCTAATGTGTTAATTGCATGTGGTTAATTGCTTACTCATCAGATCTAAGATTAATGTTAAGGTAAGTTAGAAAAGAATAAGTTTTTGAGACAATTGATTCACTCCCCCCTCTCAGTTGTCTATCCTTAGCTTTCCAACAATTTGTATCAAAGTAGATTCCTCTGAAGAAGTTTAAAAGCTTGAGGTGATCTGAGATGGAATCAACATTCAAGAAGGATAGTCCAAGATTTTATGGCACTAACTACCCAATGTGAAAAGTTAGAATGAAATGTCACTTAAAGTGTATTGGTTAAGCTTTCTGGAAGATTACAAAAGATCCATTTACTATTCCTCAAAATGGTCCCTTAACTCCTGATGAGATCAAAGTTGCTGAAAAATAATGTTAGGGCTATTGAAGCTTTGGTGAGTGCTCTAACATATTTAGAGATGGTTAATGTGTTGGGTCTGGAGATAGCTCATGAGATTTGGACAAAACTAGAAACTTTGTATGAAGGATATGCATAGGTGAAGATGGCTAAGCTATAGAGCTTGAAAGGAAAGTATGAGAATTTGAAGATGGGTGAAGATGAAAATATCACTTCTTTTATGTAGAGAGTAAATGAAATAG
This sequence comes from Sequoia sempervirens, assembly GCA_007258455.2. Lineage (NCBI taxonomy): Eukaryota > Viridiplantae > Streptophyta > Pinopsida > Cupressales > Cupressaceae > Sequoia > Sequoia sempervirens. Next base: position 204,183,382 of record VDFB02358134.1, read on the forward strand.
TCATGGGTATTAAAGGTGTTGGCGGTTCTATGGATGAGGATGAAATTGTGGCTAAAGTACTAAAATCCTTGCCTCCCTCCTACAAAATGAAGGTTCATGCTATTGAAGAGTTCAGATCAGTAAACAAGATAAGAAGAGACATGTTGATCAGGGAGCTTGTTGCTTTTGAAATAAGTGAATTTGGTGAGTCCACATGAAAGAATGAATTTGCATTCAAGGCCACTGTATTCAGAAGTAACATACAAAGACATAATCTAGGAGAGAATTCTAGAAAGATATCCAAGTATGATGAGGAACTGAAACTGCTTGAAGGTAAAGAAAGAGAGGTAGAAGAACTGGAAGCACTGATTGCAAGACAAGAAGGTAGAGGAAAAGGTAAGTATGAAGATGTATTGCCTATTAAATGTTTTTTATGCAGTAAAATAGGTCATTTTACATCAAGATGTCCTAAAATAGTTCCTAGATCTAAGCTTAAAAATTCTAAACTCCAAAAGAGATGCTACTTTGCTAAAGAAGCAATGATTGATGATGAGTCTGATAAAGATAGTGGAAAAGAAGATGAATGGGATTTCATTGCTACCATTGAAGATAATCCTATGGCTACCAAATCTAATAAAGATGAGAAAGCTCTTGCAGCCCAAGTTGAAGAAAAAGATGAGTGGGTTATTGATAGTGGACGTTCACATCATATGACCAGTGATAAAAGAAAATTTGTGAGTCTAGAGAAGTATGATGGTGGGGTTGTAAGATTTGGAGATAACAATGCTGATGTGATTCATGGTAGAGTATCTATCTTCCTTGGTGGTAAAGATAATACTGATGATGTTCTCTATGTTGAAGGCCTAAAGCACAAATTGTTGAGTGTTGGACAGATGGTTCACAAGGGATATGATCTTCAGATCAAAGATGGAAGATGCAAGATACGTTGAAGTTCTAGGAATATGATTGCAATATGAAAACAAAAAAAGGTAATATTTTTCATTTGAATACTACTAATGGAAGTTGTTTAATTACCCAAATAGATGAAAGCTGGTTGTGGAATAGGAGGTTGTTTCATGTAAACTTTGACAACATTATCAAGATAAGCTCTACTCAAGCAATAAGAGATCTACCTAAGTTAGTGAATCCTGCTAATATAATCTGCAAGGAATGCTAGATGGGTAGATGGGTAAACAAACTAGAGTCTCTTTCTGGAGAAAACAATTTTATTCAAACAATTTGTTGGAGCTGCTACATACTGACCTTTGTGCTCCCTCCAGAGTTAGAAGTATTTATGGAGAAAGGTATTTTATGTTGGTTATTAATGATTACTCTAGAATGATTTGGGTTTCCTTTTTAAGAGAAAAATGTGAATCATTGGAGAAGTTCAAAAGTTTCAAGACTATGGAAAAAAATGAGAAAGATCTTAAAATCAAGTGCCTGAGATCAGACAGAGGTAGTGAGTTTATTTTGAAGGAGTTTAACTCTTATTGTGAAGAGCATGGTATTAAAGGACAAATATCTACTCCCTAAACCCCTCAACAGAATAGAGTTGTAGAGAGAAAGAATAGAATAATTGTGGATGCTGCCAAAACAATGATGATGGAAGGAAATGTGTCATAGATGTACTAGAGTGAAGCGGTAAGCACTATTGTGTATACCTTGAACCACGTAAATGTTAATGGTAATTCTAGTAAGACTCCTTATGAATTATGGTTTGGTCACAAGCCTACTATTAAGTAATTCAAGATATTTGGAAGCAAGTGTTATATTAGGACAGATGATGATATAGGAAAATTTGATGCAAGAAGTGTTGAAGGAATCTTCCTAGGTTACTCCACTAAAAGCAAGTCCTATTGGTGCCATAACAAAAGATTGAGAAAGATGGTTGAGAGTGTAAATTTTAGAGTTGATGAGAATTTTGTCAAATCATCCAGACATTGTAGTTATGATTTAGATGAAGACACGACAAACCAAGGGAAGAATACTCAGACACGGAATCTACTTCAAATTATTCCATATGTTTTGGTGAAGTAACCTCAATTTGTTCTAGTAAATCAAGTCAGTTAGAAGACACAGACAAGTGCAAGTGTAGAAGAAAGATCAGAAGAGTCAGAAGTTCAAGAATGTCCCATAACTCTAAGGTATGTAAAGATGAATCATTTTGAAAATCAAATCATAGGAGATAAGAGTAAAGGAGTACAAACTAGAAGAAAAATCATAGAAGAATATTGTCTGATATCCAAGATTGAGCCTAAAAATGTCACTGAATCCTATCAAGATGAACACTAGTTGGAAGATATAAAGGAAGAACTAACAAAAATTTTAAAAAAATGACACATGGATACTAGTTCCAAGACCTAAAGACAAAAATGTGATTGACACTAAATGGGTATTTAGAAACAAGCTGAATGATGAAGGTGAAGTGGTAGGGAATAAAGCAAGACTAGTATGTAAAAGGTATTCTCAAATGGAAGATATAGATTTTGAAGAAACCTTTGCCCCTATCACTAGGATTGAAATTGTTAGACTATTTCATGCTTATGTTGCACACAAGTACTATAAAGTCTATCAAATGGATGTAAAGTCTACATTTTTGAATGGAGAACTAGATGAAGTGTACATTGAACAGCTTGATGGATTTTAGCTAATAGACAAAGAAGATATGGTTTGAAGATTGAAGAAAGCTCAATATGGAATTAAGCAAGCCCCCAACACCTAGTATGCTAGATTGGACAAATACCTACTGAAGCTTGGATTCACTAAAGGTACTGTTGACAACAACTTATACTTCAAATTAGATAATGACAAGGAGTTAATTATAGAAGTTTTTGTTGATGATATTATTTTTGGAGAAGATGATAATCTATGCATGAATTTTACTGATGACATGAAGAATGAATTTGAAATGAGTATGATTGGAGAAATGAAGTTCTTTTTTAAATTGCAAGTTACACAGTTTGACAAGGGGATCTTCATATCTCAGTCCAAATATGTGAAAGAATTGTTGAAGAAGTTTGGAATGGATGACTCCAAACTTGTTGGTACCCCCATGGTGACCCAATGCAAGTTGACACAGAATGATGACTCTCCTAAGGAAAATAAAACAAAATATAGGTCAATGATATGTGGACTGCTCTACTTGACTTAGACTAGACCAAACATTATGAATGTTATATGTATAGTTGCTAGATTTTAGACTGATCTAAAAGAATCACATGTAACTATTGTGAAGAGAGTTTTCAGGTATCTGAAAGAAACAATTGAATTTGGACTTTGGTATCCAAAGGATGATGATCTCACTTTGTGTGCATTTATTGATGTGAATTTGGCTGGTGATGTAGATGATAGGAAAAGTACTAGTGGTGGTGATTTCTTCCTAGGGAAGAAGCTCATATCCTGGTTAAGTAAAAAGAAAAACTCAATTTCTCTATCTACTATTGAAGCGGAATACATTGATGCTGCCAATAACTCAAGGGGAGTAGTCAAATGTGTAGATATGTTGTTCATAGTGTGTATATGGAAAGGTCATTGTTACCTTTTCCATTGATGTCAAATGGGGATAAGTGTAATGTGAAAAATATTTTCAAGAGGAGAAGTACAGGAGAAGTAAGTGTGTTGGGTTGATGGTATTTTTCACATCATGTGTTGCCATCGATGCCAAAGGGGGAGATTTTTGGATGCTATGGATATGGTTTTTGATATGTGGTTGTCATTGATGTCAACACTATTAGCATTTGGTGTACTAGAGGTTGTATATGTCGAGGATATTGAGAAAATTGTAAAAGGAAGTGGGTGTGTGCAACAAGTTGAGTCCACTTTTTGGCCAAAAAGTGGAAGTGTTTTCCTTGATTTTCAGAATTTCACACATTGACCTTAAAATTTGAAGCACTTAGAGATGGAATCTTCAAAAATTCACTAATCATAAAATGTAGTACTCTGAGTCTAGTTTCCAAATATGTAATTTATTTCAATACCCAGATTGTAAAAATTGAGTTTCAATAGGCATTTACAAAAATAATTGTTTAAAAGTCATTTTTTTATACCATACCATGAATGTGTACGACATCCATATTTTGACCTAAATTATCATATTTTTCAAAATCCTTTTGGGAAAAGATTTGTGACTCACTGAAGCTTGTTTTAGATAAATTTTTGTAATTTTTTATTGAATTTTTTTTTATTAAATTTTATTAGGCATATTTGTCGTTTTGAAAAATTGTTGTGTACGACACACATAAGATGACCTAAACTTATCATTTTTAAATTATTTTTTAAAACTAAAAATAATTGTCTGAAGTTTGTTCTCGTGCAATCCGCTCATCAAAATGTTATGTTGATCAAAAGTTATTAAAATACCAAAAAAACCTAATAATTCAAGTTTATGGACTAGTTTCATTAGAAATTAATTGAAAAATAGAAAAACTATTCAAATTATTAAAAAAATTACATATTTGGAATCTGCACTGTCTCATCTATGAGTTTTAAATTCGTAAAAAAATTATGTAAAATAGGTCTTCAAACATATGTCCAAAGTCATTATTTTCCTGTGACATTAACAGGGCCTTCAAGTTGCAGGTCAAACCAGGTCCAAAGCTTAGGTTCAGGTCCTCAAGCCATTTCTTGAACCAAAAAATAAGCCAAAAACCTGCCCAAAAATTTATAATTTAAAAAATGAGATATGGTTTTAAAACGGGATCTCGTTTCACAAAAAAAGGGACCCTGTTTCATAAAAAAACTATTTTTTATGGTTCTATGAAACACGATCCCATTTTGTAAAACGGTCCAAAAATAGAAATTTCCATTTTTGGAAAGTTTTCAAAACGGGATCCCGTTTTGAAAACTTTCTGAAAATGGAAAATTTTCAAAAATTGGAAGTTTCCAAATATAGAAAGTTTTCAAAACGGGATCCTGTTTGGAAAACTTTCCATTTTTGGAAAATTTCCAAAAATAGGATCCCGTTTTGAAGAAAGAGATCCCATTTTTTAAATTTAGGCTTAGGATCTCGAAGCTAAACGGGATCCCATTTTTTAAAAACAGGATCCCGCTTTTTAAAAATGGGATCTCATTTATTAAAAAGCGGGATCCCGTTTTTTGCAAGCCGAATTGTTTTTTTTGCCTAAGGCAAAAACTTCCACGTTTCGTGGACTCATCTTCTTGCACTTACCCAAGTGTTCTAGGTTCCTAGTAGAACTGTGCAGATCTTGAAGGTGGCCTACTCTATACGTTGAAGATTTGTTGGTTTGGATTAAAGGTTTCACTGTTGAATGTTTCTAGATCATCTACTAGAATTTTTAGAGGTCCGCGTGAAGTTTTGAGTATGTTGTGGTCTAACAATGTTTTGTGGTCTCTGTTAGTGTTATTGAGTAAATATTGTGTTATTTTGTTAATCTCAGTTGTTACAGATGATTCTCTGTTGTTTCTTGGTGTTCTTGGATGTCTCTAGATTATTCTCTATCTTTGTGGTATGTCCACATTACTCAGAGAGCTCTTGGTTGAAAATATTTTCTTGTGCATGTTCATTTTTTCATGTTCTTGGTTGACATGTTGATGGTAGCATGTTGTGGATCTTTGTGGTGAAATTAATTAAAGTATTTTTGTGTTGAAGATGTTAGTTTGGGTCCCCACTATGTTGTGGCTGACCTTGGTGGATTTTCATTGGAAATTTATTTATAAATTTGGGTCGACATTGAAAATATGTTTTATTTTTCTGGCTGACTAAGTTGTGATGAAATCCCATGTAGTGGATATATATGAGTGATTGGTCAAGCAAAGTTAGTTTTTGCATGAGTGTGAATGTATGCCAAAGAAAGTGTAAATGTGTGAATAGTGTTTCTATCATTTGATTATTGAGCAAAGAGTGAAGAAGATTGAGTAGAGTGTGAAGAAGGTTTTTTGAGCTTAATTGGAACTATAATGAGGCTTGTATAGAATTTATTTTCTTAGTTCGTATTCTTTGAATTTTAATCCTATTTTGTATTGTTGGATAGTGATTCCTCTTTTTTATTTGAGCAGTGAGCTCTAGGTAGCGTGCCTAAATGCATGTGCATTCCCCTTATCATTTCTCTTCATACTTTTAACAAAGTATAATCTTGTGGACTCACATCCACCATGGTTTTTCCCCTTACAGGGTTTCCACATAAAAAAATCTTGGTGTTATTTGTCTCTCTAATGTGTTAATTGCATGTGTTCAATTGCTTACTCATCAGATCTAAGATTAATGTTAAGGTAATTTATAAAAGAATAAGTTTCTAAGACAACTGACTCACCCACCCTCTCAGTTGTTTGTCCTTAGTTTTCCAACAAATTAAGGGTTAAAATACTAGTTCGTAGGCTAGGAAAATTTTAGGTGTCTACATTTTTCCCCTCTTTGAGACAAAGTATTGGTTGCTTTGTTTCAAATACCATTGCCCTGGTATCCCCTAGGTGCAAGAGTTTCCCTAGTATGCCCCATTATAACCCAAATGGGATAGCTTGGTGCCCCATCAGGAAATTTGGTAAAAACTACTGGATAATGAACCAATTTTTCCAATAAGCTGATGTATGTTTTCAATGTTTCTTTTGAATTTTTTGATGTTTTCTGTGACCATGATAGGACACTCAAAGATTTAATCCATGAAATTTTTTTTGACATTTCCCCCAATTGTGGACAAGACGAATTTCCTTAATCAGTGACAAGCTATGGTTAGATATCTTGTTTTGAAATAAATGGGTGGATGTTGTGGATAGTATCGATAGATAATGATGCAAATTTATTCAATCATAGTGCCTGTTTTCTAGGTTTTCACTATGGTACCTATTCTAAGAGAGCCAAAACTAGTTTTCAATCAAAGAACTTTTTATTTCTCTTTACTATTTTTCTTTCTTTTTGATTTTTTTATATTTTTTATCCTTTTTCTTTTTTTTTGGATTTTTACCCTCTTGCCTGGAGTATTCTAGCATGCTTCATGTGCAGAAATTCTGGAGGTGGTGGTTGTTTATTGGTTCAACTAAAGGTTCTCCTTCAAGAGTAGCTAACTAATATTCCCTAGAACCATAGCTTGTTGTGATGACAAATGGACCTAACTAGTTGGGTTCAAACTTTCCTTTTCCATCTTGATTGAGTTGTAATTTTTGATTTTATTTAAGGACTAATTCACCAACTTGAAATTTCATGTCCTTGATCCTTTTTTCATAGTTTCACTTGAGCCGATTCTAATAAACCTATAGATGGTTTAATGCACTCAAATGCCTTTCACCTAGGAGTTCTAATTCTTTTAGCCTGGATACCCTGTATTCTTCGTTGTTGACCATGTTTTTTAATGAAATTCACAATGAAGGGATTTCAAACTCAATAGGAAAGATGGCTTCTAATCCATAGACCAAGTAAAATGGTGTGGTGCTAATAGGTGTGTGAATGATGGTTTAGTAGGCCCATAGGGTTGGGTTTAACTGCAAATGACAATCATGACCAGCTTCATTAACAATATTTTTGAGTATTTTTAGTATGGTTTTGATAGATGCGTCAGCCTGACCATTCCCTTGGGGGTAGTAGGGTGTGGAGAATCGATGGTGGATAGAAAATTGGGAATAGAGCTCATGGACATCTTGATTTTTGAATGCAGTTCCATTGTCTATTATTATGGTTTAGGGAATTCCATACCTGCATATGAGATAATTCAAAATGAATTTTGATATCTATTTGTCGGTGATATAGGTCAATAGAATTTCCTCTATCCATTTGGTGAAGTAATCTATTGTTGTGATAATGAATTTGTGCCCATTGGATTAAGCGAGTGATATCTTGCCTACCAAGTCTAATCCCCATTGTGAAAAAGGCCATGGTGTGGTTATAGGTCTCAATTCTTGTGCTGGTACATGAACAAGGTCACTATGTTGCTAGCATTGTTGACACTTTCTAGAATATTGTATGCTTTCTTGTTCCATGGAGGGCTAGTAGTATCCAGTTCTGAGTAGTTTCTAGACTAGGTTAACTCCGCCAGAGTGGGATTTGCAAATACCTTCGTGAACCTCTTGTAAGGCTAGTTTTGCTTCTTTTTCATCAATGCATCAGAGTAACATACCATCTACACTATGACAATATAGGGTATCTCCTAATATGGTAAAATGGGAAGTTCTATAGTTAAAGGTTTTCTTTTGAGTGGTCGTTAAGTCAATGGGTATGGTACCATGTTGGATGTAGTCAAAGGTATCTTGGTACCATGGGGAATTAGGACCAACAACAATACATACCAATTTTGATTCTAGGATGTTGAACGCTAGCACCAACAACTGTTCCACAAGGAACTCATATTTAGGCACATTCTGTGGAATATCAAGTAGTGAGCCTATTGTTTCCATTGCATTAGCAGCTCTGTTATTGATTCAAGGAACTTTCTCAAAAGTTATTCTAATGAAGTATTCCTTTAACCTATCCACCATTCATTTATATGGTAACAAATTTTCATCTTTTATTTGGTACTCATCGTTCACTTGTCTAATCACTAGCTAAGAGTCTCCAAAGACATTTAGCTCTTTTATTCTCCATGCAATAGCCATTTTTAACCCTGTGATAAGAGCTTCATATTCTAAGATATTTTTCATGCATGGGAATGCAATCCTATAGGCCTTGGGTATACTATCTCCTTGTGGTGTGAAAAATAGAATACCAGCTCCAAATTCATGTTGTGTATGGGACCCATCAAAGTATAGAGTCCATTGGTCTACCTACTCTGTCATCAAGATACACTCACTGGAAAGTCCACTATGAGAGGTTTATGATCATCTAAGGGTGCTTCATCTAGTTGGTCTGCTATAATCTATCCCTTGATAGCTCTCCTATCCAAATAATCTATATCAAACTTACTTAAGATCATTACCCATTTGACTATTTGGCCTATTAGGGCTGCCTTCACTAGTAAGTACTTGAGTGGTTCTATCTTAGAAATTAACTTGACCTTTCTATTTAGGATGTAGTGTCTCAACTTTTGTGTTGTAAACAAAACTAAGAGACACACTCTTTCAATGGGTGAGTTGTTTAGTTCATAGCCCACTAGTGTTGTGCTAATATAGTAGACTACCCTTTCTCTATTGTTATCATCTAGTTGGGCCAAGAGAGATTCTAGTGTTGCATGTGTGCTAGACACGTAAAGTATCATCTCCTTTTTTGGGATTGAAGGCATGAGTACAGGAGGAGTAAGTAGGTACTCCTTGACTTTTTGGAATGTTTGGTCACATCTCCCATCCCACTTGAAGGTGATTTCCTTATGTAGGAGATGAGTGAAAGGGTGACACTTGTCTGCCAATTGCACAATAAATTGTCTGATGGATTGTAGTTTCCCTTATAGGATCCTTAACTATTTTAGTGTCTTTGGCGGAGGCATTTCCATTATTTCTTTTACTTTAGCCAGATCTACTTCAATCCATCTTCTTGATACTATGTACCCCAATAGCTTTCCAGATGTTACCTCGAATACACATTTCTTAAGATTGAGTCTTAGGTTGTATTGTTCAAGACTATCAAATACCTTTGCTAGATTTATCAAATGGTCTGTCCTTTTGACTAATTTTTCTAGAATTCATCCACATAATCCTCCATGATTATGTGTAGCATGTCATGAAATATTGTCATCATTTCTCTTTGATATGTTGCTCCTACATTCTTTAGACCAAAAGGCATTACATTCAAACAAAATGTTCCCCAAGAACAAGTAAATGTATTTTTGTGTTGGTCATCTGGAGAAATATCTATTTGGTTGTATCTAAAGAAACCATCCATTAAGGATAGCATCTCAAGCCCAACTGTTAGATCTACAATCATGTCAATACTCAAAAATGGAAATTCATCCTTCAGACAAGCTTTGTTTAAGTCTCTAAAGTATTGCATATCCTTATTCCCCCAATAGGTTTGGACACTGGTACCAGATTCAATATCCATTGTGGATAGTTGTTGGGTCTGATGAAACCCACATCTAGTAGTTTCTTTAGCTCTACCTTTACCAATAATGCTATCTGTGGGTGCATTTCTATGAATTTTTGCTTGATAGGCTTTGCTTCAGGTATTACAGCTAGATGATGTACCACTAATGTTGGATCTAGTCTAAGCATGTAAGCATAGGTCCATACAAAATTTATCTTTTGGGTGTTGATGAAAGCTATGAAATTGTCTTTTACTTCTAGGTCTAGTGATGCAACATGGTCAGTTATCTTGGGGTCTTCTACTATGTTCACATTTATGGGTTTTTCTTCTTCCACTAGTAGTGTTGATCTTTCCTAATAATCTGATATGGGTAGATTGAATCTTCCATCCTTGAGTGCCTCTAAGAGGTTTTCACCTTCAGATGCATCCTTTATTTTTCTCTTTTCAAGATCTTGTAGAGCCACTAGGTGGTTTTATCTAAGGGGCCATAATTTTATGTTCTTTCTTTAATTTTTTCAATTGAAATATTCAATCTCTCCACCAAAGTATGCCTCCTATTCTAGTTCATGATTAACCCTACCTTTTGGTCTCCTGCTAGTATGTCCGCTTGAAGTCCCATGAACTCTGCAATTGCCTCATCATTCCAGAATTGATCCAAAATAGGTGCATGTTGTTGTTGATTCCAATCTATGAGTTGTGGGTACCAAAGTGGGAGGTTATCATCTTGATCTACAAAGCCTATGGAAGTGTATGAAAGGGTCAGTATGGCTCGGGTGTCTTTTTCCCATTGAGTGTCTAGGTCATCATTGCTAGAAGTGGGAAAATCATATTTGGTGACAAAGGAAGGGGAATCCCACTCGTATTCATTAGAGTTTGTACTAGAATTGTAGTAGATGTTTGGAATAGTTTGATATGTTGGAGAGGGAACCTATCAAAGCTAAAGTTATCAAAGAAATCTTCAATGGGTAAATTTTTGTCTAAAGTATAATAGGTATCCAATGTATTGATGCTAGTAGAAGTTCCTCGCTTCTTCCAAGATGTTTGTCCAGTTTTTGGAATAACCACGTCTTTTGGTTCATACCCTATCCCCATATTCTTCTTCCTTTGTTCTAATATAGTAGGTTTTGACCGGCCTTGTTCATGCAACCCCAAGCCACCCTTTCCATTATATCCCATATATTTAACTAATTGATAACCTCCAGTAGTAGGGTAAAAATTAGGTTCTAGCTTTTCTAGTTCTTCTTTTTCCTCCTTGTAGATCATAGATAGAAATTCCTCCTCAAATATTTCTTCATCTTGCATGTCTCCCCATCTAGTGAAAATAGTGGGCTTGGTAATCATTTGTATTATCTTGATTTCTTTTGGAACTCCATATACTCTAGGTGTTGGTGGAAGCATGCCAATATAGAATGCTTGGTTGAAAAAGTAATTCCCATTTCCCTTGTCAAGTACCTAAATCTTGGCTTCCATTTTCAGTTGATCACTTGAGATGTTCTTGGTTGAGGTAGATGGAAGTTTTGATGGGTCAACATATGAAAAGGAGTTGAATGCTATGTCATTTCTAGGAACACATTGGATTTTATTGTATTTCTGCTCTAAATTGGCACATAAATGAAAAGGCTCATGGTTGGCATATAAGGTTACCACTTTTCCTTCATGGGGGAACTTTAGGCATTGATGAAAAGTGAACGGGACTGCTTGTAAGGCATGGATCCAAGGTCATCATAGAAGGAGGTTGTATGGCAGCTCAATATCTAGTACTTGACAAGTGGTTTCTATTAGGGATGGCCCTATCTGTACTAGTAACCTGACTGTTCCTTTAAAATTTCTTTCTAGATCATTGTAATCCCTTATTGTGATACTCTTTCCTTTGTTAATCACATCATCAGAATACCCCAGTTGTTTGAAAAATTTTAAGGTACAAATGTTTAAACCTACAACATTATCTATTAGTACATGTTTGACCATGGTTTTATGAACACGAACCTCTATGTAGAGGGATTGGTTAAGGAACGCTCTTTGGGTTAGATCTTTCTTATAAATATTAGGTGATTAGTGTATGTGATTTTACCAACCATAGCTTGGAACTAACTAGGATTGAGGTCATCAGTGACTATTGTTCCCAATTCCTTTTCAAGTATTTCTCTATGGGCAGGTGATATTTTTAACAACTATAAAATTGAGATTAAGGTAGGTGTTTCCTTTAATTGCTCCACAATACTATAGTCACTAGGTGACTTGATTGTAGGTTTGGGTGGTGCTCCTTGAATTGTAACTCTTCCTCGACTGATGGTTATGTTACAGTTATTGTCTCCTCCTCTTATAGTCACTATGTTTTCCCTATTATTGTCAACTTGTGAAATGGTTCCTAAAATTATGTCCCCATAAGTGTAATTAGTGTTATGTTACTCTTGTTTCTTTCCTTTGTCATTCCCTTTGGCATGGTTTAGGATTGGACCTATGTAAATCTGTAGGTCCTTATTCCATGGACGATGTTTGACATCTACCTCCCCTTTGTCAATTAAATCTTAGATAAGGTGCTTGAGTCTCATGCAGCTATTTGTGGTGTGTCCTTTGATCATGTCGAAGTCACATAAATACTTCTCATTGTACCATGGTGTTTTAAAATTAGGTTCCTCATATTTTTGATGATCATTTGTTTTGAGGAGGTTTTGTTGCACTAGTTTGCACATGACTGTTTCCAATGACTCGCCTAGAATTGTGAATTGCCTATTTGGTTGATCATATTGCCTTTGTTGTCCTCCCTGATTCATTTATGGGTCCACACCTTTCTTTTTTTGTGCATTGTTTGGAACATAGCTTGTCTATGCTACCTGTGGTTTGTTTTGAATTGTGTTTTGTGATAACCATAATGTTCTAGCATCAACCACTCCATCATTTGTGATGTTTTTGTTTCTAGCCTAGACTTTTGGTTTCTTGTTTGAAGTAGATGGATTTTCTTTTGAGTTATATATTTTAAGGTTACCACTTGCAATGAGGGATCTTTTGATATTCAATCCCTTCTCAATGGTTTCTTTAAAGTCTATCGGACATAACATTTTGAGTCGATAATTAATCTTAGGTAAGACATTGGTAATGAATATGTCTACCAATTCCTTATTGAGAATGGGCCATTTACATCTACTAGCCTTATGTCTCCATTGTTGTAGATAGGAGATAAAAGATTCTCCTTGATTATATTTGATCATGGATAAGCTTGTAATGGTGACATCTTGTTCAATGTTGAAGCATAAGTGACCTATGAATCTACTAGACAATTCATTGAAGTTTTTGACTGCTGGTGTCAAACGGGTAAATCATTCCATAGCATGGCCTATAAGGATTCATGGAAATAATATCATAAGGTGTGATTCATTATGTCATACTTCCATGCATGATACTGAGAAATCTCGTATATGCTCCATTGGATCCCCTATTCCTTTATATTTTTTTTCAAACCTAGGTATTTCAAAATTCTTTGTAAAGGGGATTTCGGTGATAGATTGATCAAATAGGAATGGGCATATCTCTTGGATAGTATAGGTTTTCTTTTTTTTTCCATCTTGCATTCCTGCTACTTGTTGGGTGACTTCTTCTAGCTTCATTTCCATGTCTGTTTTTGGTAGGTTTGTTTGTGAGTTTTGTGTATAATAGCCTTGTTGTCTCATCATGTTTGGGTCATATATCAGATATTGTGAAGGTATGAGACCTTGGTAACCATTTTGGTTATATACTAGGCTAGGTCCTTGATGGGTGTAAGGAGGTTTAACTCCTTGTTGTTGAGATGAAGTGTATTTAAGGTTACCATGTTGATGTGTTATTGGGACACCTTGTTGTTAGGATGACTGAGGAAGGGAGCTCTATGGTACACCTTGCAGTTGGGAAGGACTAAACTTAAGGTTACCCTACTAATGTATTATTGAGACACCTTGTTCATAGAAACACTGAGGAAGGGTCCTATGTGGCACACCTTGTGAATGGGTAGGACTAAACTAAAGGTTACCCTATTGATGCATTATTGGGACACCTTATTGGTAGGATGACCGAGGAAGGGTGCGCTATGACACACCTTACTATTGGGAAAGATTAAACTAAAGGTCACCCTGTTGTTGTGTTATTCAGACACCTTGTTGGTAGGAACACTAAGGAAGGGTGCTCTATGGCATACCTTGTGATTGGTATTATTGGTTCAAAAGGGGACCATATGGTTCACCTTGTTGGTGGTACTAATTGTTCAGAGGGGGACCTTGTGTCCCACCTTGTTGAAGGTATTAAATGTTTTGAGATGGGTCAATATTTGAGGTATTATGAGGTATATACTATCCAGGAGCAGGATTTTTTTTTGGTGGTTCATATTGTGATGATCCTCCTTGATACAATTGTGCTACTACCACTTGTTCAACCTAAGTTGGTTTTCTAAATAATGGGTTCTCTTTGGGTTGACCATCATGTTGTGAGAACATAGGTGACATGTTTGGCATCTCTAGAGGTTTAGTTATCTATCTTACAACTGAGTTATCTCCTAAGGGAATAAGGTTGGCATCCTCGAGAGCTTCTACATTGAAATCCACTAGTAATTTAACACCACTTTGTGCTAACTTGAAGAAATAGGAGTTTGGATCTTTTCTCAACAACCTATCCATTAGTTTAAGAACCTTGGGGTTGTTGGAATGTTCAAATAGTTCATCCTCATTTATATCTTCCTCTGTGTCTACCTCCTCTATGATCACTCTATCTAGGTCTTGGTTATTTTTTTCAATTACCTTCTTTTGTTTGAGATTTAATTCCTCTTCGCTGAAGGTGCTTCTATACATAAGCCTCTTGTATGATGTTTTCAGGTCAGTTGGCCTATAGCCCCAAGGGCTACATTCATTGCCTATGGTATTGGTTGGTGGGATACTAGTGTTGGTTTTGTTTTGCTCCATTTTCTTTCAGTGTTGTGACCTTGTGGTTGTCATAAACAAATTGGATCAAGGTAGGAAAAAATGGTGCTAGACCTCTAAAGTTTTCAAATCCAATGTTAACCTAAATAAGAGGGTATATTTAGGTATGTGAATCTATTTTTCCTCTCTAGAGAAGTCTAGCATCATGAAAAAGACCTGGGTTTTGACCAAAAAAGAACATGTACAAATCTAGATCATTCTTGGAAGCATGTCTATAAAATTTTTCCACCAATTTATTTCTATTTTTTTGTAGTGTTGCAAGGTGTTTCCTAAGAGCTTTTGGTTTAAGATGCCTAAGTCAAGAGTAATGACCTATAGTCTTTACTTTAGGGATCCTAACTCTACGTGAGAACATGGATGAATAAAGATGTTTATTGCCAAGCAGGGGGTGGTAATACAAGTCTCTCAACTTCCATGTTTTTTTTCTCTTCTTCTTCATCTAAGATGATGGATGCAATGAGAAATTGGCGGGGTGTTTCTTTTTTCTCAAAAATGAATCTTTTCAAACTATTGATGATGCCAGTTTGGGTACCTTCAATGTGTGTGTTACTTGGCTAAAAGATTGGTGTGGCTAGCCCTGGTTGTTGAACAGGAATTGTGGGTCACCAAATGATCATAAGGTATGTTGTATGGTGGCTTATGGTGTTCAATACCTTATTGCAAGGTCATTCACTACCTTTTTCCAGGAGGGAGGTAGTAATATGGGTCTTCCAACTGCTATGTTTTCCTTTTCCTCTTCTTCATTTAATATGATGGATGCAATGAGAAATTGGTGGGGTGTTTCATTTTTCCAAAATGAACATTCTCAAACTATTTATTATGTCGGTTTGGGCACTTTCAATGTGTGTAAGGATAGGATGGATAATAGGTGCTACAAGGCCTAGTTGTTGAACACAGTTGTAGGTCACCAAATGGTCATAAGGTGTGGTGGTATGGAGTGGTTTGTTATGAAACTCAAAAACCCTAAAATTTGAGTGATGTGGAATGTAGCTACTTTTTGGAAATCAAAATGTTGAAGAACTAGGCTCAATATTCCACTTCTTGATCTAGAGGATATGTTGTGGGAAAGATACTTGAACTATCTGTGAGTTCCAAGTAACTGTTGATATCATATATTTTTTTGATTGTAGGAATGATTCTAATGAACATTATGTTGTATTTTGATTTTAGATAAGTAGTATGGGAATAATGAGTGATAGACTTTGTGACCAATTTTTTTTTCCAAGTATCTTGTTCAAGTAAATGACCTTATAAGCAATCTAAGTGTTCTAGCAAAAATAATGTGAGTTGGAATGGAAAATTTTGTAACTTCTTTGTTGTTTATTTCCCTTGTTTTTTAATATGGAAAATGATATAATAGCAGTGGACTAACTCACAAGCATGGACTTTTTGTGACCTAATTTTCTATAGCTTAGGTTGTGAAATCATGACAGCCAAACCATAGTTACCCAAGACATTACTTTGATCAATGCAACCTAAAAATAAAACCAAACTATTCACAAGTGTACACTAGCTCAAAGGGTTTGTGGTTTGACTATCTTGTTCATTGTTTGTTTTGATGTGTTCTTTTTTCTTTAAACCAAACATAGAATTTGATGTCACAACTATTTTTAAATGTAACTGGATAATTTTAACATTAACAAAAAATTACAACCCTAGTGGAGAGAAACCATCCTCTTAGGTGGGACTACCTCATGCTCCGAAGAGATGATTTTACATGCAAATTATGGCACAGGCCTATAGTCAGACTTGGCAAGTAACTTCTTGGAAGTACATTCCAATGCACCACTTTTAGAGAATGTTTTGGATAAATAGGGTGGCTTCTAAAATAGTTGGTTCTTAGTCATGTTCTAGGGATATTATTTTTGGGCACCTACACATGCAACATTTTGTTCAATTAAGAACCTTCTAGCCCTTTCAGGTTTTTACACATCACAAGGATATTGAGGAAGAATATGTCAGTATAGGACATCCGCACCTAGTGAGTGATGAACTTTCCTCATAGTCACAAAAGATTTATATAGTGTTCCAGAATGAAAGTATCACTTGGGTCACCTATGAGTTCTCCAATGTGGGATGTGTCACAATAGGCAGGTCCTCTAAAGGAGGTAAAACTTTAAAATAAATGCAAAGCTCAAAAATGTTCTTTTCTCACACAACATCACCAAAAAATGGTGCGAGGGGAGAAGAAAAAGCACTTCAACTTGCCAATCAATGCATGCACGGAAGACAATTCATTGTAAATTGATTTATTTTAAACACCTCGAGCGGTGTTATCCCTAAGAATATATGAGTAAAAATGAAATGTCCTTTTTACTTTGCACCAATTGAAATTTTCAAGACATCAAGCAATTAAGATAGCAATGGTGTGAAAATAATAAACACATTTTGTTCATTTTTAAGCCCCAAAGTTGAAATGTTTCTAAGAAAATCAGGCCTAGTCATTAATGGTCAACAAAATGTAAATCGGACATTTTTTAACAAATTGAAAGATGTTTATGCTCTTTTTATGCACCAAATTTAAACGTTCCTAATTATGAAAATATGAAATGTGCCCATTTTAGAGCCCCAAATTGAACTGTTTTATGTTCTTTTTATGAGCACCAAAAAAAGAATTCCTATTTTAGAAAGTTTTGAATAGTTTATTTTAACAACACCAAATTGGAAATGTGAGAGTTGTGTTATTCATTTTTAGAGCACCAAATGGAGATTCCTACTCTAGGAAGCTTTGAAAATGTTTATTTTAACAACACCAAATTTGAAATGTGAGAGTTGTGTTGTTCATTTTTAGAGTACCAAATGGAGATTCCTACTTTAGAAAGCTTTGAAAATGTTTATTTTAACAACACCAAATTTGAAATGTCAGAGTTGTGTTGTTCATTTTTAGAGCACCAAATCGAGATTCCTACTTTAGAAAGCTTCAAAATGTTCATTTTAACAACACCTAATTTGATGTGTGAGAGTTGTTTTTGTTCATTTTAAAGCACCACAAGTAAATTCCTAAGTTAATAAGTGAAAATATTTGTGGCTCCAAAGATCTTGGACCGATCATCTTCCTTGTATCAAAGGTGTTAGTTTTTTTCATAAAATAATGCACCATAAATCCTACAAAATCTTCCAAAGAGATATTAGAAACTTTCCAAACACAACACACAATCAAATGTTATGGTTAGACTATTGATTAAGCATCAAAAATCCTACAACCTAGACCAAATTGTGAGGTAAGTTAACTTTAAGCACGCCAATAAAAAATTTAAATGCATAAAAATCGAAAACCACCTACACCAATGCAAAGATCATAAAATTCTACCCCTTTTTAAAAAAAAAAATCATTGAAAAATACTTCTGTATGACCAAGATATGGCCATTTAAAGATAGGGTAAACAAAGGTGCCCCTGCCAAAATAAAATATGAGTTTCTAGGCCTAGCAATGGCGTGGAACACCTTTTAGAATCCCTCGGGAGCCCTGTAGCTTCAATTCAACTCATGAAAACATTAGTATTGAGGACCATTGGTCCCACTGGGCGTGCTAGAATGTGTGAGGGGGAACAAATCCATTAGGAAAATGATGCGAACAACAAGGTCAAATGTAGAATTTGAAATTAGAAACTAATCTAATTCAAAAACACCCAATCTATCCTATTCCATCACTCATGAAATGTGCAAATCTAAGCTATTTGAATGAAATGAGATCCTAAGATTAACAAATGAATTCAAATAAAAAGAGATTAACATCCCATGTCTGAGTGTATTTTCATGATGTTGGGTTGTTCGTATCACTACAAAGCCTCCACTGCTTACGTGCAAAATCTTCATGATCAATGCTTGTTCTTGAAGAAATGATGAAGCTCTATCAATGGTGATCTTGACAACACTTTTTTGCATCGGGTAAGTTGAAATTCTGATCCTTATTTGTGAAGAGAAAGGCTTGTTATATAGAAAAAGTAATTTTGAACCAACGGTCAAGATCGCGTTGGAGAATGTTCAAATCAATGGTCAAAATGAGTTGAGAGGATTTAGACATGAAAAAATTGTGCAAAGTTGATTGCACAATTCGGGTGATTGAAGAATATATTGGCTAGTTAAGATTTTGATTGCTTAGTTAGCAATTGATTGATTAGTTAGGGTTGAGCTAGGAATTAGATGGTTGGGTTAGCAAAATTAGATTGCTTAGTCAGAAACCATAATTTGCTCAATTAGAAAGTGGGTGAGGAATATGAATTAATTGATTTAATTAATTAATTACTTTTTGGAGTTGAACGTGCAAATCAATTTTGAATTTTGCAAAAAAAATTGCATTAGTTTGATTTGATTTTTGATAAATGATTTGAATAGTTTGATTTAATTATTCAAATTTTGAGGGAAAGTGAGTTAATTAAGTTATTATGATTTAATAATTTAATCAACTCAGGAGATAATGCATGGAGAGATAATGAGATAGTTAACTAAATAGATTGTTTTAGTCAACTAGAAGAAAGTATTTGTTA
This sequence comes from Sequoia sempervirens, assembly GCA_007258455.2. Lineage (NCBI taxonomy): Eukaryota > Viridiplantae > Streptophyta > Pinopsida > Cupressales > Cupressaceae > Sequoia > Sequoia sempervirens. The sequence goes on from VDFB02358134.1 coordinate 204,202,689, forward strand.
CATTTGAGGAGATTGTGCATGAAGAGATAATGAGACAATTAACTAAATAGATATTTTAGTCAACTGGTTTAGAAGAGCTAGTTAAGTTTTTGAGGGAAATTAATTAATTAAATGATTAATTAATATCAAGAGGAACGTGCACATGTGAATTTGACTTTAATAAATAAATTTTATTTATTGAAGTGATGGTGTTGAATGAATTAAATAATTATTGATAATCATTTAATTAAATTAGAAGAATATGTAGGGTTAAATAATTAAAACAATTATTTAATGTAGAAGTTGAAAGAGGATTAAATGAAGAGTTAACTAAATATATTGTTTAGTTAACTAAAAGAATAATTAGTCCATGTGGAGAAGATAATTAATTAAATTAATTAATTAATATTAACAGGAACATGCATGATGAATTTTTTTTAATAAATAAAAGATTACTTTTTAAAGGGGTGATGTTGAATGGAGATTAAATAATATTTACTATTATTTAATTTATGAGGGGGGATTGATTCATTTAATTAATCAATTATTTTTTGGATTTGAACGTGTAAATAAAATTTGACTTTTGCACACAAAGTTGCATTGGTTTGATTTGATTTTGATGATATGTTGAATAGTATTATTCAATTTATTCAAATTTGGAAGGAAAGTGAGTTAATTAAATTATTATGATTTAATAATTTAATCAACTTAGGGGAATAAAGTTAATTAGTGATATAATTAAATAATTGACGTTATTTAATTAATCATGAAGAATAAAGTTATATTAGGACTATATTAAATAATTGAAGTTTATTTAATTTTTTGAATTTAATGAAAATGTAAATTAATTAAATAATGTTGTATTATTCAATTAATAACATAAATTAGGTTTTTAGGATTTTATTAAATAAATGAAATATATTTAATTGGTCGAAAATGATGAAAAAGTGAATTAATTAAATAATGTGTTATTATTTAATCAATAGAGGAAATTTAGGGTTAAAATACTAGTTTGTAGGCTAGGACAATTTTAGGTGTCTGCGGGAAGGAACCATGGGAGGTTGTTCAACCAAATTATCTTTAGCTCTATAAACTTGTTAAATATTAGGAGGCAGAACAAGATTGGTATGGTTATCTCTTGGTATTTTACAAGAAATAGGTGGAGGATTTGTCATGGATTGGTCTTGGTTACTTGAAAGAGATTTTGGTTCAATCATGGCTACATTAATGATCAGAGGCTCAATAATGGGTTGACTCATGTTGCTAAGGGATAATTTTTCTATGCACTTTTCCTTGAACTTTTGATAATATTTTAAAAAGAAGTCCTCACAAGGCTTAATAGGTTCCATGGGTTTGGGTCAAAACAAATCCAATGAGAAATTCCCATGGGAAGGCATGAGATTAAAGCCACTATGATGCACAATAAATATGTCATTGTCAAATGGGAAATTTAAGCATTTATGCACTGCAAATGGGATGACATCCATGGATTGTAGCCATGGATAACCAAGCTTCACATGAATTGGTTAGACGATGGGATGACAGAGAATGAGACATTAAATTGTTTTGGTCCAACTTTTAATGGGAGAGTGATTGAACCTATTATAGGGAAAGAAAAACCATTATGTATTTTGATCCATGCTTTCGGTTGTTTATCTTGATAAAGTTCATGAAAATTTATAAGAATTCCTTAGTGATCACATTCTCTACACATGAGACCAATTAATATCCCATTAGTAGGCTTGTCATTGATTATTCTAGTGATGTAAAGACAACCATCGAGTGTGTGTTTGACTATGTCATTTTGTTAGAAAGAAATGTTCATAGACATTTTGGTTTGGACCTTATGAGGTTGAACATCAGTGATGATGACTAGATTATCATATTCATTATCATTCATTTTATCATCAATGATGCCAACATTCATCACATTGTTCTTTGCATCACTAGCTTTCATAAAAGAGATATTATGATTTTTCATGGGGTTGTTGAATATTTTCAAGTTGTGGTTAGGTGGGGAAATGGACTTATTTCCTTGATCATTACAACCACCAATCTGGATATGGTTAGAACCAATGAGGTCTTGCACAATATGTTTAATATTCCTAAAATGTTTTGTATCATGTCCATTTTGTCAGTGGTACTGGAAAAATAAATTTGAGTTAAAGTTTGGAGGTAAGGGCTTAGTGGTGTCGATGTATCTAATGAGAGGTAAGGTAACTAAGTTCTTACTCATAAGTTGCAACATGATGGAATAGAGGGTATCAGGTAATAGGATAAACTGTCTAGTTCTTTCCTTGAATTGATATGGATTTGTTGTTTTTATTGTAGCTACTTGAGAGTCAACATGTTGACTTCTTTGGGGTGGATTTATATATAAAAATCTCTTATTTTTCTCTTAAATGGTTGAAAATTATGATGGGGAACAAATTCATATTTCTCAGGGAAGTTAGAGGGGATTTTTGCTTCACAATGACTAGACAAATTTTGATAGTCACGAAGATCCATGCACAAATGTGTAAAGGAGGGAAATTTAATCATCCCAACCTTCTCTTGAATTTTTTTTTCCAAATTTTCAATGAACATTCTTTGAAGTTTAATAGCATGAATCTTAATGTTGATTTATGAGTAAAGAAATTGGTATTGTGCTATAAAATCAGTGATCTTTTAATCATCCTTTTGTTTAAACTTCATTAAATTAGCTAAGGTAATTTTGGGACAAATGTGCACTTGGAAATGGTTGATAAATGCATTAAAATTTTCATTAAATGAACTAATTGAGTTATTTGGTAAAGAGAAAAACCATTCCAAGGATGTATCTTTCAAAGACCTAGGGAAAATTTTAGCCAAGAGCTCATCTTCAAAAAATAAGTCACTACATAGGAATGTGTATGTCGATACATGGTTGATGTGGTCTCCTTTACCACCATATTTCTCAATTATAGTAATCTCTATGCCTTGTGGTAATTTTTTCTCTCAATGTCTCCAAGGATAATGGGTTTATTTTGATATATTGCAAAGGTTGGGCATTTTTATTTTGGTTCAATGTAGAAATTTTTTGTTGGAGGGATGAAACATTTTGCAAGAGTTGGTGAAGGACATAATCATTGGTTGCATTTGGAGATGGGGATGAATAAGGTAGAGGTGTATATGTATTTGGAGGATAAGTGAATTGCAAGTTTGTGAGGGGAGATGTGTTAGGAGATATGAGATTTGAATGCACAAAGATAAAGGGATTCCTAGTGGAAATTCCTAAGGTTGTATTGGCATTACTAGTGGGTTGCTTTGTTGTTGTATTAGTTGGATTAGTTTATGTAGGAATAGAGGCCACAATTGTAGGAGGAGGAATTGGATTTCCACCTTCACTTTGAGTGTATCCCAAAGTTTGAGCACAACTAGCCATTGTAGGGACATGATTGTCAATGATATGATCTAGGATACACACAATTTCTATTCCTTATTCATTATCAAAGCATTTTCCTCATGTTACCTATGATAGGAACTATAGTACAAGCAATGTATTCAACACTCACAAAGTCTTGCAATTTTTCTAAGGCTTCATTCATTTTTTTTAGCTTTTCTTGATGGGAATTAGCAACCAAAGTGCCAACATAAATCACATTAGTTGTGGGAAGGGTGGTCATGGGAAATGTTGTATCAAAGCTATAGTCCATAATGGGTTGACTAATATCAACACTATGGGTGAAAGAGTTGGAAAACTCAAGATCCATGGTGGATGTAGTAGTGCAAGATGGCATGAGTCTTGAACTACATCTCACTAAAGTATTGTTAATAGGACACTAGGTTGTTAAGCTCATACAATTTTCACCAAACCTAAGTGCATCCAAAATAGAGAAAGGGTGCTATTCAAATGCAATAAACACCTAGAAGTATGAATCACATTGTAAGTACGCAAAAATATTTAGCAATTTTTAGATTTGAAACAAGATAATCTACTGATTATGCTATGAAAAAATATGAAAATGATGTATTTTAATATCAATTTGAATTTCAAACAATGCACTTAATTTGACCAATTTAACTCAATGCAAGAAAGTACAAAATTTTCTAATTTCAAAAAATAAAACATAGATTTAGTAATAGAAGAAAACAAAGCAAATATAGATAGAATAAAGCCCAAAAATTTGGAAAAGCACCTAAATAGGCCTAATTCACCCTATGGAAAATCATTCCTAGGTCAGGGATCTAAAAAATCAAATTTTAAATTTGTTGCTTAATGTTTGACTCCCCAATTTCAAATTGCAAACTGTGGTTCCAGTAATAGAATTTTCTGGATTTAGGTGTCCTAATGCAAATGGAATTAGTGATAAATGATTAACAAAGTGACACTTTTTTTTATGCAATTTTAACTAAATTTTTTGATGTAAATGACTTTAAATGTACACTAATATATAAGTACTATGCAAAATCAATGTAATATGCATGAATTTTTTTGGGTTTTTTAGATTTAAATAATGCAAAATGCAAATTTAAAACCCTAATTGAGATTTAAAATAATGCAATCTTGAAAAAACTAAATGGAATGAAAATTAGTGCAATTTTAATGTACAAACTAATGCAAATCCTAGATCTAGGATTTTGATAACCTCTAAATCAAAAATTAAGATGTACAATGTCAGGCTTACCAAAATGAAACAAATAAAAATGAGGTGGGTGATAAAATGGGTAAATGGATAATGCATGCACCTACACATTCTCTATTTTGTTAGGAAAAAGAGATCCCCAAAGGAAGAATTTCCTTTCAACCCTTAGGTGGGTCAACCCTATTAGAGATATTGGCTATTTTCCTTATGACAAGATGGGTTAAATATGCTTGAAATGAAATTTGGGGAAAAAAATTAAAATTACTAAATGAATTCAATTATGCAATGTGAAACTTTAATAATATATTTAAGGCATAAAACAATTAGGAACAATTGACTTCTAGCAAATCTAAGAAGGGCAAGTTGATGTGTACCAATTACCAAAGGTTGTTATTGAGTGTCCTCCTAAGAGAGATTCGCCTTAGAGAAAATAGGTCCTACTATAGTGATAAAAAAATATAATTTCATAGTCCTCTGCTCCTTGATCTAACTTCCCGATGACTCCAAATATCACTGTCATAAATTAAGAAATAAATTTTGTAAATGAGTTTTTTTGTCTTAAAAACTTTGTAAAATTTCACTTCTAATTCAAATCTTCAATCCTTCTTCACCTATAAATTTGCACATAAAAAGAGAGGGATTCTTTTTGTTTTTGGTGAATGTGGGTTTTCCTTGGTCAAACCCTATTTTGGTAATTAAACCTTGAAATGAAACAATAATGAAAGAAAAGAATGATTTATGAATATTAGCTTGTCACAACTCACTAAACCATTGAATGGAGATCCTTAGAGGATTGAATTCTAACACATCTCTCTTAGGTCTTGATCTTGCTTTGAATGGCTTGAGTGGATATTGATCTTGATGCTTGAATTTGGACTTGAATGCTTGAAATGTACATGAAAATGTTAGCTCCAAAACATACATGAATGAAAATAACTTTGACATGATGACCTTGATCTTTATTGTTGATGTAGAAGACTAATAAATCTTATATTTAACACTTTTGACAATAATATTTTCTCTTTTCAAGTGTCATAAAATGTAATCACTACACAAATAAATGGAGAGATATAGGAATGGAGATATAAAGACAACAATAGTGAAAGAGAGAGAGAGGTGATATCAAGAGATGTAGAGAGGGAAAGAGGGAGCGAAGGAGAGGTAGAGAGATAGGTATATGGAGAGAGTTCTAATGAGTGAAAAGGAGATAGGGAAGTTGGGAGGGATGCAAGGAGAGGTAGAAAGATAATTCTAGACATTGGGGGATAGAGAAAGTAAGAGAGAGGCATAGAGAGACAAAGAGAAAGAGAGATATATGAAGAGGGACTAAGAGAGGGAGGGAGAGGTAGAAAAATAGATCTAGATCTCTTAGGGAGAGAGTGAGATAGATGGAGGGTAGAGAGATGGGGAAGTAGGGATGGAGGGAGAGGTAGAGAAATTGGTCTATAACATGGGATAGAGTGTGTGCAACATAGTGAGAGGTAAAAAGAAAGTGGGAGAGACAAAGATATATAGATAGAGAGACACAAAGAGAGATAGAGAGACAAAGAGAGGAAGGGAGACAAATATTGAGAGACTAAGTGTACCGTAGATTTTTGGGTAGGAATTTATAGACTACTCTTGCACTCTTAGGATATTTCACCTAAAAGGAAAGAGATAAACCCCACTCAAAAGTCTAGGTGGTTCACTTAAATTAAGAAGTGTATGATGTTATTTGGGATAAATGGGAGGATTTAAATGCAACCATGAAGTGTAATTGAATGAATATGGATCCAAAACCTAAGAAATATGCAATGTTTGAAAACATAGTGATGTTTGTAAAAATCTTAAAATGATTAATAAAAATGAAAATTAAACAAAAAAAAAAAGCCAAATATTAGAATCTGTGCACCTTAACAGATGAAGAAGACTAGAAAGCAATCTAGAAATCTAAAAAATCTGATTTTGAGCTGACTAGGATTCATTCGCCACCCTGGACGAATCAGTCCCAAGTCAGGGTTTTTTTGCATAGAAATTGTTTTCTAGTAACTGGGTGTTTGGATATGCATCTAACTCAAAATGGCATATTAGGAGGGAATCATTTTCCATGCATGGTGAATCAATCCACTTTCAATTTTTTTTTGTGATTTCAAATCTATGTTATGCGCCTTAACACCTGTACAACACTTTTTCAGACGGAAACCCGAATCGGGATCTCAAAAAATTCTTGCAAAACAACTTGAATTTTTTTGTCTAATAGGGGGTTTTCCTTGGTCAAACCCCTAGTTGGGTAATTAAAACTTGAATGGAGAAAAATCAGCATAAAACCCTAGCCTTAGATGTGTTAAAGACTAGGAAAGTCTAAAGTATGTCAAAAACCCTATTCTATTGTGCAAGAATAAGAAATGCAAATGTGATTTGAATAATACAAGATCTCAACCCTAGAAATATCACAACAAATAAAAAATGGAGACAAAATGACATGCAAATGGAATGTGAATGAAATGTAAACCTTAATCTCAAGATAGAGAAGAAATGGAAGATGGAATCACTTTGAAAACAAGTCTTCAGGCTTGATTTGATGCCTAGTTGCATCTCCTAAACCTAGATTTCTCCATGATTCATCATAGGAATGCATCATAAACCCTTTTTAATGTTGAATCTTGATAAACAATTGAGCTTCAAGACCTTCAAAAACCCTAGTTTGATGCCCTAAAACTTCAACTTTGCTAATTAAACTTGTTGTAGAAGACTTGACTTTAGAAATTAATTTTATAAAAATGATTAAAAGATGTGTAAAATGACTAAAAATGAGTATTTATAAGCAACAACACCTAATTTTCCCATTATTTAGACCTTAGAGGCTGACATTCACCAAAAAGTTAAGTTAAATTAACTAAATTCCTGCTCAAAATTGAAATTTCCCTGAAAAAGGACTCATTCACCACCCTTTGCAAATGGGTCCCACTAGAGTGGACTCACTCACCCAAGGTGGCGAATGGGTCCCACTAGTGGTTTTTGAAGGTGGGTTTTTGAGATATGAATGAATTGAATGTTGTTTGTTAGGATTTATGTTGTTTTTTAGGTGAAATGAGCCTCTAGATAAAAAATAATGGGTCTTAGGGGTCTATAAATGTTGTTTTTTAGGATAAATGATGCAAAGGTACTCAAATAATTAGGTGTGAAATTGTATCTTTTCTCAAGAGGTTCTAATTTTCTATGGCACACTAAGAGAGTGAGGGAAAGAGGGGGTTAGGGAGAGTTATATATAGGTCTAGAGAGAGGTAATTAGGGAAGGAGGGAGGGAGAGGTGTAGAGATATGACTAGAGTTGAAGGGAGAGAGAGCAAGATAGAGAGAGGTAGAGAGGGGATAGGGAGAGATTTCTAGAGTGATAGGGAGAGTTGAGATAGAGAGATATAGATAGGGAAGGAGGAAGAGAGGTATAAAGATAGGTATAAATATTTTGGGAGAGAGTGAGATTAAGAAAGAGATACAAATTACTGGAGAGATAGGGATGGAGCTATAAAGAGAGCAAGAGAGAAAGAGGTGAGATTAAGAGAAGTAGAGAGTGACTAAGGGAGGGAAGGAAAGGTAGAGAGATATATCTAGAGAGAGGAGTCTAATGAGTGACAATGAGAGACTGTATAGGAATAGATTTGCAGCCCCTTTGCAAATTCCCCTTTTACATCCCTTCACCTTAGAAAATTAAATCCAACTTGATAATTCCACATCACCCATCCACAATGCATCCACTTGGCACTTGTATTTTGTGTCAAGGGGGAATTTTTGTTAGGGATGTGAGCTTGGCATGTGGACATCTGCATGGCATGCTAGAGTCCTTGACATATTCCTAACTTTGGAGTCCATAGGGACATTACACTCCTCATTGGGGATGAAATGTAATGCCTATGTGTCAATCTTTTGGCCCAGAAATTACTCTTTCCCTCCCATTTTCATCTTCAAATGCCTTTCTTGCACTTTCACTTCATCTCTTTTGGCAATTTGGACTCCATTCTACACCAACTTGATCTTTTGAGCACTCTTTGGAGCAATTTAGTCCATCTTCTTTACATCTTGTTGCACCTTTTGCCACCATTGGAGTTGCAACTTGGTGTCTCGAGGGACTTCTTCTTCATTGTTGTAGAAGCGTAGACTTTACCAAGCTTGTATCCTGTTCTACATGCTTGAGGGAACTTCAATTGAGAAGGTGAAATTGCTTCTTGATTTACATAGCATAGTGCTTTTATGATTGTTGGATACTCTTTTCTATTGTTCTCTTTATCAAATTCTCTATCTCATTGATTTTTTGGTTTTCCGTGGAGGTGGAAACACCAAAACATGGGCTTGATTAAGGAAAACCCTATACATCCCCAAAATTTTCCTCTCTTTGTTGTGTGTAGGTGTGCATGTGCATGGAACTTGCTGGAAAACTAGAAACTTAGTGAGTTGGACTTTGTCATCTTTGTTTTCTCTATCTCCTTTATCATCTCTATAATCATTTATTATATTTCGTTATTATGTTTAGTTTGTTGAATCTCATTGACTAGGCCATTAGTAGATTTTTCCTAAACTCTGCATTGTACTTTTCACTTTCTAGTTGTATAGACACCAGTGCCCCAGAGAGATGCCAATGTTCTACATTATTTTCCTTGACCTGTACAGTTGTCCTCATTGACCCATATAGTTGTCCTCAGGTAGAGAGCTATATGAGGTACAGTCTGGATTCCAAAAACTAGCTTATCTAGTCTCATTCAAGCTTTCAGATTAGTAGAGGGACAAAAGCACTTGAGAGTGCCCTTAATTCTCTATCCCTAACCTAAAACACCCACCTAGCTTAAGGTAAGATAGGGCATCCCTCAGTGCTTGGCTCTCTATGACCTAGGGCCTTGGTGTGGTTGGTCCCCTACCTTACATTTTGGTGAACCCGATGTGAACCATTTTTATTTTGTTTAGTGATGTTGAAAGGCCCTTTCCTCATATCCTAGGAGAATTTTGGGTTAGAGTGTTGTGAGGTATTCTACCTTGCAATCCAACCTATGACCTCTAGTGGTCTAGTTGGAAGGTTCTGAAGGCATTGCAGAATGAAACCTTAGTGGGGTCACTAAGTAATTGAAAAACCTTTGTGGGCTCTATGAAAGTTTCATCTAGTGTACGCAATGGCCTCCTTTTTACATCTTCCCATCCCATCTATGGAACCTACAAGTAGTTCTCCTAGTATAACCTTCACCTCATAGGACCTGACGATGAATTATAACTGAGAGTCATCTCCCTTATAAATCTCCACATGAATCAATGAAAACACTGTAATAGGTGTTCTTGTTGACCCAACGTGTCAGGTGAATGTCATAACTAAGGAGATTATGTTGATTAAATTCTTGTAGAAAGATGTGTATGAAAAATAAAAGAGTATCATCTATACAAACAATGGGCTTTTCATACCTCTCCTTAGCTGCATCACCTTGTTGGTCCTTGTTAGACCTAAATAAGTGAATTTACTCTTTGGCATAATCCTGGGGTCTAAACTCTTTAGGGTGAAACTAGGTATCCCCTGTTTGGTCACTATGAATGTAGTTCCTTCAGTAATGTATAAATTCCTAAAGTTCATACATGAGGATATAATGCATGTAGTTCATGACACCAGCTATAAGCTGTCAATTGCGTATGGCAGCTATTCACTGGATCACTTTTGGCCTACACTTGTTGGTATGCTTCCTCCTAGGTTGAACCTCTTGTATCAAACCTATGCAAAGTTCAAGAGGGGGCACTTAATGACTAAAATGAGATACCCTTCGTCTCCCTATGCTATCTCACATAGGGCTTTCCTGAAGGCTGATAGCGATGTCGCCTTGGCTTGGAAAAGAGAAAAGAAGAATGTTGCTTAGTGCTCTTCTTATTCTTTTTTTGATGTTGTTATGCCTATCACTTCCTCTTGCCTTGTTGCAGCATCATCAGAGTATGCCCTAGGTGTTTTATGGAGAATCCTATGGTGCTCACTTAGCGAAAGCCCAAGCATCCAGTGTTTGAACTTCCCATTCTACCCATGGTGCCTAGGCCCATTCAGTATGGTAAAGGGAAGGGTCCCCATGGGGATTCCTATATGTTTCAGCCTTCGTGGCCTCCTACTGCTCCTGACCCCAAGGAAATGAATGGAAAGAGACCTACCGTTGAGGCATTAGGGATGACTCCCCTCACTATTGCTCCGACCTCCTCTCAACCTCTCCCTCTTGCTCTCATATTGGAGTCTCTCACTCTATTAGAAATGACCGTGATTGACACGTTGATGGCCAAGAAGGGGCCTTCTATTCCATCCCAGCTCTCAACCTCTAGCTCCTAGAATCGTAGGAACCACCTTGTGCATGAGCACAAGGGTTGGTGAAAGGTTGTGGCTTTTGAGGAGGTCACTTTACAAAGAAAGGAAGGGGAGTCGACAACCCCTATTTTAGGGCCTACTATTGTGTCCTCCTCTCCCATCACCTCTGCTTTAGTTCAGTTAACCCTAGTGCTACTTTTGGCTCGTACTGTGAGTGTAAATGCATCGAACCCAAAAAAGGTGTAGGTGTTTATTGCTCCTTTGGTTGAGCCACCTCTCCTGATGTCCCTCTCAAAAATCCTTCCATTCTCAAAATCCATGGACATTCCAAACACCTTGGTTGTGTCTGTCACAATTTTCTCCTCCTTCACACCTTCTGCCTAATCTATGGGGATCTCACATTCTTTGATGAAACGGAAGATGGTGGATGGTCCCACTATCAATGGGGAGTGAAAGAGGAGTCCACCTTCTTCAGAGCGTGGTTCTGCATTAGCATGTGCCATCCTAATGATGGAAGAGGTTTCGATGTCCCTAGATTTTGTCACTGCTCCTAAGTAAGTCGATGAGCATAGTAGTGAATCTTGAGTGTCACCTCCCTTGTTTGTTGATTCAACTTATGGAACTCTTGTGAAATGTATTTTTAATTATTTGGATGAGGTCTCGGCCCTTTTAGTGATCTTCACGAAGTCAGTGACCTTTACCCCACAAGAACTGAGTGGAGAATACCTCATAGGGCCTTCTTCCTTGGCTCTTGTGGGGGGTCAACGGGTTCCCCCCTTGATCTTCCACCCTTGAAGGCTCATCTGATTTCCTATATAATGATCTAGATTAAGAGGTTGATGACCTCTTAGTTGATGAAGACTAGGGGGAAACTCTTCTTACTTGTAGAGTAGATTATGTGTGTTTTTGTGTTCCCTCATGCCTATCATATGTATTCCTGGATGACCCTTGTCACCCTCGTAGGTGCTTGGATATAGGATTATTTATGTGTCATAAAGCTTCCTCTATTTTTTGCATCATTCTTCCTCTATTATGTGTATTGATTTTTGACAATTGGGGATGATGCAAAGTGTTGAGAGAATTTAGGCTTCCCTTCCATGTTGACCCAATCTTTTGTTTCTATTTTTCCTTCTCGTGCATTCTTCATATGGTCTAATATAGTAGGGGTTTGATGATAGTTCATTAATATACTATTACTATAATTATATATATTTATGAGTAGCTCTGACCCTAAAATATTAGATTGCCCCTTTGTCCCTTATTTGTGATGTTGCTATTTTCCAAGCTATATTATTGATCTCTTATCTTTTTTGCTTGCTTCATGATGTTGTGGTGCTCATGTGTTGTCACTCGTGTGTGCAACAACATTACCATAGTGACATCTCGCTATGTTCTATAGACCACATCACTTTTTCATTCTTGCTTTTCTCTACTTAGGATGTTACATGCATCCACATTCAACACACACCATCCTAAGGGGGGGTCTATCATGTCAATTTTAATTTTTAGAAAATGCATTTAGTGACCAACAAATATTTTCTTGAAAATATTTTCAAAAATCGTATTCTCAATAAGGAACCCTAGTGGAATGTGTTTCCTTCATCATGGGTTTGTAAAGAAAGAAATTGAAAAACTTTCCTCTGAGGAGGGAGAAAATTTTCCTATGAGAGAAGCCTCAACCTTCCCCTCATGAAGGGGCATTTTCTTCCTTTTGAATTCCTTGGTGAAGTGAACATATTTTGAAAGGATTCCTTGATGTTTAATTGATTTACGAAAAATTCACTTACACTTTCAAATAATGCCTTCCTTGAGTCAGCCCCTTTTCTTTTGAAGGGTTCCTGAGGGACCCCTTTGAAAGCTCTTCCTTCAATTTTTTGATTGTCTGCATGACTGTCTACTTTTTTTCCTATGTGGTTGCTCTTTGTTTTCTAACATTTTTTATCTATGGATTAACATGTTACTTTGCAGGTGCACCTACAAATCTACTTTCAAGTCTAACTTGAGGTTTTCCCTTACACTAGGCTTCCTTTAGGAGAGAGTACCTCGGTGGTGCCTTCTTTTCAAGTATAAGGGCTTGTGAAGTGCTTACATCTTGTGGGATTTGTCAATCATTGGTTTGTGACCATTTGATGTACTTTTTTCAACTTTGTAGTCCAAGGATCTATAAAGTCCTATGTTTGAACCTCCATAGGAGAGAGTACCTATGGAGTTATTTTCCTTCCTTATGCTTCGAGCTCACCAGATTGCAGTCTACTTCCTTGATGGTTCAGGTATACATTTATAAACTCTTCGATCTACTTTACTGAACATTCATTGACACCCATGCTCACTAAAGTGGGGGAAAAATGTATAGGAGTGAATTTATGCCCCCTTTACAAATTCCCCTTTTACATCCCTCCACCTTAGAAAATGTAACCCTACTAGATAATTCCACATTACCCATCCATAATGCATCCACTTAGTGCTTGTCTTTTGTGTTAGTGGGGGAATTTTTATCAAGGACATGACCATGATACACAGAGGTCTATGTGACACACTGCCATCCCTGATAGATTCTTTCCTCTATAGTCTACAAGGATGTTACACTCCTCATTAGGGATGAAATGTAACACCTCTATGTCGACCAACCAACCCGAAAATGGCTCTTTACCTCCCATTTTCATCTTCACATGCCTATCTTGCTCATTCACTTCATCTCTTTTTGAAATTGGACTCCATTCTACACTATCTTGATCTTTTGAGCACTCTTTGGAGCAATTCAATCCATCTTCTTTACATCTTGTTGCACCTTTTTCCACCATTGGAGTTGTAACTTGGTGTCCCAAGGGACTGCTTCGTCATTGTTACAACATAGACTTTACCAAGCTTGCATCCTCTTCTATGTGCTTAAGAGCACTTTGATTGAGAAGATGACATTACTTATTGATTTACATAGCATAGTGCTTTTGTGATTTTTTGATACTCTTCTAAATGTTCTCTTTATCGGATTCTCTATCTCATGGATTTCTTGGCTACTGGTGGAGATGGAAACACCAAAGCGAGGGTTTGACTGAGGCAAACCTCTATACATCCTAAACATTTTCCTCTCTTTATTGTGTGTAGGTGTATATGTGCATGGAGCTTGCTAGAGAACTAGACACTTGGTGAGTTAGACTTCATCACCTTTCTTCTCTCTATCTCCTTTATCATCTCTACAATTATATATTGTATTTCCTTATTTTGTTTAGTTTGTTAAATCTCATTGAATAGACTATTAGTAGGTTTTTCCTTAACTTTGCACTATACTTTTTACTTTCTAACCATACAAATGCCAACACTATAGAGAGATGCTAGTGTGTCACATTGTCATCCTTGAACCATGTTGTTGTCCTCAGGCAAAGAGCTATTTGAGGTATGATTCAGATTCCAAAAACTAGCTTGTCTAGTCCCATTAAAACTTTCAAATCACTAGAGTGATAGAAGCACTTGAGAGTGCTCTTCATTCTCCATCTTGACCTAAAACACCAGCCTAGCTTGGGGTAAGATAGGGAAAATATCTGCTCTTTGCTCTCTATGATTTGGAGCCTTGGTGTGGTTGGTCCCCCTACCTTATAAAGACAAAAGGGAGGGAGAGCTGGAGGGAGAGGTAGAGATAAGTCTAGAGGTTGTGGAATAGAGAGAGTGAGAGTGAGAGGAAGTGAAAGAGGGAGTTTTAAAGAGGGACAAAGAGAGAGGGAGGGAGAGGTAGATGGATAGGTCTAGAGCACAAGGGAGATAAAGTGAGATAGATGGAGAGGTAGAGAGAGAGAGAATAAGGAGGGAGGGAGATTTAGAGAGATAGGTCTAGAGATCAAGGGAGAGAGAGAGAGTGATATGTAGAGAGGTAGAGAATGGGAGAGAGATCAATATAGACATAGGTAGAGAAAGGGAGGGAGATAAAAAGATATATAGAGGGATAGAGAGAGAGAGGTGAGATAGAGAGGAGGGAGCAGTAGATAGATAGGTTTAGATAAGGGAGAGAAAGGTAGATATAGATACGTAGAGTGATAGGGAGAGAGGTGATATTAATAGGAGGGAGAGCTAGAGAGATATATTTAGAAAAGGGGAGAGAGATAGAGATACATTTATAGAGGGATATGGAGATAGAGAGAGGTGAGATAGAGAGAAGTGGAGAGGGAGAGGTGAATAGATACATTGAGAGAGGGAGAGGGATATATCTAGAGGGATATGGAGCAAGAGTGAAGAAAATAAGAAAGGAGTGAGGGAAAGATTAGAAAGGTCTAGAAAGGAAGTGAGGGTGACAAAGAGAGGTCATTTTTATTGACATAAATGTGAGCATGTTATAACACACTCACATTATGACTCACTAGTGTTATTATCTACTTTGGGTATTTTCAGCCCTTAGGATTTGATTTTCCTTGGGAATTTGATCCAAATGGTTGGACTATCATGTCAATATCCACATGGAATTTTTTTACAACTTCTAAAAATGATACAATATTGAGTGTGTTATCTACAATGTTTACACATATTTAAATATTAAGATAAAAAATATCACAATAATCTTTGATTTGTTTTTATAGTGTCTCCATTTTCTTTGAAAGCCTATGCATGGTATTTTTTGCTTCATTTCTTACCCATTAATTGAAATTTGAAACAAATAACATTTTCACAAACTAGACTCTATTATTTACACATTCAAAAATTAATTTTTAACTATTTTCTAAAAATATTATGGGGGCACATGCTCAAATTTTTATTATTAGAGATGTGTCCACTTTGAAAATTAGTAAAGATTAATTTATTTGTTAAAAAAATTATAGAAAAATGAGAAAAACTAAATGGTGTTAGCTAATATTTTGTTGAAGTGATTTTTGAAATACTAAATAAAATTTAACATTTTAGGGGAACCACACAAAATGCTATGCTACATTTTTCTTAAAAGAATAGGAGTACTTTCTATGGCACTCTATTTGAACCCAATAATATCCACCATTTAAAAAAAAAAGTAGTTTAGAAAGTATATTTAGAGTACTATGACTCTTGTTCTTATTG
Organism: Sequoia sempervirens; assembly: GCA_007258455.2. Taxonomy (NCBI): domain Eukaryota; kingdom Viridiplantae; phylum Streptophyta; class Pinopsida; order Cupressales; family Cupressaceae; genus Sequoia; species Sequoia sempervirens. Next base: position 204,218,597 of record VDFB02358134.1, read on the forward strand.
TACCTTCAAATTTTTAGTTTAACTATTTTCAATTTCTTGTTCAACATTAGTATCTATTGATCTCAAGAAAAAGCGGCCACTTAAGAATTAGTGTAGGAGGACCAAGCCTCCTGATATGGTACTGAATGGTCATGGATGGAATTGTGGTTAGGATAGGAGAGTTTGAGATTTTTTTGTTTCAATAAGGTCTACTTAGACCATTCTCATGTTTCCAAAATGATTTCGAGTTTTCATTTGATAATATGGCCATAACTTGTAATCATGTTAAAATTTGTCAAGATGGTCAAATTTTGTCAAGGTAAGTAGAATAGTAAGTCATTTAAGAGGGTCTAGGATATTAGGAAATAATAAAGAGTCAGAAGGAGGAAAATGTCAAATTTGTAAGTTGCATAAATGCAACAAATTTGAAAACCAACGGCTACCTCCTTTTTAAAGTTTTTACTTGGTAGTTATAGACGTTGGGAGAAGTTGGATTTGAATGTAATAATTATAAAATCCTAAGAAATGGCTCGTGCTAGGGTTGTTGAAGGCAGCTTGAAGATTGTACACATTTTGTTTTCATGAAATACAATGTTCTCAGCAACTTTTTCCTATTTTTCTAAACTTTGAAGGCTTGGTATGGACCCGTACAACCTGAATTTTCTATAAAACTTCTTAGATGTTGTAGGTATGTGTGTTGGCTCTCTAATACTTAAGATTTGAGGTCTTAATCATGCAAATTGAGGTATAAATCTTTATTTTTCTGGGACTGCTCATTTACCTTGTTTTGGGGGTTTTGAAAGGGAACAAAATGAGTTTCTAAGCCTTCCACCCACTATATAGTCTTGTAACTCAGTGGATTGGCTTAGATAGGTTAAATACACATGTATGCATCTTTTATTGTGTAGGGAAGGCGTATTTACTAATTTCGGTGAGTCCCTAGGGTTGTTTCCATTGGAAAATGCATGAATTTAATGGGTACATACCTAAATCTGATGATGGGGTGTTAGGAAAAGTTATATTATGAAATTTTAAGCTTTTGGGGGTGAATTCAAGGGTGTTTGACTATATGGAAAGTTTGGGAAGGGCATGGAAGTGTCTTTTTCAATAAACCCTCATCAAAAGTGCACAAAACAAGGATTTTTGGGTTTGGTGTGGAGGTGGTTGTAAAAATGAAATATAATGGGGGATTTTGGGGTTTTATAACCTACCAACTACTGTGCTAAAGTATCATAGTGTTTTTACAAGTTTAAGAGGGGGGTCCTTTGTAAAATTGACCTATTTGGAGGCCTAAAATAGTGAGAACGTCAGTTTTCTCAAATTTGTTCCAAAGGAGTCATATTGGGGGCTAAGATATGTTTTGTAACTCTACAATGGGTGTCTGAATCATCCAATTTTTATCAATTTTATCAGGAATTTGTGGAGTTAAGTGCCTAAAAATGGGTTTGCACTGCTCCTAGGTTTGCAAGGGTGAAAGTAGGAAATCCTACCTCTGATTGATTTCAAACTTTGGGAGTTATTTGGATTGGTCCAATAGGTCTTTTTAATCTTGTTAGATGCCTCTTGAAGAAAAGTTGACACTTTGAGTGGGTTTGGGTCTCTTAGGTCTACATCAAGAATCATTTTTTCTCTCCCATTTCCATGCACTTACCCTTACCTCCAAATTCCTCATATTCAAAAAACTAATTTCTATTAAAGGTCATATGGGAAGATGCACCTAATTCAATTAACCATGCATTATTACTTAGAAAAGTGGCCAAAGCTATAATGAACTCATAACCATCATCCTTCTCAAACTCAAAATTAGAATGAAGTTTCTTCTTTTTCTTCCTCTTTTTTGTTTTGTACTCCTTATGGAAGTTTCTAAGCTCAACACAATTGCAAAAAAAAAAATTGAACTTTCTAAGAGATTTGGATCTACCCTTAGAATTAGATTTATCTCGCTTCTCAATCTTCTTATCTATTTACTTAGGCATTCCATAAACATTTAGGGCCTCTTTGTCACTAATGGATACCTTTCTCCCCATCTCTTCAAAACTGAAATAACTCACAAATGCTTAAACTTTAAAGACAACAAAATTATTTCTAATAGCCCCATAATAAAAGAATCTCATGAATTAGGCAAAGAGAATAGTAATATTTCTTGTCTTTCCTCATTCATTTTACACCAACTAATATTAATTAAGCCAAAAACATATTGAACTCTTTTAAGTGGTCTAAAATTCATCCACACTCTTCCATTCTCAAGGAATATAATTTCTTCCTCAATAAAATAGTATTCACTAAAGCCTTGGGCTTGATATATGTCACAAAGTTTCTTCCATAGTTTCTTTGTAGAGAGATTTTTGTGGAGATTGATTAAAATAGATTCTTCCACGCAAAATTTGGTCGAAACCTTGGATTTACAATCCATAACTTCATATTGAGCAAAAAAAGTAGAATTTGTAGGACTTGAACTTTCTCGTCAACATCTCACAAATCTCGATCAATTAACAAACCCTCCATATTCAGTTCTACATATCAAAATTGTTACCATAAAATTATCTACCTCTATTCTCCTTGATGTTCTTTCCATCTAAAAATTCCTAAAAAAATATCACAAAGTATTTCTTGCACAAGATCCCACCCAAAGATAGATTAGTTCAAAAATCCTATTAGAAGTATGAGCAAGATTGGTGGTGTTGTCATTAATGTTGTCATTGATGTCAGCACAGTTTAGTATGTTGCAAATTGTACATGTATAGTTGAGATGCTACTGAGATGTTGTGAGTACATGGAGCTATCATTTATGTGTTACAAATGTGTTGTATTGATGAGTTTCCAAGTGTTTTTGAGAAAATTAAATAAAGAAGAGAAGTCAGTGCTCGGAATGTGCTCCGCATTTCTCTTGTATTGATCCTATCCTTGTGTGGATATGAAGGTTTGTTAATGGTTATCCCATGATGATATATTCTAATTTTTAGTTTCTAGTATGATGGTGTGTCAAAGTTATGTTCACTGGTGTGTGAACTGTTTTGGAAGAATTGGTCTTTTGTAGACTGCGAGAAACAATTTTGCTCCATAGTTCTCTGTTGTTTTGTTTAAGATCTTACAGATCTACGATATGTCTTGTGAAGGTCTTTTTTGTGCTCTAGAAAAGAGGTTTGAAGGTTGGTGATCCAAAAGTCATGTTTCAGTAACTCAGTGTGAGTTTATACAGTCCAAATGGACTAATGAAAGGTGTTCAGTGATTGAAACTTGTTTTGCTGTAGATGTATTTGGAAGATTTTGAGGTGTATTCTTGTGCTTAATGGAGTGTGTTGTGGAAGTACGAGTGCCATCTTCTAATTGGAAAGCATGTACATCAATTTTTATTTATGTTTTCATTAGGTTTGGCTAACCTGGTGTTTACACTTCATTCGGGGAATAAAATTTTGTTATTGAAGCATATAGTTGCTTCAAGATATTATTTTTGTTGGTCCACTCTTATTCCTTTCCATCATAGGAATTTTTACTAGCGGACCTATTTTGAATTTATGAAATAAGGTTTTTGTGGCTGACCTTGGAGAAAGTTTCTAAGGTTGAGGATGGTATTATAAAAGTAAGTTGGATTATGAAGAGTTGTATGATAGTGTGATGCAAAGTGATGAAAGTGAGCCACAAATCATAAGAGTAGAGGTGTGTGTGAGTTGTGATAGTAGTTCTCCATTGAGTTGAAGGAAGTGTGTTATGAGTTTTTACAATCCTTTGAATGTGCATTAATTGTTGTGGTGGATCTTTTTGTTCCCTATTGTATTTGTAGGTAGTGAGCCTCCCTGTTGGATAGTGAGTCCTTTTTGTAGGTAGTGAGCCTTTGTACTTAGATAGTGATTCCTCTTCTAGGTAGTGAGCCCTTGGAAATGATCCTTTGTTTTATAATCTTTATAGTGTGAGTTAACCCTCACCATGGCTTCTCCATCATTGTGTTTTGCACATAAAATTATGGTGTTCATTGTGTTGATTCATTTTATGTTATTTGTGTGTCATGCTCTTACTTAATAACAGAACAATGTAGTTGTGGAATTAATAAGTATTGACGTTTTAAGTGTGAAATTGTGTGACAACTAATTCACCCCCCCTCTCAATTGTCCTGCGACTGTTTAACAATTAGTATCAAAGCTTTGGTTCCTTGTTGTAGAGCTTAACCGCTTAAGGAAGATCCAATGGTGCATAAGTTGGAAATCCCTATGCTCATTGGAACTGACTACAATGATTGGAAGGGATATATGAAAGGATACATTATCTCCTTTGGTTTTAAGACCTCGATGGCTATTGAGATGAAATATATACCCCCTGTTGGTGGTCTTTCTACAACAGATGGGATCTCTTCTTATGAAGAAAATAAGAAGGTGAAGTATGCTATTTGCAGTGGTTTATCTAAAAATGAGCAAGCGAAGGTTTCTTCTTTGGAAACTGCATATGAAGTCTGGAAGAAGTTGGAAGATATGTATGAAGGAAATGAAAGAGTGAAGTTGATAAAGAATTTGGTGGTGAAGCGTAGATTTGTGAATCTGAAGATGGAAGAAGGTGAAGAGTTTACTGGTTTCTTTCAAAGAGTTGAAATGACTGCAAATGAAGTTAGAAATCAAGGAGGAAAACTATCAGATGAAGATATAATTGAGAAGCTCTTGATAACCCTACCAGAGTGCTACAATGATAAGATCTCATTTATTGAAGAAGTTTATAATCCTATGACTTACACTTTGGAATAGTTGTTCGACACCTTGCAAGCATTTGAGATGAGGAAGTTTCAAAAAGAAGACAGGATAGGAGAAAAGATAGAAATGGCATTCAAGGCATTAAAGATTGAAGAGGAACCAGATAGTGATGGTGTTGATAAGCTAGAAGAAAACTTCACTAGGAAGCTGAAGAAAGGAACTAAAAAGTATAAAGGTATGTTTCCCTTAAATGTTTTAGTTGTGGAAATATTTGTCATTATGATTTGAGATGTTTGAATAGAGTTGTGCATAAGAAGAACAAGGATTATAAGGATAAGAGATATAAGAAGCTATACTACGTTGAGAAGAAGCATGAATTTCAAATGATGAATCTAAGAATGAGGTTGATGATAGTGAATACTTATTCCTAGCTTTGGAAAGTAAATATGTATCCACTAACCTTGGACAATGTGCAAGCAAGAAAGGTCTGGAGAGTAAGAGGAATAGGATGGAAGAAAATTTGGTTACTGCATTTCATGCAAGACAGGATGAAGACTATTGGGTGATTGATAGTGGATGTTCTAATCACATGACCAGAGATAAAAGTAAGTTCACTAAACTTGAGAAATATGATGGTGGTTTAGTTATTTTTGGTGATGATTTAGGAGAAAAGATCTAGGGGAAAGGTTCAATTAGTTTTGATGGAGTGCATAATACTAATGATGAATAATAGGTGAAGGGTTTGAGGCATAACCTTCCAAGTGTTGGTCAAATGTGTAGAAATGGTTTTAAACTTTTGTTCCAGAATAACACCTATGAAATAAGAAAAGGATCTGGAAGTGGAGATATGATTGCTACTGGAAGAACTCATGGAAACATCTATCAGTTTAAAGGACTTGATGGTCATTGCCTTGTATCTCAAATTAGTGAAAGTTGGTTATGACACCAGAGAATGGGACATGTAAACTTTGATAACTTGGTCAAGATTAGCGCAAAATAGATTGTTCGAGGACTTCCTAGAATCACAAGACCTAGTAATGCTATTTGTAGAAGCTATCAATTGGGGAAACATACAAGATGGAAATTTAAGGGAAAAGAGTATTCTACTACCAGAATTCTAGAGTTGATTCGTACTAATATTTGTGGTCTGACTAGGATTGGAAGCCTTAATGGTGATAGGTATTTCATGTTGCTTATTAATGATTATACTTGAATAACATGGGTTGCTTTTCTCAGGGAAAATACTCGAGGTCTAGATAGGTTTAAGGTATTCAAAGAAAGAGTTGAAAATGAAGTAAATTTGAAAATCAAGTGCTTGAGATCTAATAGAGGTGGAGAATTCACTTCTAGTGAGTTTAATGCATTCTATGAACATGTCATAAAAATACAACTTTTTTCTCTAAGAACCCCTCAACAGAATGGTGTAGTTGAAAGGAAAAACTAGATAGTATAGGAATCAAATATAACTATGATGAAAGAATCAAATGTACTAGATGTCTACTAGAGAGAAGAAATGCATACTTATGTTTATGTTCTAAATAAAGTTAAGATCAGATACAACAACACTAGGACACCTTTTGAGTTATGGACTGGTAAGACTCCTATTGCGAAGTATTTTAAGGTATTTGGAAGCAAATGCTATATTAAAAGAGATGATGAAAATCTTAGAAAGTTTGATGCTAGATGTGATGAAGGATTTTTTCTTGGATATTCTACTACTAACAAAGCATATTGATTCTTTAATAAGAGGTTGAGAAAGATCATTGAAAGTGCAAATGTGAAATTTTATGAAGACATACACAAACCTAATGAAATAAGTGAGTTTGAACATGATAATCCTATCTGTGGACATGTACCTCAGGAGAGCAAGGAGAATGAAGAGCAAGAGAAAGAAGAGCAAGTGGAAGAAGAAGAAAATGAACTAGAACCTGTTGTCAAAACTCCTAATACGTTTAGAAAAATCATTTAGAGAATCAGATAATTGGAAGTAAAAGTGAAGGTGTGAAGACTAGAAGTAGAGTTGCAGCTAAGGTAAATATGTGTTTTCTTTCTAAAATTGAACTGAAGACTACAAGTGAAGCATGTGTAGATGAGATTTGGATGAAGGCTATGAAAGAAGAATTGCAACAAATAGAAAAGAATCAAACATGGAAACTATTCCCTAGGCCTATGAATAAGAATGTGATTGGTTTGAAATGGATGTTCATGAATAAGCTAAATGAAAATGGAGAAGTTGTAAGGAATAAAGAAAGACTGGTATGCAAAGTATATTCACAAGTTGAAGGTATAGATTTTGAAGAGACATTTACCCATATGGCTAGAATGAAAGCTATTAGGATGTTTTTGGCTTTTTCTGCTCATAAGATCTTCAAAGTGTATCAGATTGATGTTAAGTCAGCATTTCTAAATGGTGAGTTGGAAGAAGAGGTGTACATGGAGCAACTTGAAGGGTTCTAGTTTTCTGACAAACCAGACATGGTTTGTAAGTTGAAGAAGGCATTGTATGGATTGAAGCAAGCTCCTAGAACCTAGTATGCAAGACTGGACAAATATTTGACAAAGCAAGGATTCAACAAAGGTACTACTGACAACAATCTTTACTTCAAAGTACAAGGTAAGAAGATGTCGATAGTTGTTGTTTATGTTGATGATATCATTTTTGGTGGAATGAAGGAATGTGTAAGAAGTTTGTTGAAGAGATGCAAAAATAATTTGATATTTATATGATCGATGAATTGAATTTCTTCCTTGGCCTACAAGTGAATCAAACTGACAAAGGGATATTCATTTCATAATCTAAGTATGTAAAAGAGTTGTTTGGGATGGATGACTCCAAACCGGTTTGTACTCCTATGATAACTGGATGTAAGCTGAGAAAAGATGATGAATTTGCTAAGAATGATCAAAGCAAATACAAATCTATGATTGGAGGACTGATGTATCTTACAACTACTAGACCAGACATTATGCATGCAGTGTGTTTAGTTGCCAGATTCAAAGCAGATCCTAAAGAGGCACATGTTGTAGTTGTAAAGAGGATATTTAGATACCTTAAAGGTACACTAGATTATGGATTATGGTACCCTTAGAGTGATGATTTTAGGTTGAGTGCTTATATAGATGTTGATTGGGCTAGAAGTGTAGATGACCAGAAGAGTACTAGGGTATGTGTAGGATCATGATGGGCCAAAAAGTGTCGATATGTAAGTGATATGATGGCCCACGTGGCTGATGACTTCTTTTTACCTAAAATTGATGAAATTAAAAGGGTTTTTAAAGGAGATTCTTAGCTTTCCACCAATATAAATTATGCTTTGCTTTGAATTCAATAAATAATTGTTATTCATTTTCTATTTGAATTATGACTTAATTCCTGATTGATATGCTGATTGAAAAACATCAATAGCTTTCAAATGGTATCAATTTTTTTGAATCTAAAACATGCATCACATTCTATGCTTCACATACTATAAGATTAAAAAAAACAAATTGAATTTCATGAAGTTTTTACCAAGTTAAGGTGGACAGACATATGAGTTTTTATATTTTTTAAAAGTTGTAATTAAAAACTCATAATTAATTATTTACTTGAAAAAAAATTACAAAAAAATATGCATCACATCAAGACATGAGTCCTCTACTTATATCCAAAATCTTATAAAAAATTATTATCATTTTATTGTGGTTAGGGTGGTCAGATAGACACCTACTTCTTATTTTTTCCCTAAAATTTAAGTACTATTGCATTGAAATTTTAGATTTTAACCAAATAGATTTAAAAAAAAAAAAAAACTAGTAGTTTAGAAACTACATTCAATTGTCTACAGATTCTGTTCTTACATATTTTTGAAATAATACAGATAACTTATTCAAATTTTTACATCGTTGCCTAACTCTAATTTTTCTAAATTTTTTGCCACTTAAGGGCCTGGTTTTTCCATGATGATCTTGCACATACCCATCAGTGGTGGTGCTTTCTTTCTTGGTGGAAGATTGGTTTCATGGTTGAGTAAGAAGCAAGAATTGATCTCTTTATCCACTACAGAGGAAAAATATATTGTTGCAACATTCTACTGCACACAAGTCTTGTGGATGAAGCAAGCTCTAAAGGACATTGGTGTGATATATGATGAGCCTATCTCTATTTTCTATGAAAATAATAGTGCAATAAACATTTCAAAGAGCCCAATTATGCATTCAAGAACAAACCATATATCTATCAAGTATCATTTCCTAAGAGAAAAAGCATTGGAGAATGAGGTCAAATTGGAGTATGTGACCACAAAGGAATAGATTACATACACATTTACCAAGGCTCTTTCGAATGATACTTTTGAGAATCTTAGGGAGATGTTGGGGGTCATTGGCCCTCATAACTAGGTGCACATGAAGGTGCATCAGTCTAGTGAATTAATAGATTTTTCATTTATTTGGACTAACAAATGGGTCTACTCCACGGGGGAGTAGAAATGGTTTCATTGTTGCAGCATGGGTGTTCTCCTAAGGGGGAGTAATTAATGTTATTGCTCTTTTACATTGATGTCAAAGGGGGAGAGATTGGAGTAAGGGAGAGAGAAAAGTCATGTGAAAAATAGTTGATTAAGAAGAGATGGTGTTCTCCTAGTATTGTGAAGGATGATGATGTCTTTGATGGTTTTTCACATCATGTGTTGCCATTAATGGGAAAGGGGGAGATTGTTGCAAGTATGAGCAACATTGGTGGTGTTGTCATTAATGTTGTCATTGATATCAACACAGTTTAGTATGTTGCAAATTGTACATGTATAGTTGAGATGTTGCTAAGATGTTATGAGTACATGGATATATCTTTTATGTGTTACAGATGTGTTGTATTGATGAGTTTCCAAGTGCTTTTGAGAAAATTAAATAAAGAAGAGAAGTCAATGTTTAGAATGTGCTCTAGTATGTGCTCCTCATTTCTCTTGTATTGATCCTATGCTTGTGCTGATCTAAAAGTTTGTTAATGGTGATCTCATGATGATATATTCTAAGTTTATGTTTTTTGTATGTTGGACATCTAAAATAAATGTTCACCGGTGTGTGAACTGTTATGGTAGAATTGGTCTTTTTTGGAGGGTATGTGCAGGATCATGATGGGCCAAAAAGTGGCAATATGATGTTTATGTGGCTAACGACTTTTTTTCTACCCAAAAATGATGAAACGAAAAGGGTTTTTAAAGGAGATTCTTAGCTTTCCACCAATATAAATTATACTTTACTTTGAATTTAATAAATAAATATTATTCATTTTCTATTTGAATTACGACTAAAGTCCTAATTGATACATTGACTGAAAAACATCTATAGCTTTCAAATGGTATCACATTTTTTGATCTGAAATATGTGTCACATTCTATGCTTCACATACTATAGGATTAAAAAAAAAAAAATTGAATTTCATGAAGTTTTGACCAAGTTAAGGTGGTTAGACATACGAGATTTTATATTTTTTAAAAGTTGTAATAAAAAGTTCATAATTAATTATTTACTTGAAAAAAATTTATAAAAAATATGCATCACATCCAAAACATGAGTCCTCTACTTATATCTAAAATATTATAAAAAAATATTATCATTTTATTGTGGTTAGGGTGGTTAGACAGACACATACTTCTTATTTTTTCCCTGAAATTTAAGTACTACTACATTGAAATTACAAATTTTCACCAAATAGATTTTTTTTATTTTTTAAATAAACCTAGTAGTTTAGAAAATACATGATGCAAGAGCATCCAGTAGTGTAAGGGCAATCTTGCATCACCCCAAAAATAGTTAAATTTCAAGTTTCTCATTTTTTAGATGTTTTTACATTTTTGGATACCCTTTTCATCATAATGAAATTCCCAATTTATGGTTTTTATTTTCTGTTCCTAGGTTGAAAGATATTGCAGTTTTAGTTACCCAGATTTGTAATTGAAAATCTTCTGAGTTATATTTGAGGCATTTAGAGTTCCTAGAACAGCCCCAAAACTTGCCGAAATTGGCATAGAAAATCTAAAGCGCGTTATTGACTTCGAGACCTTTCCAACGGTTCAAACGGTTTGCGAATCAGAGTCCTAGATTAAAAGTTATGGCCCCGGGAAGTTGGCGCACTTTCTAGAAGATACAATTGCAAATGCTCTTTTGAAATTTAAACATCATGTTGTAAATTTTCGGTGCCAAACCACCTAAACTCAAATTTGAATATTTTTTTGGCTCCAAACTAATGAGGAGCTCTATTTATGGGTAGGTTTCTAATTTTTGGGTAACTTTTTGGAGACAAGCTCGCATATTGTGAAAGGGTTATTCTATAGCTATCTGTAACTTGCATGCGTTGTAGAACTTGGGGATTTGAGATCCTCTACATGTAAGAAGCTCCATTTTCTGAATAATTAAATTTCTCTTATTTGTGGGTTATTTTCTAAGTCTCGGGTTGCACCCTCATCAAGTGGTATCAGAGCAGGTTTTCTTGTGCATGTGGACAGATCGCCGATCGTGAGGTAGTTCGGACCAGGACCGTGGTTGTGGGTCAAGATCAAGAAAGATGCCTCTAAGAGTGATGCCTGGTAGACATGGTGGTGCCAGAGGTGGTCCAGGTAGCAGAAATGCTGGTGGAAGAGATGCACTAGCAGCCCTCCAGAGACAGATTGATGCGTTACAAGAGCAGTTGAGAAGAGGGTTAAACCTGAGGGAGGAAAGTGAGGATGAAGGAGAGGAAGAAGGTTCAAATGTAGAAGAGGAAGAAAAAGCAATTGATTAAGACCAAATGCGGCTAATAAGGGCCATTTCGAAGATCGAGAAAAGACCCAAAGCAGAAGTCCCCATTATTCTGAAAGTTTAAACTCGGAAGAGTTGATCAACTGGATCAACGAGCTAGAAGAATATTTTGAGTATGAGGAAATAGAGGACCCAGATCAGGTTAAGTTTGAAAAAATGAAGTTGAAGGGCCATGCCAGTATTTGGTGGAAAGAGGTCTAGTTGGAAAGAAATCAAAGAGGAAAAGGCAAGATCGCCAGATGGAATTGCATGGTAGAGAAACTAAAGAAGCAGTTCATACCAGTGGACTACGAGTTAGATCTGTTGAAGAAATTGCAAGGGTTGAAGAAAGGAAGTAGATCTGTGAAAGAATATACTAAATATTTTCACAAAATGATCATTAGAATAGGTCACAGAGAGGCTAATAAGGAGAAGGTAGCCCGATATCTTAATGGGTTATGACCGAGCATTCAGGAGGAGTTAAGCCTAGTCAGAATGACCACCATTGAGGATGTGTATTAGTTTGCTCTAAAGGTGGAAGAGAAGTTGAAAAAAAGCTTTGATGGCAAGCAAAAGGACGAGGAGGTCAAAGTAGAAGGGGCAATGGTAGACCTTCAGGAAGCCGAAATGATGATGAAAAGAAAAGTGAAGATGTGGGTACCAGTCGAAGCCAAAGGAATGACAACTTCTACCACCCTCATGATCAAAATAGTGGAGATTAAAGAGGTAGAGGATGAGGAAGATATGGACAAGGATCTGGAAGAGGTGGTTTCAGAGGAACGTGTTTCCAGTGTGGTGAAGAAGGGCATCAAGCCTATGAATGTCCACAACACCAAGGAAGGGCAGACACAAGGCCAGAAGGTCATGGAAAGGTTGCGCATGCAGATGAGGAGGGCCAATCTAAACATTCAAATGATGTTGAAAGGGGAGAAACCCTAGTGATTAGGAGAGCCCTAGTGAATGAGGAAAAGGAACCAGAACAGAGGAAGAATCTATTTCGCACATGGTGCAAGTGTGAAGGAAAATGTTGTGATGTCATTATTGATGGTGGGAGCACTGATAATCTGGTGTCAGAGGAGATGGTCACAAAGTTGAAGCTGAAGAGGGAAAGACACCCACATCCGTATCGGATTGCCTAGTTGCAGAAAGACCACAAAGTTTTGGTCAATGATCAGTGCCTAGTAAAGTTGAAGATCGGAAGCTACCATGATGAAGTACTTTGTGATATCATCCCCATGGATGCATGTCACATGTTGTTGGGGAGGTCGTGGTAGTTTGATAGGTGAGCTATATATGATGGCCATGCAGACACTTATTCCTTGACAAAGGATGGGGTTCATCACAAGTTGAAACCCCTAAAGGAGACTGAAGAAAAGGTATGCAGTAGTGCTAGAATTTGTTATGTAGATGGAAGAAAATTTTTAGAAGGTATGAAGCATGAGCGTGTGTGTTATGCATTGATTCCTAGAGTGAGTAAGGAGGATAGTGAGAAGGTTCTAGAAGAAGTTTCTCGGATGTTGGATGAGTTTCAGGATATTGTTTCTGATAATGTACCTAAGGGTTTACCACCAATAAGGAAGATCAGTCATTAGATTGACTTGATTCATGGAGCTAGTTTTCCAAATAAGGCAACTCATAGAATGACTCCAATAGAAAATGAGGAGTTGAACAGACAAGTTCAAGAGTTGTTGAGAAAGGGTTTGATACAGAGAGTTTGAGTCCATGTGCAGTACCTGCAGTACTAGCACCAAAGAAGGATGGGGAGTGGAGGATGTGTACAGATTCCCAAGCCATAAACAAGATAACAATCAAGTACAGATTTCCCCTACCAAGGATGGATGACCTGATGGACTATTTGAGTGGAGCTCAATACTTCACAAAGATTGATCTGAAGAGTGGATATCACTAGATTCGGATTCGAGAGGGAGATGAATGGAAAACTACCTTGAAGACCAAAGAGGGCCTGTACGAGTGGTTAGTCATGCCTTTTGGGCTAACCAATGCATCGAGCACATTCATGCGGCTCATGAACGAGGTACTAAAATAATTTTTGGGAAGTTTTGTTATTGTGTATTTAGATGATATTTTTATTTTCAATAAGACATTGTATGAGCATTTGATGCATATTCAGAGAGCCTATGAGAAGTTAAGAGAAGAGAAACTATTGATTAATTTGAAGAAGTGCAGTTTTGTGAAGAGGGAGTTAGTGTACTTGGGGTTTGTTGTCTCAGTAGAAGGTCTCAAGATGGACCCAGAGAAGGTGAAGGCTATTCTAGAATGGCCTACCCCAAGAACTGTTACTAAGGTGAGATCTTTCCATGGTTTGGCTAGTTTTTATAGAAAGTTCATTAGAAACTTCAGTAGTATTCGTGGACCCCTGACTCAAAAAATAAGAGGGGATAGAAAAGAATTCAAGTGGAGCACTGGACTGGAAAAAAGTTTTGAACTGTTGAAGTGGAAGGTGACAGAGCAACCTGTTCTAGCCCTCTCAGATTTCAACAAGGTGTTTTAGGTGGATTGTGATGCCAATCATTGTGCCATTGGAGCAGTGTTGAGCCAAGAAGGTAAGCCCATTGCCTATTTCAGTGAAAAGTTAAATGATGCCAAGAGAAAGTATTATGTATATGATTAGGAATTTTATATGATAGTTCAAGCATTAAAGAAATGGAGACATTATCTATTGCTAAAGGAATTTGTTCTATATACTGATCATCAGGCCTTGCAGTACATAAATAGTCAGGGAAAATTAAATTAGAGGCATATGAAATGGGTAGAATTTTTGCAGAGTTATACCTTTGTTTTGAAACATAGGAGTTGGAAGTCAAATAGGGTTGCAGATTCCTTAAGTAGGAGGCATACGTTGATGACAAAGATGCAGATTGAAGTGGTTGGGTTCAATGAACTCAAGACACTATATGCAAAAGATCCTGATTTTGTAGAGGCTTGGAAAGCTTGCAAGGAACCTGTTATAGTGGACAAGACAAGGTGGATGGATTTCATAATCTAGGATGGCATGTTATTTAAGGGAAGTCAATTGTGTATCCCGAGGAGTTCCATGAGGGAGAAACTGATAAAGGAGAAGCATAGTGGAGAAATGGCAGGACATTTTGGTCGAGATAAGACCATTGCCATTATTAGTGAGAACTATTATTGGCCTCAGTTGTCACAAGATGTGAAGAAGTTTGTACAAAGTTGCAGGGTATTTCAGATGGCTAAAGGAGTGAGTCAGAATACAGGCTTATATCAGCCCTTACCTGTACCAGAGAGGCCATGGGAGGATATAAGTATGGACTTTGTTCTTGGTTTTCCAAGGACACAACAAGGGAATGATTTAGTCTTTGCACGGTGGCTGATAGGTTTTCGAAGATGGCACATTACATTCCATGTCAGAAGACCCATGATGCAGTCCATATTCTTGACTTGTTCTTCAAAGAGGTGGTGAGGCTACATGGTCTACCAAAGAGTATTGTTTCAGATCATAACACCAAATTTGTGGGGTACTTTTGGAGGACCTTGTGGAAGAAGCTAAGGACAAAGTTGAAGTTCAGTTCTGCACACCATCCACAAACAGATGGGCAGACAAAGGTTGTTAACATGAGTTTGGGTTACCTACTGAGATGTTTGGTAGGAGATAAACCCAAGGGATGGGACTTGATCTTACCCTAGGCAGAATTTTCTTACAACAATTTTGTCAATAGAAGCACTGGTAGATCACCATTCCAGATTGTGTATGGAGGTAGCCCCAAAACAACTCCAGAATTGAGGAAGATGGACCAAGAGAAGAAAATAAGTTTTGAAGCCAAAGATTTTGCATAACACATCAAGGATATACATGAGAAGGTAAGAGAACATATTAATAAGATGAATATGTAGTATAAGGAGTTTCAGATTGGTGATGAAGTGATGGTCCACTTGAGGAAAGAAAGGTTTCCAGTGGGAACATATAACAAATTGAAGATGAAGAAGTTTGGTACCTATAAGATTTTGAAGAAGAATGATTCAAGGAATGCATATGAGGTAGCATTGCATGATGGAATCAACAATTCCCCTGTGTTCAACATTTCAAATTTGAAAAAGTATCATGAAGGTGGAATGGAGGAAGCACCAACAATAGGGTAGTATGGCATTCCAACACCTACTTCAGAAAGGGAGGAGATTGAAGCAATCTTGGCTAGTCGTGTGGGAAGGAGTACCAGAAATAGGCAGTATGAAGAATATCTGGTGAAATGGAAAGGAAGGCCTATTGAAGATTCATCCTAGTTGCCTAAGGCAGAGGTTGACCACTTGGGTTTTCCTCCACCATCTGAGATGTGACGGGGTCACTTCTCAAATTACCCTGGGTGTCTGATGCAGGAGCATCCAGTGATGTAAGGGCAATCTTGCATCACCCAAAAATAGTTAAATTTCAAGTTTCTCAGTTTTTAGATGTTTTTACATTTTTGGATACCCTTTTCATCATAATGAAATTCCTAATTTATGGTTTTTATTTTATGTTTCTGGGTCGAAAGATATTGCAGTTTTAGTTTCCCAGATTTACACCTAAAAATCTTTCAAGTTAGATTTGAGGCACTTAGAGTTCCCATAACGGCCCTGAAACTTGCTGAAATTGGCATAGTATATTTCAAGCTCGTTATTGACTTCGAAACCTTTCCAATGGTTCAAACGGTTCGCGAATCAGAGTCTCGGATCAAAAGTTATGGCCCCAGGAAGTTGGCACACTTTCTAGAAGATACAATTGCAAATGCTCTTTTGAAATTTGAACTTCATGTTGTAAATTTTTGGCGCCAAACCGCCTAAACTCAAATTTGAATATTTTTTTGGCTCCAAACTAATGAGGAGCTCTATTTATGGGCGGGTTTCTAATTTTTGGGTAACTTTTTGGGGACAAGCTCGCATTTTGCGAAAGGGTTATTCTGTAGCTATCTGTAACTTGCATGTGTTGTAGAACTTGGGGATTTGAGATCCTCTACATGTAAGAAGCTCCATTTTCTAAATAATAAAATTTCTCTTGTTTGTGGTTTATTTTCTAAGTCTCGAGCTACGCCCTCATCACTACATTCAATTTTCTACAGATTCTATTCTTACATATATTTGAAATAATATAGATAACGTATTAAAATTTTTACGTCAAGTTGCCTAACTCTAATTTTTCTTATTTTTTTGTCACTTAAGGGCTTATTTTTTTCATGATGATCATGCACATACCCTGGATTGGGAGAAATAGTTTTACTTCATAGTTCTTTGTTGTTTTGTTTCAGATCTTATGGATATGGGATATGTCTTGTGAAGGTATTTTCCATGCTTTGGCAAAGAGGTTTCAAGGTTGGTGATCCAGAAGTCATGTTTCAATAATTCAATGTGAGTTTATACAGTCTGGATGGATTGGTGAAAGGTGTTCAGCGATTGAAGCTTTTTTTTTTTTGCTACATATGTATCTAGAATACTCTAAGGTGTATTCTTGTGCTTAATGAAGCATGTTGTGAAAGTTTGAGTGTCATCTTCTGATTGGGAAGCGTTTACATCAATGTTTATTTGTGTTTTCATTAGGTTTGGCCAACCTGGTGTTTACACTTCATTAAGAGAATAAAATTTAGTTAAGGAAGCATGTAGCTATTTCGAGATATTATTTTTGTTGGTCCACTCTTATTCCTTTCCACTGTGATAATTTTGAGTAGCCAACCTATTTTGAATTTATGAAATAATTTTTTTGTGGCTAACCCTAGATAAATTTTCTAAGGTTGAGGATGGTATAAAAGCAAGTCGAATTGTGAAGTGTTTTATCACAGTGTGATGCAAAGTGAGGAAAGTGAGCCAAAAATCATAAGAGCAGAGGTGTGTGTGTGAGTTGTGATAGCAATTCTCCATTGAGTTGAAGGAAGTGTGATAAGGGTTTATGCAATCCTGCGAATGTGCATTAATTGATGTGGTGGATCTTTTTTTTCTCTCTTGTATTCATATGTAGTGAGCCTCCCTATTGGATAGTGAGTCCTTTCTATAGGCAGTGAGCCTTTGTACTTGGACAGTGAATCCTCTTCCAAGTAGTGAGCCCTTGATAGTGAGCCTTTGTTTTATAATCTTTATATTGTGAGTTAGTCCTCACCATGGTTTTCCCCTTATTGGGTTTTCCACATAAAGATATGGTGTTCATTGTGTTGATTTGCTTTCTGTTATTTATGTTTCATGCTCTTACTTAATAACATAATAGTGTGGTTGTGGAATAATAAGTATTGAAGTTTTAAGTGTGAAATTGGGTGATAATTGATTCACCCCAGCCCCTCTTAGTTGTTCTGCACCTGTTTAACAAATCCAACATCCCACAACCAAAACCAAAGGTGATCAAACTCTTATACCACTTGCAATAAAGCTAAGGTAGCAAAACAACTTCCTACATTAATATTTGTAGGAGGGTTATGCAAATTTGTTTAAATCTTTATAATAATTATCTCAAAAGACAAATACCATTCATGCAAAAACATAATGATTTATGTGGGATAAACCTTTTTTGATAAAAAAAATTGACACTCTAAAATTTACCCAATATATTCTTTAGAAATCAACAAGATTACAATATACTTGCAAAGAAAGATTTCAGAGTACTATCACAATTCAAACATCTAAAGCTTTCTCAACATCTATAAACTAGCACACACAACCTCCATCCTAAGAATATAATATGAGAAATTATAGATGATATTGTCACGTGGTATTTACAAAATCATGAGATAAAACCATCAAAAAAGTGGTTCCCAACTTATTTCCAATCAAATATTCCTTATGATGTATGAAAACACAAACCAACACATGTAACTCTTCCTTACAACTCTTTTATGAGTCGAACACATTATAACACTTTTCAATTTGGGAGACCCAACTTTTGGAACCCATCCCTTTTGATCTAGGAGGTTAATTAATCAAACATTTGACTTGTTGGAATGGTCATGGAGTTCTATATCAATATATAGTTATATTTGTCGATTACAACCACTTTCGAGTCCAAAAATGACCTCAAAGTGCCTCAAACATGACTTTAAATATTTTAAAAATAGAAACTTTCATACCTTAAAATCAGGACATGATCTTGGATTGAAAATTTACTAGCATGTTTTTTTTGAAATTTCATATTTTTGCGAAAAATTTAAAAGATATCCATGCACAAATATAAAATTATTATAAAAAATAACCTTTTTTAATTACAAGATTGAAACATCTTTTTCCTTATAAACATCTTCATCTAGAATGATCACTTTTAATATTATTGATATTGTAATAATCATCAATTGTACAAATGAATTTATTTAAATTCCAAGATATAGAAATAAGCTATACAAATGTGTTCCAATTTAGCTAGTTTCAGTGTAGGCTTAAAATTAAATGGGGATTGACATGGGTATGCTAATTTCATACTTACAATTACAATGCAATAGTCATAATACTATAGGTTTATTAAACTTATTATTGAAATTATAGTCTTATTTAAAACAACATGCATTATACCCTTTTTGCACAAGATAGGATTTTGTATTCATTTTCTTCCCTTTAGTTCTTCTTTCTTAGAAATCTAGTTTGTCCAAAACACATTTGAAAAACCATTCATGTTGCAAATTTTCTACCTAAATAATTGGATTTCTTCTTACTAATTTTTGTGATTGCAACATCAATTTCAATTTAAAAAATATTCAACAAGAATATTTCTAAAAGATTGACGCAATGATATAATATAGACATCTATATATTAGATATTATGAATGATAAATACATAAAATATACAAGATAGACATAGACTCTCTATTTAAAATGGATAAATCATCAATTACACTATTTACAAAAGTAAAATATCGATTTGGAAAATAAACTTAAATAATATATCATGATTACCCAATCTATCTAAATTTCCCCTTTTGTAAATATTTTTAGTTCTTGCCGGTAGGCAGGCATACTTATGCATTCGCTTGGAATGCATTTAACCGGCAGCATGAACCAATCACATTTCGCCATTTAACATATTGCTTTTTTTTTGTATAGTTTGAATTTGGAGAGCTATTTTATATATTGGAAAATTAGCATTTATCTATTTTTCTATTTGTCCGAGTAGCTTTATAAATCATTTTCATTTTAAAAATTCGGGAAAATGCGATCGCATAAATTGATTAAATAAATTTAAGCAAAGGCATAGTTTAAAAGGTGGCGGCTAGAGGTACGTAATCCATGAATGCAGATTAAATGCATTAAAATATCAGGAAACAGCGAGCGCATAAATTGATTAATTAAAATTAAGCAAAGGCATAGATTATCAAATTGGCGGGTAGACATACGTGATGCATGAAAAAAAATTAAATGCATTGAATGGCATTTGGCTCGAGGTGAAGGCGGTGGAGTCACTTGGAGGCCACACGTGGCCAGGGTACTTTGGTCATTTAATATAGAGTTGAGTTACTTGGTATGCATTTCCATTACTTTGCATGTGTTGTTTTTGTCTTTTGTAAGCGGTGTTCTGAGGGAGAGTTTTAGCGACCGAGCAGGATATGTTATAGTTGCAGAATCTAGACCCAGAAATGAGTTATTTGAAGCAATAATTTGGTAATTTTTAGAGTTTCGATACATTAAAATGGTAGACAGTGAGAGACAAATTGCTTGAGGTCAGAAGAGGTAAGTTTTCATTTTTTATTCTATTTGATACAAGAAGTTCAAGTAGGGTTTCATAGTGCTTGAAGGCATTCGTATACTTTGATTATAAATTCGTATTTTAAACTACTGTTAGTATTGTTCATTCAAATTTCTTGTTGAAATGCGAAGGTTTCATGTGCGTTTGATAGGAATTATGTAAAAAATCCTCTTGTTCATTTTACTTCATGCATGAGTCGATAGTGAGTTGCTTTGAGCTTTTCCGTATATTAAACTATTTTTAGTGTTATCTATTTGAATTTTTTTGTTGAAATGCGAAGGTTTCATGTGCGTTTGATAGGTATTATGTAGAAATCCTCTTGGTCATTTTGCTTCATGCATGTGAGCCCTGTAGAGTTTGTATCTCTTTTATTGCTACAAGGTGGTCCCATAAAGAGGGCTTTGGAACCAAAATTATGTCAATGTGTGCGATAATGAGAGCTTTTGAACAATGAGTCATAGTGTGTTGCTTTGAGCTTTGCCGTTGCCATGAAATCATAAAGGATAGAGGGATTCTGTTAAAAGTCGTGGTTGTTGTCCTCGTGGGCATAAATGCAAACAATGGGAGCATAAAGAATACAGTAGAAACCTTTTACTTGTTGGCAAGCATAGATTTCTGTCGGATGTCATTGTTACTGTTTTTGTATGTTGGGGTTATAAAAAACTATGTCAAAAATGTTGAGGAGTCCAAATTACAATGTTCCCATAGAGCAGTTAAGTAATATTGCTTTTTGATTTTTATTCTGTTGGATACAAGAAATGCAAGTAGGGTTTCATAGTGCTTTAAGGCAATTGTATATTTTGACTATAAATTCGTATTTTAAACTACTTTTAGTATTGTTTATTCGAATTTCTTGTTGAAATGCGAAGGTTTCATCTTTGTTTGATAGGTATTATGTAGAAATCCTCATGTTCATTTTCCTTCATGCATGTAGTCCTGTATAGTTTGTCTTTTTGATTGCTGCAAAGTGGTCCCATAAAGAGGGCTTTGGAACCAAAATTATGTCAACGTGTGCGATAATGAGAGCTTTTCAACAATGAGTCAAGAGTGTGTTGCTTTGAGCTTTTTCATTGTCATGAAAGCATAAAGGATAGAGGGATTCTGTTAAAGGTCGTGGTTGTTGTCCTTGTAGTCATGAATGCAAACAATGGGAGCATAGAGAATGTAGTAGAAACCTTTTCCCTGCCGGCAAGCATAAAAAATTTGTCAGATGTCATTTTTACTATTTGTGTATCTTGGGGTTATAAAAAACTATGCCAAAAATGTTGTAGAATCCAAATTACAATGTTCCCATAGAGCAGTTAAGTAATATTTGCTTGATAGAAAAGTTTTAGGCTTCATGGAAAAGAGCAGTCAAATTCATTGCTGGAAGATTTGTGATCCAATAACCTGTCACAATTAGCTTGTGTAGTTAATCTTGTTTGCATTAATACTTGTGTCTCTTGAACCTGGAAAAATGCTTGATAGTGTTTAAAATGGTTTTTGCTATTAGTATCCATCGCAGTAGGAGTACTATAAATTGCTATTCTTTTAGAAAAAATAAATACATGGTTTTTGTTTTCTAATGAAATCTTTTTACATGGTGCAATGCTTTTCGTTGGAAGAAAAGAGGTCGTCTAGTGGTCCGGCTGTGGCAAATTCTTCAAGCGACTAGTACAAGGTGAGTTTCTAGAATGAACCTTCTCTTTTGTTTATAATTGCATATAGTAAACAGAGAAAAAGGTTAATTCAAGATTCTCACTATATTGATTGTACTTGTAATGATATCGTTGCTTTTTGTTACAAGGAAAATCTTTGCAAATGGGTACTGTGAGTGGCATATGCGATATGGTTCATAAAAAATAAGCATTTGAGGTTCAAAAGTAGATCTTTGTTTCAAAAAATTTACCTTTTCAAATTTTAAGAGTTTGATTCTAAATCCATATGCAAGCTTTGATTAAAACTACTGGCTAAAGGTGCATAATTCATTAATTCAAAATCAATTTGACATTTAATGGCATCTGACTAGAGGCGAGACTGTTTGGATTGCTAATTAGTCTTTGAATATATAACAATAAAAAGAGATAAAAAAGGTATGATTATCCTTGGCCACATTTCACATTTTGGCCTTCCATTGTGCATCTTAAATAAAAATTGGGTTTTGCATTGTTGCAATGCATTTGGATACTTTGATTCTAAAATCATAGTTTAGATCATTCTAAGTGTTATCGATTCAAACCTTTCCTTGAAATACCAAGAATTCGCCTGAATCTTGGAGGAAACATACACTTGTCTATAATTATCCTTGGCCACATTTCATATTTTTATCTTTTAATCAAAGTCAATTAACAAAGTAGCAGTTAGACCTAAAGAAGGTTGAAGGACTATGCTAATAGAAAACCATATTTTCGACAATGGCTAGACAACCTGTTGAAATTGCTATACAAACTTTAAAGCAAATGCATTTTCCCTTCTATTTACTTTCATTGTACATCTTAAATGGAACTTGGGTTTCACATTGTTACAATGTGTTTGGATACTTTGATTGTAAAGTCATAGTTTAGATCATTTTAAGTGTTATTGATTCAAATCTTTGCTTGAAATACAAAGGATTCATCTGAGTCTTGTAGGAAATGTACAACTATCCTATAGAGAGAGCTTTGGAACTAATGAGCTGCTATTAAGGATAGAGGAATACTATCAAATATTGTGGTTATTGTCCTCATAGGCACAGATGCAAAATATGGAAACATATAGAAAGCAAGTTAACTCTTCAATAATCCCATGAAATATAGTCTTTCTATGCATCCATGCATAAAGGTTTGCATGTATATATGTGTGCATGTAATTATGTATATATGAATGCATGTATCTATGTTGCCATGTATGTATGTGTGTATATAACAGATTACTGTTGCATTTGCTTAAAATGCTTTTTGTGGATGGCGCCAACTAGCCATCCAGTCATATTGTGATTAAACAATTAAGAATAAGTGCTAAATAATTGAAGTAAAATGACCCCATTCAGTTAGCAGACCATTTTTTTTCAGCCCTTTACATGTTAACTGAGAGTTTTGAAGCTTTTGTTGTTCATTGGCAGTCTTTGAAGCTTAAATGTCACAGTATATGTAGCATTTTACCAAATAGCTCTATCATTCATGATCATTTAGGCAAGTTCATATTCCTTATTCATCCTTGTATTGTCCCATATCTAAATAATTAGGCAATTGCTAGTTAGGCTTTAAGCACCTAAAAATTCAAAGAAAGAAATGGTTGCAATTAGCTTTCTATGCATTTAAACTATTAATCAAAGGAAACTAACAAACTAGCCCTAGAAAACCATGTATTTGTGCATGGATGTATATGAATACTATGAGTTGTGGTTTCTACCATTCTATAATGCTTAGAATTACTTGTACAACCAAGCAATATGCAAGTAGAATTCATAGTTCATAGCATCCAGATACATTCAAGGACAGATACAAATCAAGGTTGTTAGCATCCTGATAAGGAAGATGCTGAGATACATCCAATTAATGTATGTTACAACATCTTAAAAACAATAATTCCTATCAAACGCACATGAAACCTTCGCATTTCAACAAGAAATTCAAATAAACAATACTAAAAGTAGTTTAAAATATGAATTTATAATCAAAGTATACAATTGCCTTATAGCACTATGAAACCCTACTTGGATTCCTTGTATCGTACAGACTAAAAATCGAAAAGCAATATTACTTAACTGCTCTATGGCAACATTGTAATTTGGATTCTACAACATTTCTTGACATAGTTATTTACAACCCCAAGATACAAAAATAGTAACGACTACATCTAACAGAATTTTTATGCTTGCTGGCATGAAAAAGGTTTCTACTGTATTCTTTATGCTCTCATTGTTTGCATTTATGCTAATGAGTGCAACAACCATGACTTTTAACAGAATCCCTTTATCCTTTATGCTTTTATGACAATGGAAAATCTCAAAGCAACACACTGTTAACTGATTGTTGAAAAGCTCTCATTATCATACATGTTGACATAATTTGGGTTCCAAAGTCCTCTTTATGGGACCACTTTGCAACAGTTAGAAAAATACAAATTCTATAGGTCTCACATGCATGAAGTAAAATGAACAAGAGGATTACTGCATAATACCTATGAAACGCAGATGAAACCTTTGCATTTCAACAAGAAATTTGAATAGATAATACTAAAAGTAGTTTAATATACAGATTTATGCCTACAAGAACAACCATGACTTTTAATAGAACCCCTCTCTCCTTTATGCTTTAATGACAATGGAATAGCTAAAAGCAACATACTATCGGCTTACATGCATGAAGTAAAAAAGTAGTTTAAAATACGGGTTTATGCCTATGAGGACAACAACCACAACTTTTAACAGAACCCCTCTACCCTTTATGCTTTGATGCCAATGGAAAAGCTCAAACGCAGATGAAACCTTTGCATTTCAACAAGAAGCTAGAATAAATAATACTAAAAGTAGCTTAACATATGAATTTATAATGACATTATAACAATGTCTTAAAGCATTATGAAACCTTTCTTCCATTGTTGTTTGCATGTACCTGGTTTAAACATTTAATTATTGGTTCTTGATAATGGAATGAAATGAACCTGGACAAGTGGAAATAGCATTACTGCATGGAATTGGAACATCAATGTTTGCATGCCTTTACCATGATAGCAGATTTGTGTGCATGAGACTTATGTGAATCTCAAATGTCATAGTGTATGGGTACATGTGTCAAGTAGCTTGTTCCCAGGTCTTGACTCTGTAGCAACAACATATCCTATGACTACACAAACCTACAAAATAACAAAAAATGAAATGCTCAAAGTAATCACAATTCATCTCTAGTCACTAAAATCTATATTGCATGAAAAACAAGAAAGAACCTTTGAGTAGATGAAGGTCATGAACATTGAACCAATAGTAGAACAGTCACCACAACATTTAAGTAAACCTATGGTGTAGACTCCCTTTTCCATTATCAATTTTATTCCCAAATTCATCCATGAAGAACTTTGTCAACCTCTAGAACCTGCTATTATCCATTGCTTTGATCCATGATTTCCATTTCTTTCATCAATGAACTGCATATCTTTGATCCATGAAAAACTTCTTTAGCCTGTGCATCCATGTATTCTATATCTTTGAGGATATTCTTCATGGATGACATTGGGAATACAATTGATAATGGAAAAGAGAGTGTTGAGCATAGGTTTCCTTAAATATTGTGGTGACTGTGATACTATTAGTTCAACGTTCATGACCTTTATCTACTAAAAAGTTCTTGCTCATTCATACCTTGGTAATTAAACTTGTGATATTGCATTGCATATGTCTCATGTTCTTCACCTTGAAATGTCCATACTGAAATACAGTAATAGAAAGTAATAAAGTAATTATAGCAATACAAAATAATTCCAATGAAAAACTAATCAAGAGTAATACAAAATACTTTAAAACATGTTGTGTGTTACAACTGTCAGTGAGTTGTTGTTTTTACAACACCATGTGTTTTACAATTTGCAGTTTAATAAAATAGTAGTCAAGAAGTAAACAAAAATAGATAATGGAAACTCAAATTCAATGTTTTAGTTTCCATTTCTCATTTAACAAGTCTTTCAACATCGTAATCAGATTCACTCTTTACATTTTATTCCTTTACTTTTCTGCTCTCATTCGAATGGCAGGGGGACCATACGTGAAGCCACTGAATAACCCTTCCATGATTTGATGGAGCTGGTGTGAGGTGATTTCATGAAAGCTCAAGTGTCATAGTATATGTGGCGTAGCAGCTAATAAGTCCATCTTACATTGTGCTGATGACAATTTAATTTGTCTCATCTGTCTCCGAACCATTAATCAAAGTCAATTAACAAACAAGTCAATCTTGCACTTGATTCAACAATGAGACCATTTAACAAGCACTTGTTTGCTATCACTATGATTAATGATAGAATTGGCTTAATTTTCATACTGAATGTGGTGTATTAGCTAGTTGGCTTAACATGATAGCTTTTGAACAAGTTAATTCAGTCAGCAATCAATCTAGTTTGCTGATGAATTAATTGTGCTCCACGGTTGGTCATGGCCAATTATTCGAAAAGCTGTAAATGCCATGGATGAAATTATATGCATAAAATTCTAGTTTATGGTTTGCTTGAAATGCAATGAAAAAACTACTATGAAGGCATAAGACAGGGTTGTGTAACATATTGCCATTCCTTTATCTAATTTCTTTGGACACAAATGCTTTACACATTTGATTGCAATAGTAACGTGTCTATGAAAATGGGAAAATAGAGACCATAATTCAGTACTTTTTAGCATGCGTATATATGTATACTGATACATATAAGCTCAACCTGGCATTTATGAAAACAGTTGCTATGTATAGTGAAGGAGCTTATTAGTGTTACTATATGCGATTTCCATATAACAAAGTAAATTGGTGCACAGCTATAGTGGCACATCCAAAAAATACATGGACGCATGTATACGCAGTTGCATACAAGGATACGTAGAAGCTTAGATGAAAAGTTAATTATGGTTAATTATAAAACATCTTTGTACACCAAATCAATTAAACCAATCGTGGCCATTCATATGCAAAAAAAAAAAGGAACTTCTTGAAAAGGCTTTATAGACAACGAAGCAAATGCAACTGTAGACCGAAATTGCAAAATCTTTGGCAACATCTTCCTTTCTATTCCTTATGCTAAAAATATTCAATAGCCTATAGCTGTTCATATTAATTGTATCTCTTCATGTATGTTAAAGCCATCTGCTTATTCTATTGCTTTCGGTTTTATTTCATGGAAGCTGAAATGTCATAGTATATGTGGCACAAGAGCCAATAAGTCCATCTTACATTTTTCTCATGACAATTTAATTTGTCTCATTTGTCCCTGAACCATTAATCAAAGTCAATTAATGAACAAGTCAATTTTACAGTTAGCTTGTGCAAATTAAGCCAATTCTATCTTTTACTCATTAATGAAATTAACTAATTAGTTTAACAAGATAGCTTTCAGACAAGTTAGGTCAGTAATGAATAAAGCTATTTGACTAATGAGTCAATTGAGTTCAATAGTTAGTCATAGTAATAGCAAACAAATCCTTGTTTGATGATGTCATTGTTGAATTTGCTTGCGTGTCCCTATCTGCACTTTTGCTATAGCTTGAATCAATGATGCTTCATGGTTCAAGTATTAAGTGTAACTGGAAACCTTTCTTGACTTACATCCATTGATTTAAATCTGTTTCGAAACCATAATTGCAGTGGTTCTTTAAGCTCGATGCAAAACAGAAATATAGTTAAAATGCATTGCAAAAGCCTGTAGAGAACCATGTTTGCACTATTAGTGTCCATTACACCATCATTGTCATCCATTACAATTATAATTTTGGCAATTGTTTGCACAAATGTGTTTTCATGCATTGTGAAACCCAACTTGCTTTTTTGGGATATAATGAAGCAACATAGAAAAAAATAGCCATTTGTTGCCTTGAGTAGCTTGTTTCTTGGTGTTCATTCAACGAGCACAAGAGCTTCTACTCTGTCACTGTAAATGTC
The DNA here is from genome assembly GCA_007258455.2 of Sequoia sempervirens. Classification (NCBI taxonomy): domain Eukaryota; kingdom Viridiplantae; phylum Streptophyta; class Pinopsida; order Cupressales; family Cupressaceae; genus Sequoia; species Sequoia sempervirens. Next base: position 204,246,262 of record VDFB02358134.1, read on the forward strand.
CCCTTTTTATTGATAAAAGCTATTAGTTTTCTAGCCTATGCCTTTGCTTAATTTTATTTGTATATGTCATTTTCTTCCAGATTCCCATTTAAAAAGGAAACTCCATATTCTACTACCAAAGAAAATGCATTAATGTCAAAGAAGTTTGAAATTGAAGATAACAACCCTAATAGAACTCACTTGGATAAACTGTTTTTCTATAGTGACAATTTTATTGGGTCCTAGTGTCAAGGCAAGAATACTTATGCATTTGGTTGAAATGCTTTTGTTAGTTCTTGCTAGTAGGCAGAAATACTTATGCATTTGCCTGGAATGCATTTAACTGGCAGCATGAACCAATCACATTTCGCCATTTAACATATTTCTTTTTTTTTTGTATAGTTTGAATTTGGAGAGCTATTTTATATATTGAAAAATTAGCATTTATCTATTTTTCTATTCGTCTGAATAGCTTTATAAATCATTTTCGTTTTAAACATTTGGGAAAATGCGAATGCAAAAATTGATTAAATAAATTTAAGCAAAGGCATAGTTTAAAAGGTGGTGGCTAGAGGTACATAGTCCATGAATGCAGATTAAATGCATTAAAATATCAGGAAATAGCGAGCGCATAAATTGATTAATAAAAATTAAGCAAAGGCATAGTTTGTCAAACTGGCAGGTAGATGTACGTGATGCATGAAAAAAAATTTAAATTCATTGAATGGTATTTGGCTCGAGGTAAAGGCAGTCGAGCCGCTTGGAGGCCACGCATGGCCAGGGTACTTTGGTCATTTAATATAGAGTTGAGTTACTTGGTATGCATTTCCATTACTTTGCATGTGTTGTTTTTTTGTGTTTTGTAAGCTCTTGTTATGAGGAAGAGTTTGTAGCCACTAAGCAGGAGATGTTACGGTTGCAAGCCCCACACCTAGAAACGAGTTACTTGACATGATAATTTGTTACTCTCCATAGTTCCTTTCTATTCAAGTGCATCGTGGGGCTGTGTTTCATAGTACTTTAGTTCACTATCACAATCACTTTCTGCTTAATGTGTTAGTGCATGTATGTATGTGAGCATGGTTCTATGTGCATGTGCATTTACCTATGTGCATATCTATGTAGACCTTTGTAGATGCATATATGCATGCATGCATCTGACTCTAGATATATCTATGCACATATGTGTTTATGCATATATGTATGTATGTATAGGTGCATTTATGTGTATACGCATGTGATCATATGGATGCATATATGCTTGTGTCCATAAATGCATTAATCTGTCTTTACATGTATGTATCTGTACATATATATACATATGTATACATATATGTGTGTGTCGATATGTCTTTTCTACAAAACAGTTTATAGTGACAGGGCAAAGGTTGTCATGATTCCAACAAAGGACACTTGCAAACAAGCTACTCCAGGCAATAAATAGTTTCTTTCATCAATTTTCTTTTATTTTAATGTCCATAGGTACATTGGGGTTCATAGTGCTCAGCCTATGTTATACTTCAGAAACTAGTCCCTTGGGCAAGCAATTGTCTTTTGTCCAATGTAGAATGTGACATCTTAACAATAACTTGGCACTTATGAGCTCTGTAAAGATTGCATATCTTCAATTACTGCAAACCTGTTCCATAGTGCAAGTTTTACAGCCACTGTTCTGTTAGCATGTCCCATAATAGGACCTTACAAACAATATGAGCACAATGTGTTAAAAGCACTTTACAAACTGTCAGGCTAATGCAATTTACAGATATAAGCTTAAACTCCACACTTGCTTTCATGTCTCTCATTGTCATTAAAGCATAAAGCAAAGAGGATTTTTTTCGCAACTTCTAATTTTTTTACTTTTACACGATAATTAACTTTATTAACTAATGAATCAAATTATCTTAATTAATTTATTTTCTTTTTCCTTTTGTCATTTCATATCTAATTAATTACATAACTGTTGAACAGTATTTATATACATAATAATTAAAACAAAGAAATAATTATAACTATCCTTGTGCACATTTGACCAATCAAACAAAGTCAATTAAAAGATCTAATTCCACTTATTAACTGATAGTATTGGCATACAATTTCCTTGAAAAGTCTTGAAAAGGAGGATTACTCAAACACCAATAAGGATTCTGATTTGTAACATTTCTATCCAAATCATCTTCATTGAATAAGATGTTGTGGCATACATTAATTGGATGTATCTCATCATCTTTCTTATCAGGATGCCAACAACCTTGGTTTGTATTTCTCCTTGGGTGTATCTAAATGCCATGAGTTATGAATTCTACTTGCATGTGGCTTCATTGCACAAGTAATAGTAAATGCTACATAATGGTACAAAATAAAATTATGCACATGGAAATGAAATGACCCCATTTAGTTAGAAAATCAATATTTACGTCCCTTTCACTATTAAGTGATAGCTAGTTTGGAATTAAACAATAGGTAGAAATTGTTTTTACCATAACTTAACAGTGCTAGCACAAGTCAGTGTTGTTTTTTTCTTTGGTATTGATTAGTTGTTGTGGCCTATTTACACTTTTTTAGGTGCTTAAGCAAATATGGGATCTATTCCATTGATTGCTCTTAAAGAGCTTATGCCACCATTGCAATAACAAAATTACCTTGGTGCATACATATGCAAAAAAATGTTCTATATTATAGGGTACACAAATAGCAACAAGTATTTCAAAATTAATAAAAAATGCAATTTTTATTTTAAGAAACAAAAGTTCTAATTTGGATTGTTTCTCATTTGAATGAATCCACATAAGAATTCTGTTTTCTTTTTATGAATAACATAGTATATGTCACTCACTGTACTCATTTGTCTAATTTGTCCTTGTGACAGGGTTCAATGCTTTCAACTGTATTTAAACAATCACGCACAAACTACACTAGGAAAAATTGCTTGTCCCTATCACACTGTGTACATGTGTACAAGTATACTTGATCATTCGATAGCAAACTACAAGGTCAGTTTTCCAATTTGTCTTTTTTCTCTTCTAGAAATGCAATTGAAATTCTTCAATATAATAACTGCATAAAGTTCTTTTCCATGTATTCATTTTGTCATCTTGTATTCCTCATTTCTTTGAACATAAATGATTTAGAGGACTGTTTCCATATATACAAATAGGAAAATGTATTATCCACAATTGCAATAGTAATTTGTCTTCGAGCAATAGAACAGGTTTTGCTTATGTGTTAGTATGTTATACTTCCTCTATACAATATCCATAGAATAGAATGAATTGCTAGCATATAATTTTTAAACCCTATTTACAGTTTCAAATAGCGTTTAGAGCCATAGGTCTTTGTTCTATGTCAACTGGTTTTTACCTATATGCATTTAAGGCAATTTTTTTCATAGGACTGTTTATAGCTATGGCAAGTTGCTATGCAGTTTGCAAGTTAACATATGTTTAATCTTCCTGTTTTACAAATAAAAGCCTACAAAGTTAATTTCAAAAGCTGACATGGTAGATGAGTACAATGAATGATGTACTACGTCCCTCATAGACATGATGCAATATTTTTCCATGGTGTTGCTTACATGCAAAATGACTTTAAGCATAGTTTTTTTTGCTCACATTGCCAATTTCACTATGTGCTTTAAACCTCTAAAGTAAAAGGAAACTGAGGAAAGAAGCTATTTATTTCCTCAAGTAACTCGTTTCTGGTTCTGGATACTATAACTATAACAAATTCTGCTTAATTGCAAAACTCTCCCAGAACAGAGACTTCTAGGATAGAAAAATAATATGCACAAAGTAATAGTGATGCTTAACAGCTGACTTAAGTCTATAGCTAATGGACAAAGTAGCCTGGTTATACATGTCCACCAAGCCATTCCAGCAGTTTTCCATCGACCCACATGCTATTTAATGCATTCGCTTTGCATATACGCACTGTGTGGCTGCACCTCTGAGTTTCAATCTCTTTTTAAAATTATTTAATCAATCTATGCCTTTACTTTTTCTCAATGGACCTATGCCTTTGCATGTCCCTCAAATTGTCTATACACAAATGATTTTAAAAGCTATTCCCACAAATAAGAAAAGCCATAGATCTTCTCTGATCAAACAATTCTTTTGCATTTCCCTGACTTTCTATAAATAGAAAAGATTTTTCAAACTATTCTCTAAGTGCCACTTGATTCATGTTTACTTGAATAGCTTTTAAAATCATTTGTTCTTTGAAAAAAATCAGTTGCTTAGAAGTACATAGCAACAAAGGAATCCAATAACACAAAACATTTAAATACCATAGACTGAGATTGACAATATGAGCAAAAAAGATTCTTGTCAACCAATTGTTGCATGTAGACAAAGCAACCTGAAAATATTGTTTTGTGTTTGTGGCACTAAAAGTATACATCATGCATTGTACTCATTTATCCACTTTGGCAATGTAACAGGAATAAGTACATACAATCCTGTTGGGGGACAATGGATAACAAGGTCAGGTTGAAGAATTAATATTATTTTCCCCTTGTGCTTCTATTAAATTGTTTGTTGTATGGTATGTTACGTAAGCTTTTGCTACTACTCAATCTGCATTTTCCAACATATATAGAGATTATTAACTTCCAAGATCCTCGACAACATGATTCATACTATCGAATGCTATTGAGTGAAAGCACATAGGCGACAATGTTAACAATTATAGATTTTGTAATCTAGATACTAGTGTTAAATGCTATTCATACCCAGCATTTGCTATACCCAAACACATTAGGTTACATGAAAAACAAAGAAAATGATAGACGTTGACACCTATGAATTAACAAATCACCCCCAAATATCAAACATTGACTATGTGCTTAAGAGCAAGGGACTTTGTAGATTGAGTACTTTTGCATACAATGTTGGTGATTGTTTGTTTGACTCATTACAGCTATTGCTTAACAATCGGTACACATCGATTCAATTACAAAATGGAGCTATAGATTACTTCTTGAATTTCCTTCAAAACAAGGACAAAGAAGCAATAAAATCATACAACTATGAACTAGACCCTGATACTCTGTATACATTGCACAAAGTACATGATCCACAAACATACTTCCACAGAATGCGATTATCTGCACAGCCAAAGGCAGATTGTGCAGAAAGTGGATTGTGGGATGACCTATTTTGCATTCACTAGATATCCAAATGGTTGAATATACAAATCTCCCTTTGGTCAAGCACAACAACAAGAAGGTACTTACAGTTCAGTGGCTCTGACTACATAAAATTAGTCTCTATACTATTTCATGACATGAATTCTTTAAGTGGACACTTTGAACCATTGTTAGAAATTGAAACACAAAACATAAGTTCAAAACAGCCGATGAGTTCACATGAAATAAAAAAACTGTGCCCAAAGTATCCTCAAATATCAAACATTGACAATGCCCTTAGAGCTGAAGGCCTTTGTAGATTACGCACATTTGCATACAGTGTTGGTGATTGTTTGTTTGATTTGCTTCAAGTTCTACTTAACAACCAGTACACCTCAACTCAATTACACAATGGAGCTATAGATTATTTCCTGACTTGCTCTCAAAAAAAGGACAAAGAAGCAATTAAATCATATAACAATGAACTAAATCCTGGTACTCTATATACACTACACAAAGTACATGATCAAGAAACATACTTCCACAAGATGCGATTGTCTGCAAGCTCATGCGAAGACCATGGAAAATGTGGATTGTGGGGTGACTTGTTTTGCATTCACTGGATATCCAAATGGTTAAAAATATAGATAAGCCTCTGGTCATTGACAACATCAAGAAAGTACTTAGATTTCAATGATTCTGGATATACAAAATTAGTCTTATACTGTTCCATGATACAAACCCTTTGGCTGGACATTTTGAGCCGCTTCTAAGTATCAAAGCACAAAATCTAACTCGCCTATGCTCAACAAGCATACTCCAACTTAAAAAGTTGATCAGAAATCGTCCACAATACAAAAATACTTACTTGACCAAGCCACGTGCTTTGCCTAAAAAAAAGGAAAATTTGATACCATTTGACATAGCAAACAATTTTAAACATAAATCAACAATAAGACTTAATCACCTGAAGAACTTGATTAGAAAAGAAAAACAAATAAAAAGTGTACCTAGCAGCCCAAAGAAAAAAAAAACAATGACACCAATAGAAATTTATAAAACAGCAATACAAGATACACCAAAACACTCATGTGCAATTTGCCAAGTGCTCTATTTTAACAAGGACATCAGGCTTTTCAAAGAAAAGAAAAAACAACTATACTGTGGGCTAGTACAATCAGATTCCTTACCATTCATAGATCTCATATGCAATGTATGCTACTTTGCATTGAAACAGTCCACTATTCCAAAGTATGCTACGCCATAGAAAATAAGAACTAATAGACCATTGTGCTATGTACAAAACTTAACACATCTAGAAGAACGACTTGTCTCACTTAGAATTGCATTTGCACAGATTTGGGAACTAGGGTTCAAAAGGTCTCAAATAGGCCTGACAGGTTGTATTATAAATGTCCCTGTTGACATGAACATTGTACAGAGAGCATTACCACAATCAATTAACAACACACAAACAATTGTTGTTTCATTGAAAAGATGCTTACAATACAAAAATGCATTTCAGAAAGGCATGGTGCGCCCAAATGTCATCATGCAAGCTTTGACTCAATTAACAAGGACACCATTATACAAAATGCATGAAGTCCACATAAACCAAGACTGGCAAGAAGTTCTCCAATGCACTAAAGAAAATGAAGCCAATAGTCCACAAAATACAAGTGAAACAGAATTAGACAGTGAAATGGAAAATGAAAACCCATCAGAAACATTGATACATGGATTCACTGAGTCTAGAAGTATCCATAACATGGAGGACAAGATTATTGAAATTGCACCTGCAGAGCACAAGTATCCAATTGGAATATTTAAGGACATTTATGCTGAAGAAATGAATTTCCCAACTTTATTCTTTGGCAAGTCACGTGATAATGACATTGTAAAAAACTTTACGTATCAAAAAATAGTACGCTGGGAGCTCTTACAGTCACAAAGACAATTTGCATATCATACAACAAACATTTTTTTCAAAGCTATAAAGGTTCTAATACAACAAGTACTATCCACAATGACAATAAGAATCTGCAAGGGCCAGTTAAAAGGGCGGAAGCTATTTGCGAAAGATGTTAAACACAAACCAAACCTAGAAAAAATTCTTAAATTAGCTATTGGATACGTTGATTTCAAAAGAATAAGAATCTCTCCAGACTATTCACAACAACTTAAGAAAAATGTATTTGCTATGATTCGACAACTAGGACCACCAACATTTTTCATCACTTTATCTAGTGCTGAGCAAAATTGGGATCCACTAATTCAAACATTACAAGAGCTGCACAATCTACACCAATTAGCACAAAACCGTCAAGAATCTAATCACCCAACACACATTGACAAATTTGAACTAATCAAGAAAGATCCTATCACTTGTGCACGTTACTATAAACATAGAATCAATGCAATTAAAAAATTGATACTTACAGATGACTCTTTCTTTGGAAATGTTATTGATTACTTTTCAGTCACTGAGTTCCAAAATCGAGGAAATGAACTTGATCATTTCCTCATATGGATTAAAAATGCACCAATCTACACAAAAAATAACAACACAGACGTCATAGCTTTTGTTGATAAGTATATTACCTGCGACACTCAAAATTTGGAACCTCCTTTGGCAATGCTACACAAACACCATCATACAAAGAAATGCAAGAGATCAAGAAAACAACTTTGTAGGTACAATTTTCCTTTCCCACCAATGCAAAAGTCAACTATACTTTTACCAATAGTCCAAAAGACTGAAGCGATAACTACAAATGCCACTTACATCTTTTCAAAACTCCAAAAAACAAAGTATGATGAAACATTCACTTTTCAAATGTTCTTAAAAGAATTAAACTTAAGTGACAATGAATACATTGAAGCTTTGAGCTCAACATTAAACAATCCCATGCTTTTCTTACAAAGAAAACCATCACAAATATGGAACAATAGTTTTTCAAGAAAAATTCTAGACCTTTGGAAGGCTAATACAGATGCACAATTTGTGCTAAATGCATATGCTACTGCTATGTACTATAGCTCATATATTGCAAAAGTAGACAAGTCAATGACATATGCATTCAAAAGAATACGTACAGACCACAAGCAAGACAATATTGATGCAATATGAATGGTGAGTAAACTTGGCAATGCCATGCTTAACTTGCAGCAAATGTCATCATAGCAAGCTGCACATATTGTTCTGTCATTGCCATTAAATTATAGTTCTAGAAAATGTATATTCATTGATACACGATCTGACAATGATCATACAATTATACTCAAATCTTTTAAACAATTGAGCAATGAGCCAGATGAATCACAAAACGTTCTTGCAAAATCTATTATAGACTACTATTTAAAATGCCCTGAAACAATGGTGGACATATGTCTTGCAGAATTTGTTTCAAGATACAACAAATACGGTGCTAAAATTGAACCAAAGGCCAAACCCAATGTTATACGGTTTATCAATTTCAACAAACACTTTGATTTAGAGAATCATTGTAGAGAGCAATTGGTTCTCTATGTTCCATTTACCATTAATGAAAATACACTAAAACAAAACTTTGATTGTTGGGAACATGCATACATGTACCATGGACAAACCATTCAAACAAACAGTGCAAAGTTCGTCCACAGCCCAAACTCCGCATGGGGTGACATTGAAAAAGCTATAAATGAACTTCAGTCTCTTGAAGATGAAAAGCTCATTGACCTGCCAATGCAAGCAAAGCTTTCCCAGAAAGAACTATATGACATTCAAACAGACCTTCCAAACATAGGCCATTCTAACCCAAATACCACATACTCCAATGGATTTCAAATTACAAAGCACCCACAGATTATAGATAACAATGAATACTACAAGTTAAGACGAATGTTAAATAAAGAACAACAAGCAATTGTTAAGGATGTTCTCATAAAAAAGATGAAAAATCCACAAAAGCCATTGCACTTGTTTTTGACTGGAGGAGCTGGAACAGGAAAGACTTTTACAGCAAAAGCCATCTACCAAGCTCTCATTTGCATGTATAGCAATTCTGTTGACAATAATCCAGACAAACCCAAGGGCTTATTAACTGCATATACAGGTAAAGCAGCATATAACATAGGGGGATTCACATTACATTCAGCATTTCACATACCTTTTAATACATCAAAATTCCTGCCCCTGAACACTGAAGTACTTGACACTATGATCAATTGCGCATACTCCTTATAGACGAGATATCATTAGTTGGCTCAACATTTCTATGGTATATTGATAGAAGACTACGGGACATAATGCAAATGCCTACAACATACTTTGGGAACCTTGATACCATATTTTGTGGTGACCTTTACCAGGCACAACTTGTCCTTGACTCTGTGGTTTTTGATAATAGGCCTACTCCAATTGAATTAATGCCTTATAGTTTCTAGAAAGACCACATAAAATGCTATTCATTGATGACTACCATGAGACAAAAAGATGAAATATTTATTTCAATTCTTAATAGACTACAAGTAGGCATTCAGACAACTCATGACATAGACTATATCAACAAAATTTGCTTTTGTCTTGTACCATTAGATCCATTGCTTCCGTACCTTTTCTATAGGAGAGTAGACGTTCAAGCACATAACAAAAAAATGCTATCAATCATTCCTACCCAAATGGTTGTGCTAGATGCGATAGATGAAGTTAACGAGGACCTTAATGCAATACAAGTGTACAGTCACACAACGACACTTCCATCACAAATATGCTTAAAACCAAACATTCTTGTTGAACTTTATGCAGGCAATTACAATGTTCAAGATGGCCTCGTCAACGGATCAGATGGAATTTTTAAAGCATATACATCACAAAACAATATTGATATTGTTTGGATTAAATTTAATGACCCATCAATTGGACATCACCAGCGCACAAAACTAGCACATTGCTATTCTACTATCATTGACAAAGACTGGGTTCCTATACAACGCATTACTAGGCCAATCCAGAAAATAACAATAAACAAGAAAATTACAACTAGAAAACAATTCCCAGTACAAGTAGCATGTGCGCGAACCATACATCGAACCCAAGGATTAACAATGGAGTCCTTAGCTTTTGATCCCACAAGCATTAGACAACATGGAATAACGTATATAGCTCTGTCATGAACAAAATCAGTAGAATCATTGTTCCTGTTACAACCTTTAACTACAAAAAACTTCAAAATTATAGACAAAATACAACTAGAAATGTCTCATCTTCAAACATGTGCACAATGGCAACTTGATAATCTAGACACATGTTCAAAAAACAAATCACATTTTCTCCTATGTACATTGAACACTCGTAGCTTGAAAGAACATGTAGATGACATCGTCAATGACTGTGACATAATGCAATATGATATCTTATGTCTCCAGAAACACATATTCATCCCTTTGAGCTAAATACCTTGTTGTAGGATTTTGATAGCTTCTCTGTACATAACATACATGGCATAGCAACTTTCACCAGGAAACATTTGCTCTTGTCAAAAATAGTACAACATGAAACTTCAAATATTGAAGCTATCACATTAACAGTAATGCTATCTAACAATGAACTCAATGTTTGTAATATTTATGCAAAACCTGCAACTGCCATAGATGAAATAATTGCAATGTTGCAAATAATTATTGGGTTCACAAATTCAGAAAACATGTTGTACATTTTAGGTGATTTTAATGTTGACATGTCTTCAGAAAACAGAGGCAAAAAAATGCTTCACAGTTATATGCAACAGAACAACATACAATTTATGTTGAACCAACAACACAACATAGGCAATTCAGTCATTGACCACATTTGGTCCAACACGGCTACAAATATATGCTCTACCTATATATCAGAAGCATATTGGACTGATCACAATCCAATTTTCCTAAAATAACATCTTGCATAATAGACAAATTCAACTTTATAGAACTTATAGCCTTGTATCACCTTTATGCATTGCAATGTCTTTTCCAATACTATATCCATTATTTGCAGGAGATCTATGGATGAAACTAAAAGGCAAGCAAAGAAAATACAAACCACACAAGAAGAATCAGTACAACGGTAAAGTGCCCATAGTATTATTCCTTCATACTCATTCGCCCAAATCACAAATATTCAAATAACATTGTTCCAATGCTTTGCAGGACACCAAAAGATGTATCAAAAAGACAAGCCAAACAGGTGCAAGTTACACAAGAAGAATCAGCACAGTGGTAAAGTGCTTAGTTCTACAGTGTGCTACGAGCTGTCCAAGTTGCTAATATAAAATTAGCATTTTACTGACATTGTCCTTGTTCCTTGTAGGACAAGAGTCAAGAAACCTAGAATTGTTTCAATTGAACAGCTAAACGCAAGAAGAGCTGGAGACACCTTCCAGGGTGATGTCCTTGTTGTCTATAAAGCAACATTGGATAAGGCCAACAAAACATGAGAAATGCTACGTGCTGATTTGACAGATCACAAAGCAGAAATGACAATCACGTTAAATATTAGTGGAGACCTTGTCTATCAACATGAGCCTAAAATAGTCCCAGGATCAGCTATTTCAATATCAGATTTCCAAGTTGCACCTAGGACAGATTATGACAGAGGTGACTGTGATTGCATTTTGATTTTAACAGCCATAAGCAGCACTGAAAACATCCCCCGCCTCTATCAAGAGTACAAATTCATCCCAAGTACAACTATCAGCCAATTGCTAACAACTGTAAATGAGTACCCAGCTGGCACCATAGCTACACTGGTAGTTGGTGCCAAGAAAATGGGCACTCAATTTGCAATTGACATCAAAGATGGCCACATTGACATAGACAGGGCACAGGTATTTTCAGTCTACAGAACTTTTACCTCTTCTGTCAGTTTCAAGCTTTAAATGTTCTGCAATCGTCTCTATAACAATTTATGGAACAAAATCTAATTGTCTCATTGAATTGCAGTTGCTATTACAGTCAACCTATGAGCAACAATACTTTGCACTCGAAGACCAATTGCATACAAATAAAACACCTGCAATGATTTTCAAAAATGTTGTAAGAAAAACAGATCAAAGGAACACGTTTCACACATGTAAATCAACATTCATCTGTGCCTTGAATGACAAAAGAAGCTTGGAAAAACTCAATAGCCTACTACATTCAACTTTCAAGGTAACAACATTCTTTTTTTAAAAATCTAGTTCATTCAAACTTGTTTTTTGTCTCCTCTAACAATTTTGAACCATATTCTATAGGTTTCTGGTATTCTAAAAGCAGAAAATGCGTTTTCCAATCCATTCCATGCATGTTGCCCAAAATGCAAATTCAAATTTACTGCTTATGGCACACTCAAAGAAAAAACTGCTCACTGCAAACAGTGCAACTAGCAAGTCAATTATACATTCTGTTTACAACTTAAAACCACCATAACAACTTATGACAATCAAACAATTCAGTCTTCAATTGACCAGGCCACCATGCATTGTCTATTGCCCACACTGCAAAGGCTCAGCTATGAAGACTACATTAAGGACAAGTCAGCAGTGATATTCATCCTATAGGACTTCAGTGCTGAAGGACATTTTAGCCTTGACCAAAACAATGCCATTGTTGAAGCCATTTGCATTAACAAATAGACAAGAAACATCACCAGAAGGTAATAAAGTTATTCATATGTAAATTTTTTTTCTTTTCAACCAGTACCTCAAATCACTATTCATACAAACTATGTTTCTAATACATAGGATTTTGTTGGCTTTACAGGAAACTAGGAATAGAGGAGCAGAGATTTACATTGTTCAGACTTTTACTTTTTCTCCTTTCTATGCTCCAAGACATTTAACTGGTTCTCACATGTTACAGACATCTTTCGTTTTATAAAACTTTATTGCTATTATACATTTAGACACTTCTATAGGTTACTATGTTAAAGTATTCTAGAATATGGACATCTGAAACTCTAATTTTGTTTTTGCACCTATGAAGACAATGGTTCTCTATGTACATCTGACATATATGTTCAATAATTATTATCCCCCTATGTATAATGCCATTCAAACTATATAGCTTAAATGTTCGCTTTTGCATTCTGTCATTCCTAGCTTTTCCAAGATTTGCTTTATGATTCTTACGCTTTCAAGAATTTATGGTAACCAATTAGAAGTTATTATGGTTATACACTCTAGACCCATTAACAAGTTACTTGAGACAGTAAATGGTTATTTTCCTTTGGTTGTTTTCCATTTTTTACTGTTATTGCAACCAAGTCTCGCCCCTGCTTCTATGCATTTGTTGCATATATGCATTTTCACATGTATATATGCTTCTATGTCCATATGCACATACGCACATATTCGTGTGTCCATGTATTCATTTAAGCTTCTACGTATTCCTCTATGCAACTGCATATACATGCGTCCATGTATTTATGGACCTGTCACTCTAGCCTTGTACCAATTTATTATGTTATATGGATAACACATATAGTAACACTAATTAACACTAATTAACTGTTTCACTGTACATAGTAACTGTTTTCATGAATGCCAGATAAGCTTATGTGTATCGGGATACATATATACTGACACACAAAACTACTGATTTACGATCTCTATTGTCCCATTTTTGTAGACATGTTACTATTGCAATCAAGTGTGTAAAGCATTGATGTTCAAAGAAATTAGATACAGGAATGGCAATATGTTACTCAACCTTCTCTTATGCCTTTATAGCAGTTTTTTCATTGCATTTCAAGAAAACCAGAAACTAGAATTTTATTCATATTATTTCCATCTATGGCATTTATAGCTTTTCCAATAATTATTACAAGCATGGAGTTCAATGTTGAATAGTTCTATTGTTCGTGTGATGCCTACAACATTGTACCCTGGCCAAAGTACCTTGGACACGCGTGGCCTCCAATCGATTTCACTGCCTTCACCTCAAGCCAGATGCCATTCAATGCATTTAATTTTAATTCATGTATCACGTATGTCTACCCACCAGTTTGATAAACTATGCCTTTGCTTAATTTTAATTGATCAATTTATGTGCTTGCAGTTCCCTGATATTTTAATGCATTTAATCTGCATTCATGGACTACGTACCTCTACCCGCTACCTTTTGAAACTACGCCTTTGCTTAAATTTATTTAATCAATTTCTTTGACCACATTTCTTTGACAAGTTTATTTGAACAATTTGCTTCCCCTCTATGCGTTTCCATAACCACAACAGGTCACAACATTCCTTTATCTTGTATGCTTTCATCATAGCATGAAAGCTCAAAGCAATTGCAGATTCTAGGTTTTCATAACCCAGGTTTACAGAACACAAAAACAACACACACAAAGTAATAAAGATGCATACCAAGTAGCTTAACTCTATATTAATTGGCCAAAGTACCTTGTCCTTGCATGTTCACCAAGCAACACCAGTGCGTTCACCTCCAGCCAGATGTCATTTAATGCATTTACTTTGCATTCATGCATTGTGCTTACATTTTCCTCATATTTTAATGCATTTAATCTGCATTCATGGATTGCGTACCTCTAGCCACCAACTTTTAAACTATGCCTTTGCTTAAATTTTTTTAATCAATTTATGCGTTTGCATTTTCCCAAATTTTTAAAATGAAAATGATTTATAAAGCTACTCGGATGAATAGAAAAATAGATAAATGCTAATTTTCCAATATATAGAATAGCTCTCCAAATGCAAACTGTACCAAAAAAAAAACTAATATGTTCAATGGCAAAATGTGATTGGCCAATGCTGCCGGTTAAAAGCATTCTGGGCAAATGCATAGGCAAATTTAGAATACATTCACAGGAGAGAGCTTTTGATTCTAAATCCATATGTATACTTTGATTCAAACTAGTGGATGAAGGTACATAATGCACTGATGCAAGCTCAATGCATTCAATGGCATCTGGCTAAAGGGAACGTTGTTTGCATTGCTAGTTACTCTTTGAATATATAACAAGGTTCAAGGAAAAAACTCTCATTACCACACATGTTGACATAATTTTCGTTCCAAACCTCTCTTTATGAGACCGCTTTGCAGTAATTAAAAAAAAAACAAACTTTACAAGCCTCACATGCAACCATGCATCTTGCTTACAGTTACACTTCTACATGCATCCATGTCTACTGCAATACATCTATCTATGTGCACATGTAGCCATGGATATAAGTATCTATGCAGCTTCATATGCAATCCATGGATATTTCCATACATGTATATTTAAGCATTTATGTATCCTGCTATGCATCTATCTATCTGTCCATGCAACTACGTTTCTATGGATTCTTCTACCTGTAGATGCATCCACACATATATGTATGTGTTTACTACTTTCCAGATTAAAAAAAAACAACTTTGGAAACATCAACTTCCAGAATTAAATACCAATATGCACAGAGTCATCATATTACTCTTACTAGATGACTGTGAACTACATGTTACCTATGCAATCTAAATTCTAGAGATACATACCATCCTTATGCACCTATGCACAAATACATACTATCTAACATATATACATAATTACATGTACACATATACACATGCAAGCCTGTATACATGGATGCATACAAAGACTATGTTTCGTGGGATTATTAAAGAGTTCAATTGCTTTTTATATGGTTCCACACTTTTCATTTGTGCCTGAGGACAATAATTATAGTATCTAGAACCAGAAACCAGTTACTTGAGGCAATAAATACTTTCTTTCCTCAGTTTTATTTTACTTTAGAGGTTTAAAGCACACAGTTAGATTAGCAATCTGAGCAAATATACTTTCTTTGCTTAGTTTTCTTTTGCTTGCTCATTCCTTCCAAAGCTCTCTTTATAGCACAATTGTGCATTGCCTCCAAGACTCACATGAATCCTTGGTATTTCAAGAAAAGATTCAATTGGATAATACTAAAAATGATCTAAACTATGATTTTATAATCAACGTATCCAAATGCACTACAACAATTCGAAACCCAACTTCATTTAACATGTACAATGACAATAAACAGAACGAAAAATGCATTTGCTTCAAAGTTTTTAAAGCAATTTCAAGAGATTGTCTAGCCATTGTCCAAAATATAGTTTTCTATTAGCATAGACCTTCAACCTTCTTTAGGTCTGACTGCTACTTTGTTAATTCATTCTCATTGAAAAGTCAAAATGTGAAATGTTCCCAAGGATAATTATACTTTTTTATCTCTTTTAATTGTTATATATTCAAAGACTAATTAGCAATTGAAACAGCCTCCCCTCTAGTCAGATGCAATTCAATGCATTAATTTTGTATCAATGAACTATGTACTTTTAGCGATTACTTTTAATCGAAGTATGCATATGGATTCAGAATCAAACTCTCAAAATAAATGCATATATAAATGTGTCTTTTTCTTCATTTCATAATGTATCTATGTATCCATGGGTGCAATTATGCATATATTGATTTGTGCATATATCTTGTTATCTCTTTATGCATCTATCTATATATGTATAGCTGTATCTAGGGGTACATGTATACCTTCATTTATGTGTATATGCGCCTATGAATTGCACACACACATCCATGTATATATGCATCTATCAATAACTTGCATGGATACATGTATATATGCATCTATGGACTCATACACCCATGTATCTATGATAGCTCATTGGTTCCAAAGCTCTCTTTATAGGACAACTGTGCATTGCCTGCAAGACTCAGATGAATCCTTTGTATTTCAAGAAGAGATTTGAATGGATAACACTTAAAATGATCTAAACTATGATTTTATAGTCAAAGTATACAAATATATAAATGTGTCTTTTCTTCTATTTCATTATGTATCTATGTATCCATAGATGCAGCCATGCATATAACGATTTATGCATATCTTGCCATCTCTACATGCATCTGTCTATATATGTACAACTGTATCTATAGGTGCATGTATACATTGATTTATGCATATATGCACCTATGAATTGCATACACACATCCACCTATAGATGTGTCTATTGATATTTTGCATAGATATATGTATATTTAGCTGTTTCTATTTATCTGAATAGCTTTATCAATTATTGTTGTTATTGAAAATCAGTGAAATGTGATTGCATAGATACATGTATATGAATACATCCTTCCATGTAACATACACATTTGTACCTTTATCCAAATATGCATACATCCATGTATACATGTGTTCATATGTCCATCTCTCCATGTAGTTCTGTTTTTAGTGTATACATGTTTCTGTTGATGCATCCATGCATATACCTCTGGTTAGCTTTACGTATTTATCTCTCCATGTATTTAATGTTCTCCACTCCATCAGCATTCACATGTT